>JACEIK010000609.1:275826-287203 GCA_018107945.1 Datura stramonium
TGGTCTATGGAAAGGCGTGTCATCTGCCTGTGGAGCTAGAACACCGAGCTTTTTGGGCCGTGAGAAAATTGAACATGGATCCGGAGCTAGCAGGGAAGAAAAGGCTGATGCAACTCAGCGAACTTGATGAGTTTCATTAGCATGCTATGAAAGTGCCAAGTGCTACAAAGAGAAAACAAAGAGGTGGCACGATAGGCGTATGGTGCATCGGATCTTTGAGTCGGGGCAGAAAGTATTGCTATGTAATTCAAGATTGAGGATTTTTCCAGGTAAATTGCAGTCCAAATGGTTAGGGCCGTTTGAGGTGGTGAGAATGACCCCGCACGGGGCAGTGGAGTTGTGGCAAGAAGATAGAAGTTCCACGTTTGTAGTAAATGGGAAAATATGTAAGCATTATTGGGGTGAGGACGTTATTTGAGAGAAGACATCCATCACTCTAGAGGATGATTGAACATGAATGACGTCGAGCCGCGACGATAAATCAGGCGCTGCATGGGAGGCAACCCGTGAAATTGTTGTAATAGATGAGTAGAATTAATTGAAAAAAAAAGAAGAAAAAAAATAAAAAGAAAAAAAATTGCGTTGAAACCTATGAATTCTAACCAATTTCTTGTGGTGAAATGATTTTCAGGTGGAACGGAGGGCAAAAATGCAAAAAAGCGCAAAGGAAAAAATCAAGGTGAGAAAAATAAAAATTGGCACATTACAGTGAGCCTACACGATGGCTCCGTGTCACAGAGGAGGTGCTCCACGTTACCCTCCGTGACATGTTGAAGAGTATTCCGGTTTTTTTAAAAATCCAGAACACTGGCGTGATGGCTCCGTGTCATGGAGGCAGTGCTCTGCGTTGCACTCCGTGACACGTTGAGTGCTATTTCGCGTCGGGTCACACCGGGTCACCGGGTCACCGGGTAACCCGCGCGAAAAACACTTTTAAAACCCCAAATCCCCTCATTTTCTTCCTATTTCTTCCCTTCCTCCGCGACCAACACCCCAAATCCCCTTTTCTCCCAACGTGACACGGACCTAAGGATCAATTTTCTTCAAGTTTTCTTCAATTTCATCAAAATAAAGGTATGTTCTTGAACTCTACCTCATTTTTGCTTAAATTTTCGATTCTTGTACATGGTTGATGATTGAAACTTGCCCTAAGTTAGAATTCATCTTGAATTCACTTGAGTATGATTGATTGATGTTCATAGTATCGTTGTGAGTATATGAACTCGATGATTGCATGTTTTATTGAATTCTTGCGAAATTGATACCTAGGGTTGAAAATTGAATAGGAAGAAGACTAAATTCTTTGAAATGTTGAAAAAATTGGGTTGTGCATGTTGGGTGAAGCAAAATATAGTGTGATTGATGTTGAATATGCTAAGTAGACAAGGGATTTTCTGGAGAATGAAATTTCAGAATTGCATAGGTTATTGAATTTTTTTTTTCCTAAGTGCTATGATGATGTAATGGAATCGATGGCGATATTTTTATTCATTGTAAGAAGTCTGAGTAGTACATAGTAATTGTTCCATGGATTTATATGAATGTACTAAGCCGGTTGAATGCTAAGATGAGAAAAATCATGAATGTCTTGTCGAATTGTTTGGATTGTGGCTTAAGACTAAGTGTGGGGTGACCCAATGATACCCAACCTTAGTTGTAGCTAATTATGACTTGAATAACATTGGAACTGTCTGTTTGAATGTACAGGAACAATGTCAGGCCGACAAGACAAGGGCAAGGGAGCATCCACATCGGGCGCCACTGTCGGTTATGAACCTGGGCAGCCATAGGTTGTTCTAGCATTTGAATCGCTACCCTAAACTCAGCATGGGCAGCTGGCTCTGGTGCGTGCTCCCCATGAACGAGTGGGGCTGGTTGATGCCCATCACCATTGGCACCCTCACGACCATTATCGTTGCCATTTCTTCTGACGTTCACTCGATGTGGAGACATGATTCTGAAAGAACGAATAGCATGAGTTAGAAGGGTAGAAAGAACTTTTCATCACACGACATAGATCATGAAAGAAGAGAACATTTCCTAAACATCTCATAGCCTCTTCGTGATATGTGTGGCGCACTTCACACCTATGAAAAAAACTCTACTTAGTGCGGCTTTCAGACACCCTAGGACACTTCAAACCTATGGCTCTAATATAAAGTTTGTCACGATCCGAACGTAGACCCATATCGTAACACAAGACGAGGAGCCCCGAGAGACCCCACGTCGACCCATGGCATGAGCATACATCTAATTCATTCACATAAGCGGAAGACTTAACATGAGGAAATGAAATCATGGCATAATAATGGAGAAAATACAATACATGATTCATACATGATGGCTAAATACCACGTATAGTTTGAAAAGCCTGTATTCATGAAAGATGGGTTGATGGGACAATACCCCAACTAACCCTACAATATTGAAAACTGAAATTGAATAATAGAGTCTGAACATATAGCGCTAGGGACATCAGGACTCACCAAATAAGCTGATAGCAAACTCTGAATAACTACTGAGGAGGGTGAGCCTGAGAGATAGGTCCTGTATCATGAAACGATTCATCATAGAAAGTATGCGGTCAGTACGTGGAATGTACCGAGTATGCAAGGTAAGTAAAACGGACATTTAAAATGCATAAAAACTCATAAAAACATCATAAGAAGGGAACTTCATGCTTAGATCATAATCATTGTAACATAACGTGAGGCTCAAGGTTTTCAAATTATTCATAAAACATTCATTTGCATATTAGAGAAAATTTATCAAATCAACACTTGAGCCAATATTATAAACATAAAAATGCATAGAAACATGCGGAACAATGGGAGGACTCATCATAACCGATACCATTATGGTAGAGCCGTTCATGATGCCCCAACTATCTCACTCAAGTAGGCAGAGACTCCCTAGCTTGCCAGGTGAGGAATGTGCATTATGTGATATCACGAAAATAGGGGATCATTATCATTATAATGAATTATGATAAACCCACGGTGGCACGTGGTTATGAAACACCGGCATAGTTTTTTGAATGCTGGGCTGCTCGGTGGTAGACATGGCTCCACAAAAATATTCACATAGGCTCATACGTAAATTAATAACTTCATGCATTAATATTCATTGGCTAAAATATGACATTCAACATTCATTTATCCTCATAAAATATGATTAGCCAAGAATCAAAGGCCCCTTTAGTCGGTCAACATCATAAATCGATAAATCATGAGATCCGTTTCATAAATCGTACTTCATTCATGAACATATGGGCAATGCCCAATACTTTGCCATGCTTTGCAGTGCTCAATTCATTTGAAAACATGCTTATAAGCATTGAGTTACTTGAAAACATGATTTTCATCATTTATAGTGCATAAATCATAAAGCCCATGCATACTTGAAATCATGAACATAACTTGTAAATTATCAAATCATGTTGGGCATGTAAATAATTTCACATTTCAAACCACAATTCATTCTGGGTTCGTAAATATCAACAATTGATGAGGAGATCATAAATCAAATCGTCATAGATCATCCATAAGTAGGCTTAATTGAATAGAAATCGGAATTTATGATTTTATAAGTAAAATATATTGAAAAACCTGATCAAAATCCATGAGATTCATAAATCATATAAGACCATAATAAATAATAAGATTTTCATAAGAATTGAATTAAAACCCTAATGAATTGTTGATAGATTTTGGTAAATTGATAGGGAATGGGCAGGGTGTGGGAGAAAACACCCATTTGAAACCTTACATACCTGAAACTAATAGATTCTTACTCTCCCTTGAATGCCCAAAAGAAATTGGAAGGAATTGAAGAAGGAAACCTTGAATCACCCTATGATCACCTCTCTATACTCTTACATGCATGAATGAAGACTTAGAATAGATTATCCCCCATAAAACCCTTATTTCCTAAGCTAAAACGATGTAGTTTAGGGTCCCATAGCATGAAAAAGTCGAAAATGTCCTTAATGAATCTTTCCTGAAAACTGTCCAGGTCGGTCCAACAGGTCATACCAACAAGTCATTGGAAGAAACGATGACTCATTGTATGGCGCGTCATAAGCACTACTGAGAACTAGCCTCCGGAATCAAACCACGGATAGACAGGACAACTCGTCCTTTAGTCCAACGAGTTGTTAAGCCGACCGTCATTTGCCCCTTTGAATTTCAAAACTCCTTCACAAGGGGTCTCACAAGAACTCATTGTTACCTCCAACGGGTCGTTGTGTCCATACGTAACCCCACTATAAAATCGACCATTCAGATGATGATTACTGATAATGAGTCGTTATTCCTCACGACAGGTCGTTGGGTGGCCTGTTATGTACCCATATGCTAAAGCCCACTCCTCACCACGACTACAAACGGTGACTCATTGTTTCCTACAATGAGTCGTTATATGGGTCGTTGTTTCCACTGCCACCAAAGACTCCTGAAACCATGAATGGAAACAACGGCTCGTGGTTTCCAACCATGAGTCGTTACACCCCTCATTCTATGACATTTTTTTTCTAATTTCAGTAGTTTTAAATTTTTAACTCCCGGGTCAAATCTTAGGCATTTCTGGGGTATTACAACAGGCAAACATCTAGTGTCTAGCATCTCCAGCGGAAGGGAGTTGACCAATCTGCTGAATCTGAACGACTGCTAAGGAGGTCTCGGAACCTATCTGTCTAAACCTGCAAGCAAGCATGCAGCACCCATGCGTGGGCGTCAGTACAGTATGTATCGAATATGTAAGGAAATAATAATAAACTAAATAGAAGCTGATAGAGAAACTAAAAGTAATCAGCAGTAAGGGCCATACCTGGCCCCCATAAGCCTGGTAGGTACAAACAACATAAAATCACCTACCTGGGCCTCCATAAACCCTGACAAGTACAAATCAAGCTATATACTCCTATATGTACCACTATAGCCCCACAGGAAAGTTGTAACTAAGATACTCGTCCCTTAAAATCTTACCCAAGCCTTCTGGGCTCCTGTATCTGTATCTGATCCTTCTGGGCTCCTGTAACTACACCCCGAGTGCACCAGATCTATCAAGGGTCATTACTGCCACTATGGAATAAGGGAAGTCCATAAGTGGATATACTTTAATAGGGCTCTACAGGCCTTGATCTGGTCCTCCCATATATCATATTTCTCATGTAAGCAACTGAAAGCCCAGTAGGGAAGTACCCTTATGTTTATCCCTTCTAAGAAATATATACGTGTGCATCTATATGAGTAGCCAAAGGCGTTGGCCTAACATTTAACAACTGATAAGATTAATATTTAAAGAGTCACATAATCTTTTAAGCGATTAGCATCTAAGGTGGTGGTTTTCTGAGCGAACTATATGACGAGTTGTAAGTTGTGTGAAGCAATGTGGTCACTAACAATAAGTGGTTCATCTTACTACAAACCACCCAGTTCGATAGGCAGCCATGGTGCCACCAACCTGAAGGTAAGACTACATTATTGACATAAATTCAACTCATAACAGCTAACCACAACACCCATAACTATAAAAAATACTATGAAGACACAAGTTGTATCAACAATATGATGAGAGAAACTTGATGAATAAGGTTTGGCCTTCACATACCTCTTGACGCCAAAACCTGCACCAACAATAGTATGAGCCACTACCCTACAAACAGATCCCTCAATCACCAAAATGCTTGTAATGCCCCGAAAACTCAAAAATTAGAAGCAGGAGTTGAAATCGAGAAAATAAGAATTTTGCACCATATCATAGAATGAGTCCTCCTGTAACTCGTGGGGTTAGGCTGAGAGTCATGTGGTGACTCGTGGGGAAGGTTCCGAACTTGGTAGAAAACTTTGGAAAAATCGAGTGACCATTGGTGTGACCACGAGTTGTGGTTAACACCACGATCAGTTAGGCGACCTGTGGCCAGTAGTTGATTGAAGAGAAGGAGGAAATTTGGTAGTGTACTTCATGATTAGTCACCACGAGTCATGATCCAAGCCACGATTCGTTAGGTGACCCTTGGCTCAAAATAGTTGGGAGAGTAATGATGTCTGCAATGTAGTTGACGAGTGGGTCACCATGAGTCGTAGGGTAAACCACGAGTCGTGGTGTCTCTCAAGGTGACCAATCGGGGTTTTTGGGCAGTGGAATCAACGACCGTGACCATGAGTCCTGGTCACTAGGCATGAGTCGTAGCGTCCCCCGTGGGGACTAGCAGACAGTTTTTCCTACAAATTTTCTAAGGGTGCTTTGGTAATTTTCTAACCTCCTAGATCCTAAACTAAGTTGTTTTGGGTTATTTAGAGGGGAAAACAGTTTGCCCCATCATTCCCACTCATCTTCAGAAAAAATAATGTAAGCCTTCCTCTCAAGAAGCTGTCAAGCAAGACAAGGGTTTTTCCTCCATTGCAACAGTCCAAGCTTCCTTCTCCAAGAAACTCTAACTCAGGTATGTGAAAATTCAACAAGGGGATAGTTCTTCCCTTGTGTCCCCCAAAACCCTTCTCTAGTTTCTCTAAAAATCCTAGCCATAAGATTTCGATTGTGAAGAGAATATATGTCAATTTTCATTGAATTCACATAGAAAGATATCCATGATTATTTTAGACATGATATTCATCAGTTCGTGATAAAATTGATGTTATTCCCATAAAAGTGAATTCTAGCCCTGAGCTTTCGAATGAGGTTGAATTATGTGTCAGATTCCCTTTAGCTTGTGGTATATGCTTTAATATGATTGTTAGATATTTTTTTTATTATTTAGATATCGTGTAATTTCACTCCTAGTAATAATAATTTTATCCCTATTGTTGAATGAGAATACCTATAATCCTGCTGGTTGGATTGGACTTCCTTATTGCTTGATTTTATCCATCTTTTGGATTCCCGTATTGTTAGAATAAGTTGAAATCTCTATTAGCTACTTAGTAGTTCAGTTCAGTCTGAATATAGGAATCCGTAGTGTCACTCAAAATTTGTCAGCTGATTAGTTTACTACAGAAACTCTTGAGGGGTCTGTGATACCTCCCAGTTATCAACATCAGATTTAAAATTCAGTTTATTGGTCCACTAGGCGGTCATGACACTTTAGATATATATAGCTCTGACTAGCCTTAAGGACCCCAGTTTTAGACTACAGTTTGTTATTAGACGGTTACGACGCTTCTAGATAAGCAGCTCTAACCAGTCTAGAACCCAGTTTTAGAATCTGGTCTGAGAAGACTCTTAAGGTGCTTTCAAATATGTATACCTGACTAGTCTTGGTCCCTAGTCTCGAGCTATCAGTCTAGTATTCAGTCTAGGACTATCTAGTGGGAGTAGGACTTAGCACCAAGCGGACCGGGTTTCCAGCACACCCAGGTTCCCAAAACTACGTTTTCGGCGTAGGTTACAATATTTATTAGCCTGATTGGCCCCGGACTTTTGTAATCACCCAGTTAATGCCTTTATACCCTGGCAAGGTATATTGAGTCCTACCGTTGGGGCGTATACATCAGACTCCATGTCTAGCTCATGTGGTTATATGTCGGTTATAGACTCTCCCACTAGTCAGCTTAGTTCAGTCTTAGATTAGTCAGTTTAGATCAGTTTAGTACAGTATCTCAGATTCAGAATTTCTGACTTAGGGCATGTCTTTGACCATTAGACAGGGTCATCTTGACCACCTTAGTTTACTTTAGTTATTTCAGTGGTCATTGCATGTCATTTTAGTTCAGTCATTTACATCCTACTTACTCAGTACATTCAAAGTACTGATGCATACCCTTTTATGTTGTATCATTTCATGATACAACCACAGGTTCTCAGACTCAGTGCCGTTAGCTGGCCTCGCTCTGACTTTCTCAGCATCTTCATTGGTGCGCCTTCATCCTTTAAGGATGGAGATTATTTCTTTTAGCTCAGTTTGTTTTATTTAGATTTGGAGTTAGTTGGGGAGTTGTCCCAACAACTCATCAATTGTAGCGACTATCAGACATAAACATTTTACTTTTAGACGTTTAGTTTTTTTAGATGATTTAAAACTTTATTGATTCAATTTATTTTACTACATAAATATTTTATGATATTATTTTAAAGCTTCAGCAAATTATGTTTACTCATAATGCCAGTGTATGATAGACCAGGGGCTAACTTTTGGTTACTTGTGACTCCAAGTACTGTGTCCCGTCTAGGGTGTATACTTAGGGCGTGATAACTTAGTATCAGAGCCTTAGGCTTAGAGTATCTTTAGAATGTCAGAAAGCCGCATCGAGTAGAGTCCTTTTCTTGGGTGTGAAGCGCGCCACACTTATGATGGGGAGACTACAAGATGTTACTAGGAAAACTCTCATTTGTTCATACTCTTGATCGTGCATTAAAGTTTGATCCTAGAAACGTTCTCCTAACTCATGCTCTATTTAATTTCAGTGAATCATGCCTCCCAGACACGATAATGGAAGAAGGACACGCAATGCTGATTGACCTGCCCCACCAGCTCCGATAGCCCCTCAGGACAACATAGTGTCCACTATGGAGTTTAGGGTAGTTATCCAGCTACTTACTCAAATAGTCACAAATCAGGTGAACCAGTAGATAGTTCCGGTGAACACAAATGGGTCCGCATCAGCTACTGGGGTACGGGACTTCACCTGAATTAACCCTCTATCCTTTCAGGGATCCAAGGTGGGGGAGGACCCCCAAGAGTTCATGGACGAGATTAAAAGATTAACCAAATAATGGGTGTCAGCTCCTATGAGAGTGCTGATCTAGCTACCTACCAACTAAAAGGGGTAGCCCAGGTCTGGCACGAAGATTGGAAAGAGAGGCGGCTAGCAGGAGCAGGACCGATGGAGTGGGAGAAGTTCAACACAACCTTCCTAGACAGATTTTTTTCCTCAGGAGCTCAGGGTGGAAAAAGTGGCAGAGTTCATGAACTTGAGATGGGGCCACACAACAGTAGAAGAATATGCATTGGAGTTCAACACGCTATCTAACTACGCTCCAGATATGGTAGCCGAGCCAAGGGATCGTATGTTGAAATTTGTGAATAGAGTGTCGAACCTGGTCCTAAAGGAGTGCAAGACTGCAATGCTTATCAAGGACATCGATCTCTCCAGCCTTATTGTTCATGCCCAGCAGATTAAGGTAGAGAAACAAAAGGACATGGAGAGAAAGAACAAGTGGGCAAGGACGGGCTAGTTAGATTATGGCCATCAGAGGTCTGGCGGTAGTAGCCACCCACAGCAGTAGCAACAACAACAGAGAGCCCCAACACCCAGCTCAGCCAGTGCCTCAACCTTTCGGTTCCACAAGGATCGGAGGGCTAGAGCATCTAGCTCTCAACCCTAGAGCTACAATTTCAGCAACAGGTATCCAGCTTGCCCTAAGTATGGCAAGAACCATTCGGGAGAGTGTCTACGAGGTCGAGAGGACTATTTTGGTCTTGGATATCTTGATCATTGGCTTAAAGATTTCCCGTCAATAGGACGGGGGAGAGCATAATCCACCACATCAGCAGCTCCAGCAGGCCGACCAGCTCAGTAGACCCGAAAATCATGTATGGATGGCGGTCAACGGCATAACCATTTTTATGCATTGTCTTCTTGTCAGGACCAGGAGAGCTCACCTGACGTAGTCAAGAGTATGTTACGCCTCTTTCATCTAGATGTGTATTCCCTACTAGATCCAGGAGCCACACTATCGTTCGTGACTCCCTATGTAGCAGTCCAGTTCAATATCGGTCCAGAGGTTCTCTCAGAATCGACCCCAGTTGGCGAGTCAGTTAGAGCCAGCCAGGTGTATAGAAACTGCCCAATCTCAGTCTTTAACAAAGTCATTACAACTGACCTTGTAGAATTAGACATGGTCTTATTTGACCTCATCCTTGGCATGGATTGGTTACACTCCGGTTATGCCTCAGTCGATTACAGAACTAGGGTCATCAAGTTTTAGTTCCCCAATGAGCCAGCTCTAGAATGGTCGAGCAGTAGTTTAGCGCCAAAGGGTAGGTTTATTTCCTACCTTATGGCCAGGAAGATTATTTCTAACGGATGTATTTACCATCTAGTATGGGTCATGGATTCCGAATCCGAGACCCCAACTATCCAGTCAATCCCTGTGGTCAGTGAGTTTCCAGATGTGTTCCCCGAAGATCTTCTTAGAGTTCCTCCTGAACGGGAAATTGACTTCGGCATAGACCTTATCCAAGATACTCAGCCCATCTCCATCCCTCCTTATAGAATTTCTCCAGCTGAGCTTAAGGAGTAGCTGAAATACCTTCTTGACAAGGGTTTTATCAGACCCAACATCTCTCCCTGGGGTGCTCCAATACTATTCATGTGAAAGAAAGATGATACCCTCACAATGTGCATAGATTACCGTTAGTTAAACAAAGTCACAGTCAAGAACAGGTATCCCCTACCCAGAATTGACAACTTGTTTGATGAACTTCAGGGAGCCAACTGTTTCTCCCAAAATAGATCTCAGGTCGGGGTATCATCAGCTAAGGGTCAGAGAGTGTGACATACCAAAAACAACTTTCAGAACTAGGTATGGTCACTACGAGTTTGTGGTTAAGTCCTTCAAACTAACAAATTGCACCACTGCTTTCATGGACCCGATGAACAGAGTCTTTAAGAAGTATTTGGATATTTTCATCATTGTATTTATTGATGACATTATTGTATACACCATAAATGAGGAAGAACATGCTAATCACCTGAGGATAGTGCTACAGACACTCCGAGATTGCCAATTGTTCACCAAGTTCAGCAAATGCGAATTCTGGTTGAAGTTCGTGACTTTCTTGGGTCATGTGGTCTTGGGTAGAGGCATATTGGTAGATCCTCAAAAGATAAAAGCAGTGAATGATTGGCCAACACCTACCTCCCCGATCGAAATCAGGAGTTTCCTAGGCTTAGCCGGTTATTACCGATGGTTTATGGAAGGATTTTTCTATGACTAAGTTGACTTATAAAAAGGTGAAATTCCAGTGGTCAGACGCGTGCGAGAAGAGTTTCCAATAGTTGAAGACTCGACTCATTACCACTCCAATTTTGACCTTACAAGAAGGAACAAATGGGTTGGTTGTGTATTTTGACGCTTCCAGAGTTGGACTCGGTTGCGTTCTGATGTAGTGGTCAAGGTGATAGTTTATGCCTCCAGACAGCTCAAAGTTCATGAAAAAAATTATTCGACTCATGACTTGGAGTTGGAATCTTTGGTGTTTGTGTTAAAAATATGGAGACACTACCTGTACGGGGCCCACGTAGATGTTTTCACTGATCACAAGAGCCTCCAATATGTATTCAATTAGAAGGACCTAAATCTTTGTCAGAGAAGGTGGTTAGAGCTCTTGAAGGATTATGATATAAGCGTTCTATATCACCCATGCAAAGCCAAT
>JACEIK010000609.1:293220-314139 GCA_018107945.1 Datura stramonium
GGTTCTTAAAAAGAGCCACTATATTACTTGCACGACCCGTACACTTGCGGACGCGCTCGATGTGAAAAAGAGTCGTCAAAGTATTGGCACTCGATGCGGGGCACGTCACTACTCATGTTGACAAACTAAATGACATCAAAAGATCCAGAAAAATTATGCATGTTTTCACAAATACATAGCTAATGCATCAAAAGAATTTAAAACAGGGTCAATTTTTTTAAAAAACCAAAACTAATGCATTTTTATTGGCTGAGTATTCCTAAGCTACTTTCTAATTAAACAAAAATCACAAACTAAAAATTAAAAATCCTACACATGCTGGTTCTACAAGATATCATTCCTAAGGGAAAAAAGCACACAAGAAAAATCTCACACGAACCAATAATCCAAAAAATCACAAGCACACCCCCTCCCCTTTTTGAAAAGTAAACTTGGTCCCTGAAGCATCATCTAGAAGAACATAGGGAAGAGAACATACATGGGGCTACTCAGAATTTACCAATCTACCACTTGAGTTGCCTCCCAAGAAATGCCTGATTTAACATCACGGCATGACGCAAATATCTTGACTACTCAGAATTCGTCAAGTGATTCATACTCATCCTCTACTGAGGAGATCACACTAAATTCCTTGGGTTGCTTCATTTTTTTGCAGATGTTGAATGTGACCTCTTCTTGATTCAACCTAAACTTCAACAGGCCAGCTTCCACATCTACTAAGGCCCTTCCGGTCACAAGGAATAGTCACCCCAAAATGATGGGGACCTCATAATCAACCTCGCAATACAAAATTATGAAGTTTGCTAGGAATATAAATTTATCTACCTTTATAAGCACATTGATCAAGATGCCCACCAGCTTCTTAACTATTCCGTCGACCATCAGTAGCTGCATGTTGGTTGGTGTGGGGTCTCCCAATCCTAATTTCTTGAACATAGACAAGGGCTTCAAATTAATGCTAGCTCCTACATCATAGAGTGCCCTTGCGAACTCGACATTTTCAATCATACATGGTATCGTGAAGGCAACCTGGGTCTTCCTTTTTCTATGCTAGGACACTTATAGCTATGGCACTACAGTGATGCTCATTGTCAATAGGCTCTTAGCTCACAGACCTCTTCTTAGTCACCAGGTCCTTCATAAACTTTGCATATCCAGGTATTTTCTCTAACGCTTCGACCAATGGTATGTTCACAGGCAGTTTCTTAAGCATTGAAAGGAATTTCTGGAACTTACCATTCTCCACCTTCTTCTTCATCCTTTGAGGAAATGGTGGTGGTGGTCGTGGGATAGGTTTATGCACTTGTGTTGCCCCTTGATCCAGGTCAGGTTCCTTCTCACCTCTCGGGGCCTCTTGAAACTCACCAGTCTCTCTCTCAGCACTTGTATCATCATCCTCAATTATGCTCTCTTTCTTCCGCTAAAATTCAACTAGAAACTGGGGGTCAACTATGGTTTTACAACTCCTAATCATCATCTCCATACAATGTACATCGTTCTTTGGATTTTGGACAGTGTTTCTAGGTAGTATACCCTTTTGTCTAGGGTTCATTGATGCTGACAGTTGCCCAAGTTCATGTTCAATCTGCTTGATAGCGGTAGCATGAGATTCCACTTTCTGACCCATACTTGACAAGTCACCTCAGATCTCCTTCAACTGATCATCAATGGACCTCACCTTCTTCAACATCTTGGCCATCATGCTTTCCAACTTTGATTTCCCAGCCTCCCCTTCTCGTGCATTAGGAGGCACATAGAATCCAGCCTGGTCATTGTTGTATCTATCATTTCGCCTCCAATCTCCTTGCGCTCACGACCTCAGTTCCTGTCTCTGAATCCATTACTATTGTAGTTGTCTCTATACTAGTTACGAGCTTGATTTCCAGAACCTTGGCACAAATTGTCTAGTCCAGACACTTAGGAGTTGGTTCAGAAACCCGCCACCTGGCTATCCAAGAAGTTGGCATCCTCCTCAGAATTAGAGTGATCACCTCCTTGTTCCCTTCCTTGAGTACCCACTGCATTGTCATGTTTGGCTCCGGCTCCCATAATATGCTTTGTTAGCAAGTCCAATGATGTGCGCATATGAGCCAACTCCTTGGCGCGCTCTTCTTCTTTTATTTGTTGGTCTGCAGTCAAACCAACAACATATGTGCCTGCCACTGCATCAGCCTCTCTCGTATGCCAGGTCCTATTTGTCTTAGTCACCCTATCAAGAATGGTGGCAGCTTGCTCCTAGGTGTGACTCATTAATGCTCCTCCATCCATCGTGTCTGTTATGGCTTTGGTGCTATTGTTCAGAGACTTGTAAAAAATTCCAACAAACTATCATCTGGGATTTTATGGTTAGGGCACTTTGTCAACTTCATTTTGAATCTCAACCAAGTTTCATGAAGTGCCTTAGTTTTAATCTGTCGAAAATTATAGATCTCATTCTTTAGCTGCAACATCCTGGATGGGGGAAAGAATCTCTCCAAAAAGGCCTGTTTGAGCTCCCTCCAGTTGGTTATGGAGTCGTTGGGCAACTCCGATAACCACAGAGTATCTTCCCCTGATAAAGAAAATGGCAAGAGTCTGAGTCGTATTGCATCCTGGCTTACTCTGGGCAACCTGTACACCTTGCATATTTCTACAAAGTTCATTAAATGTAGGTTGGCATCATCCGCTCTGTGGCCACTGAACACCCCTTTCATGTTTAACAATTGAATCATGGTGCTCGTAATTTCAAATTTGGCCCCAGCGGGCAGTGGTGGTGGCACAATTGCTTTAGTCGACCCGACTTCATCAATGTCTGGGTCATCCTTATCATCAAAGAACTAAAGGGAAAATCTATGAGATCTGTTTCCCCTCCCCTATCGACCAGCATTCACCACCTCATCTCTTTCATCTTCCGCATGTTGTAGTGCAGCTTGTCGAGCTAGCTCGACTTGCCTAGCTTCTTCATCTATGCGGGCTTCTCTTTGCTCGTGGTTGTCCATTATATATAGTGCTTCTTCGATTTATGGATTTAGTGGAACAAGGGGATCTCCTCTACTTCGAGTGCTTGGCATTCACTAGAGAACAACCTGTGGGTATCAAAAACACAAAGATAAATGAAATTAAGGAAATAACTACCAAAAAGTTAATTACAAGCTAATAAACTAGTTTTAGTCGTATTCCCCAGCAACGATGTCACCTTTTAATAAATCTCAAACCACACCTCTTACTAAAGTCAGAATCAGACGTTATCAATAAAGAATCCAACTAGAGGTTGGGGTCGAACCCACAGGGAATAGGGGAGAACTAGATTATAGCCGGTAATTAAACTTGTTAGGTAGTTACTTCAAAAAAGGGGGATTCTAAAAGATCAATAATAAAAACAAATATTAAAATTCTAGTGTTGAGTCAATATCAAAGGAAAACTAGGGTTTGTGTTCCCCCTGAGTTCATAACTACTTTGGGTATACACTCGTGATTATCACCAATACTTACT
This sequence comes from Datura stramonium, assembly GCA_018107945.1. Classification (NCBI taxonomy): domain Eukaryota; kingdom Viridiplantae; phylum Streptophyta; class Magnoliopsida; order Solanales; family Solanaceae; genus Datura; species Datura stramonium. Next base: position 296,693 of record JACEIK010000609.1, read on the forward strand.
TATAGAACTGATAGCTTAGGTTCATTCAAACAACCGACCAGTCCCTATTCAATGACTATACTGAATCACTCAACCAGGTCTCATTAGCTATTTCAAACTATCTGTTATCATTAAATTCCATATTTAAATATTATGTGACCACAACTCAAGTTAATACAATGATTATCACAATCAAGACTCTGGTGTATTTCTGTTTTCCTAATCTCTACCTCTTCGACCAAAGCTAGTAAAGAATTCAGGCATATACTAACGTTGCGCACTGTTAAAAAACGTTTAAGCATGAAGAGAATAAAATATAAGTATTTGTATTGGTTTTAAAATCACTTTGTGCAACCATAACTTGTTAATCCACCATGGTTCCCACAACCCTAGCTATGGAGGTTTTAGCCTCTTATAGTTGTAAGGTTGTGAATCGTATTCATGATTAAGAACATAAATAAATACTTACAAGAATTAATGAGAACAACACTTCCTTTAATTACTAAAGAAAATCTTCAAGAATAAGTAGCAAGAACAAGATAAATTCAAGAAAAGGTTGATCACCAGTTGAATCAACTCAATTCTCCTACAAATCTCTTCTCTCCTTGTCTTTCGTGTCTTTCCTACTTGTCTACGATTGTCTCCAGAAAAATAAAACCTAAAACGTATTTATATAGACACAAGAATCCTTTTCATAGGGTAACTGGATGAATTTCCATATCTGGTGACGTAGTCGTCACGAGCCATGTTACGATCCATGGCATCATCCTACGACTCGTAGCCTCCTTTCGTACCTTGCATTTTTGGATGAATTTTGGCTAAGTATTGGATCCTAGTACGATTCGTACCTCTATCATACGATCCATACTGAGATCCCGTGGTTTGATTCTGAAACTTTGGAATTCTTCTAAAGTTCATCACGACCATCATGATACAACTCGTACCTTATTTCCACAGGTCATACTGTCTTTTCGTAGCAGGAGTCAGCACCTTATGCAAATTTTCTGGATCTTGTCACAATTTCATTACTACGACTCGTACCATCTTGGTATGACCCGTACTAAGACTCGTACATTGCATCTCTTCAACTTATCCTTCTGCATCTTTTCACGACCATCAATACGACTCGTAGGTCCTTCCTATGGCTCGTACTATGGTCTGCAATCTGAGCATACTTTGCATCTTTTAGGTTTTCTTTAGCAATTTTTAGATCCATCACTAATTTACCCTGCAACCAAAGGAAAAGATCCTTATATCTACACAAACACACCTAACTCCATGCAATTTTCTTAGTTTTGAGTGCTGAAAGTGCTGTAAATCCATACCAATAGGGGATTTTTGGTAGTGGAATCAATGACCATGACCACGAGTTGTGGTCACTGAGTGCGAGTCCTACGATCCCCAGTAGGGACTAGCAGTTAGTTTTTCCTGCGAATTTTCTAAGGGTGCTTCGGTAATTTACTAACCTCCTAGATCCTAGACTAGGTCGTTTTGGGTTATTTTGAGGGGATTTAGAGGGGAAAACGGTTTTCCCCCTCATTCCCACTCATCTTCAGAAACAAATACCGTAAGCTTTCCTCTCAAGAAGCTCTCAAGCAAGACTAGGGGCTTTCCTCCATTGCAACAGTCCAAACTTCCTTTTCCAAGGAAACTCTAACTCAGGTATGTGGGAATTTGACCAGAGGATAGTTCTTCCCTTGTGTCCCAAAAACCCCTTCTCTAGTTTCTCTAAAAATCCTAGCCCTAAACTTTTGAATGTGAAGAGGATATATGTCATATTTCTTTGGATTCACATAGAATAATATCCATGATTATTTTAGACATGATATTCATCAGTTCATGATTAAATTGATGTTATTCTAGTAAAAGTGAATTCTAGCCTTGAGCTTTCGAATGAGGTTGAATTATGTGTCAGATTCCTTTAGCTTGTGAAATATGCTTTAATCTGATTGTTAGATATTTTTTTCATTATTTAGATATTGTGTAATTGCTCTCCTAGTAAGAATGATTTTAACCCTATTGTTGAATGAAAATACCTATAATCCTGCTAGTTGGATTAGACTTCCTTATTGCTTGATTTTAGCCATATTTCGGATTCCCGTATTGTTAGAATTAGTTGAAATCTCTATTAGCTTCTTAGTAGTTCAATTTAGTCCAAATGTAGGAATCCACAGTGTTACTCAGAATTTGTCAACTGTTTAATTGACTACAGAAACTCTTGAGGTGTCTGTGATACCGCCCAGTTATCAGCATCAGATTTAGAATTCAGTTTTGGTCCACTAGGCGGTCATGAAACTTTAGATATATAACTCTGAATAGCCTTAGGACCCTAGTTTCATACCATAGTTTGTTCTAAGACTGTTACGACGCTTCTAGATAAGCAGCTCTAACCAGTCTAGAACTCAGTTTCAGAATCTGATCCAATAAGTCCCTCAGGGTGCTTTCAAATATGTATACATGACTAGTCTTGGGCTCCAGTTTTGAGCTATCAACCTAGTATTTAATCTAGGACTATCTAGTGGGAGTAGGACTTAGCACTGAGTGGACCGGGGTTCCAGTGCACCTAGGTTCCCAGAACTACGTTGCCAGCGTAGGTTACAGTATTTATTAGCCTGATTGCCCCCAAACTTTTGTGATCACCCAGTTCATGCCTTTATACCTGGCAAGGTATATTGGGTCCTACCAGTGGGGCGCATACATCAAACTCCATGTCTAGCTCACGTGGTTATATGTCGGTTATAGACTCTTCCACTAGTCAGCTCAATTCAGTCTTAGATTAGTCAGTTCAGATCAGTTCAGTACAGTATCTCTGACTCAGAATTTCATACTTAGTTCATGTCTTTGATCATTAGACAGAGTTATCTTTACCACCTTAGTTTACTTCAGTTATTTCAGTGGTCATTGCATGACGTTTTAGTTCAGTCATTTATATCCAGTATTATGTTTTCTCCTGCTTACTCAGTACATTCAAAGTACTAATGCATACCCTTTATGCTGTATCATTTCATGATACAACCGCAGGTTCTCAAACTCAGCGCTGTTAGCTGACCTTGCTCAGACTTTCTCAGCAACTTCATTGGTGAATCCTCATCCTTCGAGGACAGAGATTATTTCTTTCAGCTCAGTTTTTTTTATTTAGATTTGGAGTTAGCTGGGGGCTTGTCCCAGCAACTCATCAGTTGTAGTGGCTATCAGACATAAACATGTTATTTTCAGACTTTCAATTTTGTTCAGATTATTTTAAACTTTAATTATTCAGTTTATTTTCCTATATAAATGTTTTATGATAGTATTTTAAAGCTTTTTGAAAATTATGTTTACTTAGAATTCCAGTGTATGATAGACCAGAGGTTGACTTGGGGTTACTTGTGACTCCAAGTACCGTGTCCCGTCCAGGGTGCATACTCGGGGCGTGACAATGCTGTTGCAAGAATACAACATGAAAATGATACCAAACGAAGCTTATTCAACTAGTTCTCTATGGATTTGGCGATAGAATATCAAAGGTAGCAACTTACCAACACTCACATACTCATAATCACCCTAAACAACTAAGAATTTATGAAAAGAAAAACTTTCCAATCAGTTCACGAAGAAACAACCACCAAGATGCGCGGAAACAACATGAAAACGCAAGCTACACGCATCCCCCAATTTCCCGACTTCAAAATCACCTTGGAAAATAATTTCTCACTTTATATCAATATAAAATAAAGAGAGGAGGTGGAGAGGGCTTCTGATGCTGGGAAATGATAATTGATATGAACAAGCCGACGAAAATACTTATATAGAGTTTGGCCAACATAGAAACGTGTCACATTGCCCAATGCGCTAATTTTGTGGCATGACACGCTGCCATCACGGACCGCCTCTGGTCCTCACCTCCTGCTTGTGATTTCTCGTAAAAATACCAATATATCTCTACTCTGAATTCGTATTGATGAATGGCTTAATCTATTGGAAACTAGACATGTAGCTCTTTAATTTGGTAGGTCATAGGACCCATAACTCCTTATATATTGGGAGAAAAACTTTGAGACATTTGACCCAAATTTCAAAGAATCTCAAGAAGGAAATTTGTGATAATATTTGCCTAATTTTGTTCTAAAACTTGATCGAATTCCAATCTTAAATATGGTAATAGAGTGGCTCAAATACCTCATAATACTTCCTTCTTAGATTATTAAGTGCACTTAGTCCTACCTCGAAAGCATGAATTTAACACTCCAAATATTCGGGGTGTTACATAACATCCCGGACTCACAAATTATCATGACTAGGGTGGTTGTCAGTAACAACTTTCAACACATCAAATTCAATTAAGCCACCCCCTCCATAAATCAAATCACAACTTTCTCATACCCATTTGAACTAAGCATGCAACCTCCACTTATGACATCATCATAGTACGCATATACCCAAATTAGAAAAGTGATACATGCTAGCCATTTAAATCCATATGCCCTCATAATTAGACCAAGGAAAGTGTCCTTTTTATGAAGTAATGACAACACATACCATAAGGACACACAAGATAAACAGAGAAGGGAAATGCACTCAACTCACACAAAGATCTTCACAAGATAGCTCAGAACTACCATATTCTTACCCATTTACTCCAGTGCCTTTCTTTTCAGGTATCCGGGTTGAGATCACATAAGGACTTTTCTAAGCTTGTAATGGAGGTTAGAGAGCTGGTAGGGTACAATTTAGGATTTTAGTAACTCACTTACCATCCTTGACCACTTCATCACATTTCCATAACCCTTTTCACCTTCCTGATCCCTTCTTTTATTTTGGCATTTTTCGCATCCCAAAGTGTTTGTGAGCTCAAACTTCTTTTTTCTCTTTTTCTCTTTTTCTTTCTTTTCTTTTTCTTCTTTTAGCTCATTTCTCAATCAAATGCTCTCTAGGATGTGCTCATACAACATCTTTTTGGCTTATTTCTTTCTTCCCCTCCTTATCACCCCCAACTTACAAGTTTTTGCTCATTTTTCATTACTTTTCAAGTGCCAAGGAGGAAGGGTTCAAAAGAGGGTCAACTTGAGGATTGTCTTTGGCTTTCACTGAGGTTGATCAAGAAAAAGGTCGAAAGGCTCAAAGAGGAAGACTAGGGATTCATGCATCATTTGGTAGGTCTCTTTAGGCAAATGTGGATTGTGAAGAACATAGAAGGCTTAAGTTCATCTCTACAACCCATAGTCAATCCTAAATTCAGGCATAAGTAGCAAGACAAGTTCTATAGTGTGATCAAATTAAGTGAAAAAGCAATTTTCCTTTCCCACACATTGGCATATGAATATAGAAATGACTTACACATCACTCTCAACTAGGAACAAATTACCAATAATTTCATGTCACAAATGGAGATATACAACGCAATGTCAAACACGATAAAAATTTTGAGGGGGGAGGCATTATTTTAAAAAAATCAGCTCAAGTATGCAACTAGCAAAATTGCCACCACCACGTAAGTAAAACAATTTATTTATCCTAAGACGATTAAAAAAAGTAGGTTGGTACCCTTAAGAAAGTCGCCTAAGCAATCCATCATCAGGCCCATGAACTACGACACTTAACTACCTTTGTTTTGCCATATTCAGCAGAAACTAAGCCTCCCAGGAAACAACCATTGGGTAAGAAAACCAAGGAGGACTCTACACTATAAAAGTAAAAAGAAGTTAATCTAAGAAAGAAAAAAAAGAATTTATACTAAGAAATCTGTAAAAGAAATGGACTAAATGGATCACAATCCACACATCAAATAACTCATCAAATGCATACAACCATACAATTTAGGGTTTCAAGGAAGTTAATAATCATACACACATCTAAAATATTCACCCCATCTTAAAAAAGTTGTCCTAAATGCATATACAAAACAAAGTAGAACAGGTAAGAAGGTAGCAAAAACTTTCTATAGCACTCAAATAATGCTACTGAACATCATCCTGTGGTAGTATTGAGGAACTAGACTCCATATCATGAGCTAGGCCTTGGGTGTGTGACCGGGATGCCATTATTGCTCGTCTAAGAGGGATGCCCAAATTACACCTCACAATGAAGTATAAAGCACCCACTATAAAATATAGTAACCAAACTAGGTTGGAGTTGATCACACAGGGAATAGGTCAAAAATAATATATTAATAATTTTTAAATGAAACGGTAGTCAATATTTCGAAAGGGCGTTTTCAATAAAAGAAGAAAAGTAATTTGAAACAGTGATCAAGTTATAAAATTTTTAAGAAGAAACTTGGACTGTGTTCCCCATGATTTCATAACATTATAAACTTATTTTATTAGTAATCTATCCTGGTTAATTTTGTGTAAGACTAACTATTAAGTTAATCTAATGTTTCTCGATCTACATAGATAAATTTCACTCTACATCTTCAAACTTTAGATGTTCCTATTTTTCCCTCCTCATAAGTCTTGGATTAACTATCCTCAATTAGAGCTCAAGTTAATTAGATGGACGCAGGTAGCCTCAAATTTTTATTGTTATTCTCTTTTCCTAACTTCAACCTTTTAGGTCAAGCAAGTTGATGATACAGGAATGTTTCAATGCCTACAACTGCTAAAACTAATTAAAACAAAGAAAATAACAATTCACTCAATTCACCATTCAAGAATCACTATTTTATTTTGCCTACTTTCATTCATCCATCATGATTACCACAACTCCAGCCAAATAATTTAGCTGCTCATGTTTGAAGAAATAATTACATAAGATTTATAAGAAGTCATGATGAAATACTTACAATAGTATGAAATAGTTTGAAAAATATTGAAAGCCAAATAGAATCACAAGAACTTGATGTTTTTCCTCCAACAATTGTATGGAGTAATGTTTTCCACACTTACAATAATTAACTCCTCAAGAATATTCAAGAATTAAGTGGCATCAATTTGCGTCTAAGTTGTTTGTCTGAAAAATGTCCAAGGGGGGTATATATAGTAGTAGAATAAATCTGCATCTGTTCCTACTTGGAATGGGATTGGACTTTGCAAAGTTGGTCGGCTGACACTACCCTACACGTAGCGGACCCCATCACATGAGGAACTAGGTGTGGTGCGGTGCATGGTGCACTAGCATGCCCTGGGCATCGCGCAGGCTATTGCGTTTCCCTTGCCCTTGCGTTGCCGATCTCTTTCAACCTTGTTTTTGTCAATTTAGTTTTGCAATAGCTTCTTTTTAAGCCACAAATAAGTCCAAATTCTCTACTTTTATCCCAGCAAACATCTAATCATTTGTGTTAGCTCTTTTTCACAAATATCATATAAAATCAAAGCAATTACACATAATTTGTTCTCAAGACATAGCTATATGGGAAAAATATGGCAAATAAGTTCATAAATACGCCCAACATCACGTTCTTCTTTCACCCTTTTTACTTTTGCTTTATTATTTTAGCATTGAGGACAGTGTTATTAATTAAGTGTGGAGTGGGAGAAGTGAACTTCATTTTCCATGTTTCATGTATGCGTTAATTTCTAAATTTATTCATAGTAATCCTAGATTTTTTTGAGATATATGACTTTATTCCTGCTAGCTTGTAGTTGTTTTATTATATTTTTATTTTGTTTTTGTTTGGGTTCCCCCAGTTTTTATTTTTAGTACTTTTCTAGTGGATAGTCCCTTAGAATCAATTAGAGGGTGTAGATTTTTTTTATAGTCATGACTGTTCCCAATGATGGATAGATGACGACCGTCTTTGTAACACTCAGGAAGTCCCTAAGATTAGACCCAAGAATTTAATCAGAGAAATCAGGGAAAATTGCACTAGAGTCATTGAACAATTGAAGGGATGATACATTTTAAGGAATAACAACCTGTTGTGTCCCTCATGGTAATCCCCAGTCAGAACTTTTCTAGTAAGTAACAGTCCTAGCAACGACTCATTGGAAGATCCAAGGGGTTGTCTCGAGTGGCCGTTGAATGGGGTTCAGGAAATTCTCAAGTCCGAGTCAGTGATGACTAGAGGATATGATGATTTGTTGTTTCAAGTAATGATTTGTCCTGTCTGGTCGTCGGTTAGAGAATCAGAAGAGTAACAGAATTTTTCCTGGAATCAATGGATGGAGTAATGGGTCATTGTTTTATATGACGACCCGTCCTGAGCATCATTGGTTAGAACCTCAATAGGAGAACAAAAGTGCTTCTAAGATAATGGGCAGGTGTAATGACCCGTTGGGGCACGTAACGATCTATCTTGTTGATCATTGGTGAAGGATCAGCCGAGTGCCAAAAATACCCTAGGGAACAATGGATGATCCAACGAGCCATCGTATCCTACAATGACTTATTCAATGAATCATTGTAAGTTCCAATGTCTATTTCCAAATGAATCATTAAGGGTGTTTTCGTAAATTTTAAGGTCTTAATTCCTAAACTACATCATTTTAAATCCTGAAAGGAGTGTTTTAAGAGGGTTAGCCTATCTAAAGTCATTAGACTCCCATTCATGCAAAGTTTTGAGTTTATATTTGAAGATCAAGCTAGAATTTTCTTGATTCTTCCCCAATTCTGTTGGGCCTTCAAGGATAATCTGAGAATCAGTTTACCCAGGTATAAGGGATATGAATGAGAGTTTTCTTTCACTCTCATACCCAAATTTCTCCTCAAGTTCACGAATTCAAGTATATGGATTTATAGTGTTTTAACCTAATTTTATGAAATTCTCTATGATATGTTTATGGGTTTAATCCCCTCATGTTCTAAAGTATGTTTTAAGTCTAATCGGAAAATTTTATACACAATTTGATTATAAATTGATGTTTTCAAGTTATTAGAAATTATGCCCTATTATGCAAGTTTTATGAACAAGTCAAGCTTATGATTCATGATTTCAAGTATGATGAGATATCTAAAATAAATGAATGTTTACAAATTTCCCATGTATGAATCCATGATTTTGACTGATGAAGTCTGTTTCAAGTATGCATGATTTTATGATTTGGGAAAGCTCACACAAGTTAAGTATGTTTTCATGATTTAGCCAAAGCTAATAAGATCATCTTATCATATCTTTTGGAGTCAAGACTCCCACTACAACTTATGATATGTTATGGATTCAAGATTCCCAATGTTTAGATTTCAGACTATGAATGTAATTATAATTTCAGCTTCATTGAAAAATGATGGGAGCATTATGCATGTTTTTGGGAGTAGTTCTAGCACCGAGTAGGCTTGGAGTTCAAAGGTTCCTCGGTCTTACAACTACGTGCCAACGTAGGTATATGTTACATGTTTAGGACCTCTCAAGAGAGTTTTCCCTTGCCGCCAAGGGGCCTCAACTTGATATCGATATCATGGTATCGTCCTGAGTCCTAACAAGATTTTGGACGGCTCTGCCCAATTGAGTGTGATAGTTGGGGCATCACGTAAGATCTATCGTTATGGTGTCGGTTATGATGAGTCACCCACTGTTCCTCATGATTTAGTTACTCATGTTCATGACTTATAATATTATGTTTTACAATAGATTTGACCCAAATGATCAGTTTATAAGCTTTCACTTATGATTTCAGCTATGAAAAGTCATATGATTTATATTTCTAAATCTTGGGTCATTATGTTCAGTTATGATAATCATCTTATGACTATGTATGTCTCAGACATAGCTTTTAGCATGCCGTCCTTACTCTCGTGATCTTTGATTTATATGCATGATTTCAACTAATATTTTACTAAGCATGTTTTTCTTACCTTACATACTCAGTTCTTTCAAAGTATTAATCGTATACTCTATGTTATATCATTTCATGATATAGGTTCAGGTGATCTAGTTCACTCTCGCCGATAGATCGCTCTCCCCTATCACCTCAGTTCAGCCCGACCTTGGGTGAGACCTCATTGTTTTAGGGTTTCAATCATTTCAGTTTTGTGTTGTCATTTTGTTTCAAACTTAAAGATAGCTGGGGGCTTGTCCCAGTATCTTATTAGTTAGTAGAGGCTTTTCAGACATAAACTAGTATGTTCAGCTTGAGATTTAGCTTTTTGATGTTAGTGTATAATATATGTTATGTTATTTTGACTTTCACTTATTTATGTTTAAGTTATAAATTTCTACTTTAATATATGCTCTTTAGTTTCCATGTACATGCCATGGGTCGACTTGGAGCCATTCGTGTTTCTAGGTCCCGTGTCTCGGTCTGGGTTGCTAGCTCGGGTGGTGAAAAACATGGTATCAGAGAAAAAGTTTAGAGTGTCCTAGGGTGTCTGAAAGTTGCAATGAGTAGATTCTTTTTCATGGGTGTGAAGCGCGCCACACTTATGGGGAAGAGGTTATAAGACGTTTTAGAAAATTTCTCTTTTTTCATGATCTATGTCGTGCAATGAAGTATCTCTCTATTCCTCTAACTCGTGCTATACGCGTTTTTCAAAATATGCCTTCACAACGAGTCAATGGTAAAGGAATGGCAATGAAAATGGCCATGAAAATTGCAATGGAGATGAGCATCAGCAAGCCCTGCCAGCACCATCAGATCCTTTGCCCGAGTAGATCACTTATGCTGAGTTTAGAGAGGCATTTAAGATATTAGCATCGGCCATGACTGCTTAAGTTAACAAACAGGCAGTGGCCCACATTCCCTAGAATAGGAACACAGAAGCGGCGAGGGTGCGTGATTTTCTCAAGATGAACCCACTTGAGTTTCTTGGGTTGAAAATGGATGAGGAACTGCATGAGTTTATCGAAGAGGTGCAGAAGATCACCCAGATTATAGGGGTGACCAGAGAGGAGAGCATAGACTTAGCCTCCTATCAACTGAACGGAATTTCTTACATATGGTTTCGCCAGTGGAAGGATAAAAAGGGAGCGGGAGCAGTCCCTGTGAGTTGGGATGAGTTCATGACTCCCTTCTTAGATAGGTTCTTCCCTATAGAGTTAAGGGAGGGGAAGGTGGCGGAATTCATCAACATGAAGCAGCACCATAGGATTGTCCAAGAGTATGCTTTGGAGTTTATCTGACTGTCTAAGCATGCACCGGAGATGGTTGCGGATGAGAGGGCTCGTATGAGAAAGTTTTTGAATGGAGTATCAGATTCGCTGGTCAAGGAGTGCAGGACCGCTATGCTGAACAGTGACCTAGATTTCTCGCTTTTCTTCATATACACCCAGCAGATAGAGGCGGAGCAGATGAAGAAAAAAGAGAGAGAGGCCAAGAGGGCCAGGATAGGGAATTATAAAAAGGTCCATCAGAGGTCCGATGGAGGACATTGCCATCAGTCCCAGTAGAGGTTGTCAGCCCCAACGCCATTATCAGCCAGTATTTCGTCTAGACCTAAATCTGATAAGAGGGCTAGAGCATCAGGCTCTAGAGGTCAGGAAAGCATATCAGGAGAGCCCTGTATTCCATTTTGTGGGAGATGTGGTAGGAGGCACACTAGAGAGTGCTTGGCAGGTTCAGCCCCGTACTTTGGGTGTGGGAAGCCAGGACATCTATTCAGAGACTACCCTTCAGCCAGTCAAGGCTATAGTAGAGTCCATGACCTAGCCACCAGTTCAACAACTCCACTTGCATGATCAACTAAGCAAGATGCATCACCTAGTGCAGGTGCTGGCCAGTGTCAAGACAGATTTTATGCACTATTATCTCGTTCGAACCAAGAGGTCTCTCCTGGTGTAGTCACCGGTATGTTACGAGTATTTTATCTTTATGTGTATGCATGTTAGATCTAGGGAATACCTTATCTTTTGTGACTCCCTATCTTGCTATTAGTGTCTAAGTCAATCCCAAAATCCTATCAGAATCCTTCTCAGTCTCTACGCCAATCAGTGACACAGTTATAGCAACAAAAATTGCCCTATCATAGTCCTTCAAAGAGTTGCCTCAGTCGACCTAGTAGAGTTAGGTATGACCGATTTTGGTGTTATCTTCTATATGGATTGGTTACATGAATGTTATTCCTCAGTAAATTGTAGAACCCGTACGATATATTTTTAATTTCCGAGTGAGCCAATTATAGAATGGAAAGTTAGTTTAGTTGTGCCTGCAGGTCACTTTGTTTCCTATCTCAAGGCCAAAAAGATGATTTCTAAAGGTTGTGTGTACCATCCAGTTCGGGTTAAGGATGCTACGTCTGAGACACTGACTCTTCAGTTAGTTTCTATAGTATGTGAGTATCCGAAGGTGTTTCCAGATAATCTACCAGGAGTCCCTCCTGAGTAGGAGATTGATTTTGGTATTGACCTTCTCCATAATATGCAACCTATATCCATTCCTTCTTACAAAATGCCTCCAGCTGAGCTAAAGAAGTTGAAAGAGCAATTGAAAGATCTCCTAGATAAGGGTTTCATCAGTCCTAGTAAATCCCCGTGAGGTGCTCCAGTTATCATTGTTCGAAAGAAGGATGGTTCCCTTAGAATGTGTATTGATTATCAGTAGTTGAATAAGGTCACAATAAAAAATGAGTATCCCCTCCCCATGATTGATGACTTGTTTGACCGACTTTAAGGTGCTAAGTGCTTCTCGAAGATATACCTCAGATCCGGCTATCATCAGCTCAGAGTTAGACAGAATGACATTCCGAAGACAGCCTTCAGGACTCGGTATAGTCATTATGAGTTTGTACTTATGTCTTTTGGACTAATAAATGCCGTTGCAGCTTTTGTGGACTTGATGAATAGGGTGTTCAAGTAGTATTTGGATATGTTCATGATTGTCTTCATAGGTGATATACTCATATACTCTTAGAGAGAGGAGGAGCATGCACCTCATTTGAGGATCATGTTTTAGACTCTCAAGGATCGCCAGCTATTTGCTAAATTCAGCAAGTGCGAGCTTTGGCTGAACTCAGTAGCATTTTTGGGTCATGTGGTGTCTAGTGAGAGTGTACAGGTGGACTCTTAAAAGATAGAAGCAGTGAAGAATTGGCCTAGACCTATCAGTCCTACAAATATTGGTAACTTTTTGGGTTTAACTGGCTACTACTGGAGGTTCGAAGAAGGATTTTTATTCATTGCAGCATGATTGACTAAGTTGACCTAGAAGAAGGTCAACTTTGAGTGGTTTAATGCTTCTGAGAAGAGTTATTAGGAGCTAAAGACTCGACTCACTTTAGCCCCAGTATTGACCCCAACGGAGGGAACAGATGGCTTCATTGTGTATTGTAATTCTTCTAGGGTTATCCTTGGTTGTGTGTTGATGTAGCATGGTAAGGTCATTGTGTATGCCTCTAGACATCTTAAGACTCATGAGAAGAATTACCCGACGCATAACCTAGATTTGGCAGTTGTGGTGTTTGCATTGAATATTTGGAGGTACTACTTGTATGAGGTGCATGTGGATGTATTCACGCACTACAAAAGCCTTTAGTATGTGTTCACTCAAAAGGACCTAAATTTGCGGTAAAGGAGATGGCTAGAGCTTCTCAAAGGATCATGACATAAAGCATCCTTTATCATCTATGCAAGGCCAATGTAGTGGCAGATGCTTTTAGTAGGTTGTCCATGGAGAGTGTGTCTTATGTTGAGGATGAGAGAAAGGAGTTAGCAAAGGATATCCACAGGCTTGCTTTTTTAGGGATTTTCCTTTTTGACTCGACAAATTGTGGTGTCATTTTTCAGAATGGGTCAGAATCTTCATTGGTGTCTAAGGTCAAGGCTAGGAAAGACGATGATCCTATCTTGGTAAAGCTAAAGGAAGCTGTCAGGAATCAGAATGTGGAGTTCTTCTCCTAAGGGGGAGATGATGTACTCTAATATCAGGGCTGATTGTGTGTGCCAGCTATTCATGACTACAAAGAGCTGATGTTGAGCAAGGCTCATGGCTCTCGATAATCTATTAACCCAGATGCCACCAAGATGTACCGTGACCTACGGGAAGTCTATTGGTAGAATGACATAAAGAGGGACATAGTAGGGTTTGTGGCTAAGTGTCCAAATTGCCAACAGGTGAAGGTTGAGCATCAGAGACATGGAGGTATGCTACAGGAAATCCATATTCCTACTTAAAGTGGGAAGACATCAGCATGGATTTCATTATAGGCTTGTCTTGTACATGCTAAAAATATGACTCTATATGAGTGATTGTAGACAAGTTGACCAAAGCAGCATATTTCCTACCGGTCAAAACTGCCGATTCAATTGAGGATTATGCTAGGTTGTACATTTGGGAGTTAGTTATGTTTCATGGAGTTCCTTTGTCCATCATTTCAAATAGGGGTACACAGTTCACCTCTCAGTTTGGGAGATCATTGCAGAAGAAGCATGGTACTTAGGTCAAGCTTAGCATAGGTTTTGACCTACAGACGGATGGTCAGGCCGAATGGACCATTCAGACTCTTGAGGATATATTGAGAGTGTGTGTGATTGATTTCAAGGGTAATTGGGATGGTCACTTGCCTCTTATTGAATTTTTTACAATAACAGTTACTACTCCAACATTCAGATGGCTCCATTTGAGGCTCTTTATGGGCGGAGATGTAGATCACCTATTGGATGGTTTAAGGTAGGTGAGGCTATGTTGATAGGGCCAAATTCAGGCCATGGAGAAAGTTTAGCTTATTAGGGAGAGGCTGAAGACAACTCAGAGTCATCAAAAGTCTTATGTTGATGTTAGACGGAGAGAGCTTGAGTTTGAGGTTGATGATTGGGTACTTCTAAAGGTGTCTCCCATGAAGGGAGTGATGAGGTTTGGAAAGAAAGGGAAGCTTAGTCCCTGATATGGTGGTCCTTAGAGGATTTTGAGGTGAGTCGGCAAAGTGGCATATCAGTTGGAGCTGCCAATAGAGTTAGCTTCAGTACATCAAGTTTTCCATGTATCTTTATTAAAGAAGTGCATTGGTGACCCGACCTTAGTTGTTTCGGTGGACAGCATGGGTGTGAATGATAGCCTTACTTCTGAGAAGGTTCTGGTTGAGATCCCTGATTGTGAGATTCAGAAATTGAGAAACAAGGAAGTAGCTTCAGTGAAGGTGTTGTGGAGAAATCAGCTTGTTGAGGGAGCTACATAGGAAGCCAAAGAAGATATGATGTCTAGATACCCGCATCTTTTCCCTTCCAGCTTAGTTCCAATATGAGGTATCAATTTTTCCTTAGTTCTCTGTTCAATTTCATGCCGAGCTGATGTCTAAGTTCCTTTCATGTCACTGCATATATGTATGTTTCATGAATTCAATCAGTCATGTATTTCAGTCCGGAGTCAGTTACTCCGATGGTTTTCAACTTCATTTTTCAGTTTTGGAATTGCAGTTCTTTCACTAGCCCTTCAATATGCATAGTCTACATTCGAGGGTAAATGTTCCCAAGGGGGAGATAATGTAACACCCAGGAAGTTCCTAAGATAAGACCCGAGAATTTTAATTACAGCAATAAGGGAAAATTGCACCAGAGTCAGTGAACGACTCAAAGGACGAGTCATTGTAGGGAACAATGACGTGTTGTGTCCCTGGTGGTAAGTCCCCAGTCAGAACTTTTCCAGTAAGCAACGGGCCTAGCAATAAGTCATTGGAAGATCCAATGGGTCATCCTGAGTGGTTATTGAATGGGCTTCAGGAAATGTTCAAGTCCGAGTTAGTGACGATGAGAGGATACGATGAGCCATTATTTCAAGTAACAACTCGTCCTGTCCGGTTATCGGGTAGAGAATTAGAAGAGTAACAGAATTTCCCTAGAAGCGATGGATGGAGTAATGGGTCATTGTTTCATACAATAACCCATCCTGAGCAGTCGTTGGTTAGAACCTCAGTAGGAGATGAAAGTGCTTCAGACACAACGTGCAGCCGTTGGGGCGAGTAATGATTCGTCGCTGAACCATCTACACATAGATGTCTAAAAAACCTCTAAACATCTGATGAGATGATGGGACAAAACCCCAAACTAGCTTGCCCAGTTTGAAACTAAAAGACGTAAAGAAAGAGACATAATCAAAACTGACGCCCTCAGATCATTAGGACTCACCAAGACTGGGATACAGCTGGACTGAGCGGAAGCAAGCTAATGATGGAACTTAGATGGATCACCCGAACCTATATCATGAGATGATATAGCATACAGTATATGGTCAATACTTTGAATGTATTAAGTATGTAGAGAAGGTAAAATATACTAGTAAAATGATAATCTGAAATCACGAATTATAAATCAAGATAGACATGAGAGTAAGGGAAACATGCTAAAATCTATATTTTTAAAGTAATTATAATTATGAGATATTTATCATAAATTGAACATAATGACCCAATTTAGAAATAAGNGTGTACCATACTTGATATACTATGTGAAAACTCATAAACTAATCAATAGGCCAAGTATGCTATAAAACATAATATCATAAGACATGAACATGAGTAATTTAAATATGAGGAACAATGGGAGGATTCGTTATAACCGACTCCATCATGATAGAGCTTACGTGATGCCTGATGAACGGTGAATTTATGCAATTCTAAGAAATATTTTTCTCATACTTTACTATGTTTTGACAATAAATTATGTGTTTTCATGTGTTTTATGTTATATTTTTGAAAAAGAGCTAACACACATAATGAGATCCTTTTAAATGTATCTTAAAAGTGCAAGAATGACAAAATGGGGTTGAAGGATCGAACATATAGAAGTAGGCATCACGCAGGCATAGCTGTGCCACAACCTGCGCGATGCACAAGCAGGATGAGGCAAGGAGAGGCATGGCACACCGGCCTTCTGGCGCTTTGAGAGGCACGACGCACAGTACATGCCCAGACAGCAAGACTGTGCAATCCCAATTCGATTAAGAACAAAAGCTGCAAAACCCAATTCAAATCCAAGAAGGAACAACAAAGGCTTCATCTACTATGATAAATACCCTTTACTTCATGTTTTAGGTGTGTCGATTTTTAGCATCTATTGTCTATTAGCGGACGTAACACATGCACTTTGAGACTGAGAGGAGATAAGTATAGTCTTTATGTCGAGAAATATTAGATGTACTAATCATAAGTCTTACACAAAATTCACATGGATAGGTCACTAGTAAAAGCTTAGTAAGTTATGATGTCATAGGGACCACAATCCTAGTTTTGTATTAGTAATTTGATAAAAAACCTAACGATTCTTAGCATTATTTTCTTTTTATTTTTATTTGCAAACCCCTCTTTCAAAATAGTGATTACAAGTTAGTTTATTTTCCATTAACATATTATTTCTGTCTATTCCTTGTGGGATCGACGCCAAACTTTGTTGGGTTACTATATTTGACAACGACTGCTTTATACTTCAATTGCAAGGTGTAATTTGGGCATGACTAAATTTTGACGTCGTTGTTGAGGAATACAGTTTTGAAATAAGTTAATTGGTGTACATTGATCTTGGGAAGATTTATATGCCCAAGTGATACTCAAATGCGTCATTTCGTCTTGTTTATCCATCGATGTTTATACTTTCTCATGTAAATTGTAGTTAGAATGTGAATTTATACTAACCAACATGATTAGCGTTGTTTTGCAGGAAAAATATAATTTTATGAAGCTAAGATGCATGT
>JACEIK010000609.1:350472-369807 GCA_018107945.1 Datura stramonium
GGAGTGCCACTCAATACCCGTTCAAGCTCCACTTAAGTGGGCAGGAGTCAGTTGCCACATATAATTGGGAGAGTGATAATAAGCAAAACTTGAAAATTTTGATCGGCCGATTTTTTGGCTAGAAGATCAACTTGAAAAGGATGAGCTTTGGACTGATTTGACCGAACTGAAAATTTAGGACTGAGTTTAATTCTGTTCGGTGTTAGTTTACATTTCCACACATGCAAAAACTGAAAAATTGAACCAGAATTTTCAAAAACTGAAGCTAAAGTATTGTATGGTTTCAGTACTTGATTTTCTTCTTTTTGCTACTATGAAGGCTATGGGACAAATAAATATTATGCCCTTGAGAAAAAAAAAACAGTGTGGAAAGAAAGAAACCTCAGATGCTTTAAAGACAAGTGCAGCACTATTCAGAAGATGAAGATGAACTGCATAGTTTTGTTTCATTTTTGGTGTAAACAGGAGTATATGGAAGATCTAGAATCAGTTTTGGATATCCTAGGATCTTTATAAATTTTTTGTGATAGGGTTGAAGATCTTCTTGATACTCCCTTTCAATTGTAATTATGGAAACCTGTAACATATTGTGGCAGGTTTGATAGTTCTTTTTGGAATTTAATACAAGTGTTACCTTCTTTTAAAAAAAAAAAGGACAGTTTTATGCCCTCTAGTTGAATCAGTCTTTATTACCCAGTTGGACTTTTTGTTGGTGGGCATTACGATTCCATTGCCAGCTAATATGTGTAAATTTGAAATTTCAAAGGAAGTGAAATTCATCTGGAATTGCTTTTATGCTTCGTTTATGAGAAAGAATAACCTAGTGCCGCGGTTCTGACTACTTGCATCATTTGTTGACTTCCTTTTGTTCATGGAGTAGATGAAGCTTGAGCTTTCCATGTATACCTAACGTTACTCCTATAATTTCATGGGCATGGGTCATGATTTTGAGTAGATACAGTTTTCATGAGGTTTTGCTGCTTCTTTTGAGGAATTCGATTTTGGTCTCCTGGTCTTCTCATTTGAAGGGTTTGTTTTCAAGCTCTAAGTAGTTATTCATTCTCTTGGAATGAACACAATGATGCTTGATCGCCATAATTTGCATTTGTTATCACTTGTGAAAAAGCTCCGGAATCCTTTCTTGTTTTTTCTTCCCTGTCTGAGGCATAATGATAGTTATAACTGGTTAGGTATTGTCATTTATCTTTGATCCATCCTTGCACATGTTATTTCTTTTAATAGGTTTATGCTTCTAGATTATCAAAATTTTTTAGATTTATGATTCTATTTGCTTCCCCTTGTCACATTGAATTGCTCAACTGTTTAAACGTTGACAATCCAGGTTGAAGCTGTGGCTATTTATTGCATATGTTGTATCCTTTGTGTCTTTGGCTGCATCAGTTGGCCTATTGATACAAGACGCACTGGGAAAATCTGGCCCTTCAGCTTGGACAGGCGTTGCAGGTGTTCTGCAATGTGTGTTCGTCTTAATCAGGTAATTTAATATTTATTAGGTTTTGCTGCCTTATAGAACCTTAGATGTCATGGGGTAAAGGGTGATTGTTTTGCCTGAAGGTGTTTGCTTCTTCAAAGGTTATTTTTTTATGCACTACTTTTTAGTAGAGCTTTGTTGTTCATCCAGCTGTCCCCTCTGCTTTCTCTCTCTTCCCCCCTCTTTGTTTACTTTTATTTTTGGCCATAATGGTGCAGGAATAGAAACCGATTGTTTTAAGCCTGTCTTACCAAGAATATCAGAGTAAAGTAGGTTGGCTAGTTTCTTTCAGTGTAGTGCACCTCTCTTATCCAGTGCTGCTAAATTCTAAGTAGCTTTCTACTACTTTATATCACTACAGGAAAAATGGTCATTAACGACGGGAATTCTGTTCCATAAAAGTGCAAATCTGGTCCTTAAAGGTTAATAGCGACCGGAAAATCTGGTCGCCACCCATCGCTATAGGCTCCGCCGCTAAAGGTTAATAACGACGAAATTTCACATCTGGTCCAAAAAGGTATTTAGCGACCAGTTATAATCTGGTCCCTACAACACTTTTAAGGACCATATTTCTGGTCCTAAATACGGTTTTTGGTCTCTATTTTGCTACATACAGACTATTAGCGAGAATTGTTTTTGGTCCTTAAAAGTCTTTGAGGACAATAAATCTGGTCCTTAAAGGATCCGTAAGGACAATACAGCATATAGTCCCTAAAAGTTTAAATTAACCAAAGGTCAGGTGACTAAATAAATATATGATGTATTTCCAAACCCATTCACTATAATATAAAATTATACAATTTATAATACAGGAAGTCAATTGATTTCAACAACATTATCCACAATATCATTGCTTTATACCTTCAATTAATTACAAAAAGTGGATTAACATCTCATTAGTGCCACTGTACAACTATGATATAAGTTACTATATATTGTTTACACAACCTTTGGGCAAAAGAGCTAACAACCATAGGAAACTTATAAAATTTTTCCTGACAGTTCTTCCAAAATTATACAAACTCCTCAACTTGCATGAAATCTTCAAGACCTACACATCTTGACTTGTAAACTAAAATCACCAGAATCTGCAAAAGATATCAAATACATTCTATGAAAAACTATAAAGATGAACTAAATAATTAATTAAGTCTAATAGTAATTTAACCACTCACATGTCAAATTCTATCAAGTGTAACTATATGCACCTTTAAAATTTGAAATATCAAATGGGAAAATGGATGCAAAAAATATAAACAATAATAAATTACAAATGTCAAGCAAATAATGTTAGTGGAAGCTGGCATTCTATTTAAACTTGACACAAAAATTATAGACACTGATCAAGACCTTGTAAATTGGTTATTAAACACTAAGAAAATGAAACAGAAATTTAACATGGTTGTATCTCATTGTTGGAAATAATTATCAAATGTAACATGTAAAGGGAAATCTATAGTAGAGAAGGATAACAGGGAAGTGGCGTGCAATAAGAGCTACAAGCTTTGCACAACAGACTTGTCGCAAGATTCCACATGTTACTATGCCTTTCCCTCAAAGCTCCTCTAAAGCTCAAGCCCAACCTCAACCATGATTTCACAGAGCTAAGCTTAGGGAGATCACATTATTTTAATTCACAATAAATTACGACTCGGGAAACATTAAGAGAATGCATATAGTTCAAATAACATTACAACCTACTGGGGAACATTAAAGGAATGCATATAAAATCAAATGAAGAATTAAGAAGTGCACCTCATGCAATAAGCGCACCCCTTTATCCTCCGACAAGCAGTGGTCTTGGCTAGTTCAACATTTTCCTTAGTTGAGGACCTAAAAATTGGCGGCTCGGAATGAGATCATCTTTGAAAACTACTATGCAGGGAAAGGCTATAAGATTTCAGAACCTAAAATATTCAAGACATTTGCCAATTATACAATAGCAACTATGAGTTTCTTAACATAAAGACTTCCCGAACACAAATAGAACCAATGAAGATGCTTTCTAGGTAATTACTTCTGTTCTAAGCTCTAATACTTTATTAATCCTATGTGTCTCTGTTGCTGCATCGGTTATGATCCCTCTAATATTTTATTAACCTTATATGTCTCTTTTGCTGCATCAATTATAATAATTTTTCTATTTACTGATTTAACTTTGAGGATGAGGAAAAAATTTATAATAGGAGGTTGATTCTAAAGATTTAAGAGAGTGAGTGTCATTGTAGAGATATTAAACTAGAATTTGTCCAAATTGTTTTGTTGAGATAATGAGCTACTTCAACTAGAAAAGAAGATGTAAACTCAAGATTCAGATATGATACACGTGTTTTGAATCTTGGATTACCTCACTTGTAATATTTGTGTGAGCGACTTGAACTTCATGATCACAAAGGCATTCCGCGCTGAGGGTAGTTTAGTTGGATTGAAAGGGATTGGATTGTCGGTTAGGTATTTTGAACAAAGATTGGAAGTCGTATGCATTCCTAAAAGACAAGAGAAACTGTTTAATGGACATCTATATACAGAACCCATACACCGTATAATGTCTGGAATTTGTATTTCCCTGAGTGCATCGATGGAGACCAAGAGTCTAATGCTCCTACTAGAAGGATTTCCCTGTGAAATGAGTGGAGTGCAGAGGAATAGTAGAACAGAATCCAGAAGGCAGTCACAAATACCTGCTTACCAGTATATTTTTGTAGATGATCAACAATACGATGAACAAAGCATCTCGCTTTAGCAGTGTCTGAAGAAGGGCCACACCCCAACTCACAAGGGGTGTGATGTAGACAGCCTACCTAAGTAAAAGCATTAGTGGATGTTTTCACGGCTTAAGCCCGTGATCTATAGGTCACACGGATACAACTATATCACTGCTCCAACGCTCCCCTTCCTGTAGACGATCAACATCAAATGAATATTTCTCACTTTCGAGAGTAACCTTTAATTCCGATGCGAGATGATCATAACTCATCTACTTATCTGCCTTTTTTTTTTTGAAAAGGTAACTGTGTGTATATATTTTCATGGGCAAAACAGTACATAAGGTTGTACTGGGACCATATTTACAAGATGATACAAAATTCTACTATCCTTGTCTTAAATGGAATCCAGAACATCTACTAAAGTGATAGTATCATTTGTATACAGTTGATTACACCAAAAACATAGAAGCATCAGACAATTTAATTTGATCTTCTGCATACTATTCTCTATCCCCTCAAAACACCTAAGATTCCTTTCCTTCCATATAGTCCACCATAAGCTCGCAGGGACAATTCCCCATCTCTCTCTGTTTTTTGATTGCTTGCCTGCTTCTTCCCAGCTCTGAATTGCATCAATGATCTTGGCAGGCATTACCCACGCAATACCCTTGAGATTTAAGAATATACTCCATAGCTGTCTAGTGACTTTGCAGTGTAGAAAAAGATGGTTAACTGTCTCATTAGATTCACCACAGAAGAAACACCTTGAGCATAGTGGCATCCCTCTCCTCATCAGGTTATCTTGTGTCAAGACAGCTTACCTGGCTAACAGCCAGACAAAGCATGCCACTTTATATGGAATTTTGGTCTTCCATATCCCTCTCCATGGCCAATTTTGCATTCTCAGGTTGTTATGGGTCAACCAATTGTAAGCAGAAAGGTTTCCCATTCCTTAGCCGGAAAGATATGTGGCCATGAAAGAGGGATTAAGTGGAACAGAATTGACTGGGTGGTAGAGTCGTGGAAACGCTTGTTTCTTCCATATTTTTATTAGCTCCATGGAAAAGAATATGTTGCTGTGAAACACGGAAGAATTGAAATCTTAGATCAAAACACTATGTATGGATGAAGCATGGCTTGCCTATGAAATTCCTTGAGTAACACACAGCAGTTCGAGATATTCACGACCAAGAAATCTTGGATTCTCTTTCGGATAGACAACCAGTTCAGATATTCACGACCAAGAAGTACTGGATTCTCTTTCGGATAGGCCCTGAAAGGAGAAGGAAGGCTGGAATGCCAATAGGCGTCTATTATATTGAATTTACCCGATAGTCCCCATTTTGGGAACGTCCGGTGCCAAAGTCACTGAATGGGTAAGTCGCCAATCCCTGGACTATGTAATGTACTTTATCTGCTGGGTTACGGGCGGGCATTTTACCCTTGTGTGATTATGGTTAATATATTCAAGATAATTACGTATTTACAAAATACCGTCTCAATTCATCCTATTTCATCAGATCCGGGATGTGATATGGTTACAAAATACCGTCTCAATTCATCCTATTTCATCAGATCCTATTTCAATAACGGTCATTTATAAGGACTGTTGCTCAAATCTAACTATTATTAAAGCAATTTTAGGTCGTACAACAAGTTTAGCATGTGAAAAATTAACAAGGCTCCTTACAACTACCTTAATGGTAATCTTATTAAAGTACCTGGCCAAAAGCAGAAATGGTAGTTATTCCAACATGAGCGGATTTCACCCACCAAAGCTCTAGGGCACGAAAGTGACAATACAAACATAGACACCTGTTGATGATCATAATATAACTAACCACATAAGAGTAATCAAACTATTTTTGCTATAAAAGATATTATCTTTACCACCTGAAACTACAAAAGCAACCGTCAATGAAATACATAGTGTAATTAGATATATCAAAATCTGAATAAATAGATTATCCGCACAATAAGACTAGAGTAAATAAGGAACCAGGAATCTCAAGCTTCACCCAAACAATATGACTTTATTATACTAAACTATGACACCTACATTAAAATCATCATGATACAGTTTTCAAAGATATTCAGGAAAAAATGAACATATTTACCTGATTAGTGAACCCCCAAAAGAATATTGAAATTACCACACTCCCCGAAGCTCAACCATCACATATAACAAGCAGAAACTCAAGATACTCATTATCTCAATTGGCCCAAGAAATCTTGGACCCAAAAAGTTGAGAATCTTATCAACACAATTGCAGGGTGAGTAATTACGAAGAGGATAAAAACAAAACCAGATGACCCAAAGAATGCAAAACTAAATCTAAAGGAATTTTGAGATTTTATTTCGATCTTCCGTATATTTGGATAAAATAAGATTTCTCGAAGGTCATTCAACCCATTTTTCCTCCACTGATTTTTCAAAATAGCAGACGAATTTATAGTCAACAAACCCTTGTATACACTCCATTCATAAATCACATAAAAGAAAGATTTATGAAGGAAAAAAAAGAATTCTAATAGATGGGGACTTACATCTCTTTTGTATTTTTCGTATCTATATCATCCGCGACTGAACAAATGGAATTTGATTTCTAGGTTTGACAGATATCATTTCCGAAATAGGAGGATTTACATGAGTTCATTGCAGAGGGTTTAGGGATTTGAAGAACAAACTTTTGACAGAGGAGAGGATTAATTTTGGGAAAGGGGGGGCGTGTTATGTTGGAATATATTTTAACTTGGGTTACTTTGATTTAATTAGAGCCTCACTCACCTGCTCAATTTACCCTATCAGGGACCAGATATTTACTATTTTAGAGACCAATTTATTCTCTTCCCAAATTTAGAAATAAGAAATGATAATTAGGGACCAAAAAATAATTTTGTCCTTGTATATTTACAATTAAGGACCAGATTTTCTAATCGTCCCTAATTATTGGTCTCTAATAATCCTTTTTCCTGTAGTGTTTTTCTTGTCCCATTTAAGACTTACCAACAATACATCACATGGTTTCCGCTTAGTACATGAAAAAGAATTCATCATCTATGTGTTATGTTCAGTTGTGTCATGTAGCTCTGCTGGTAAGCCTGCTTGCTAAGCTTGTGGACTTGTGTCCGGGAGCACGTGTGCATCTTCACAGACACCACAAGAAAAAAGAGATCATGCTTCTATTCCTTCTAAGCTAACTGGGTTTGGATATGTCAACTTTAATTTTTCCTTTTTCACATATTTCAGCGGGTTGATCTATTGGACGTCACATTCAGAATCTTGAGAGGGCACATAAGTCATTTGATGGGCTCTTGATCCATTCTGTCAAGTAAGAGTTACAGTTACCTGTATAAATGTGTGTTGGTTGTGCAGTGAGGCTAAGCTCCAAATGTTGGAAGCTCATCGCTTCTTTCTACGTATGATAATTACTAACTTGAAATTTCATTGGAAAGCGTAAGGAAATATGTCTTGAAATGGTTTGTTTCAAAAGACTTTGATTATTATAGCTTTGACGTTAAGCATACCATGCGCTGTTTCATGTTCACGTTCAAGTCTTTCAAGATATCCAAATGGTTTTTGTCCTTTCCAGAAGTAAAGGATTTAGCTTCACTGGAGTTTCAATATTTCGTTGACGTATACTGTTGCAGTAAACTGTATACTATAGTATTATATCGTTGCAGAATCATGAGCAAGATGATTGGCATTATTGAAGAAAAAGATATATAAAATATGATATGAATAGTTCGAATCACACTGCAATATTCTTTATATAGCAAATAGGCACAAGGTCAAATGAGTGGCCTAAAATGAATACGATTGTACTCGTAAGCTGTGAAAGTAAATTATTCTTCATTGAGTTGCGTTGGCTTGGCGCTAGTGTACGCTCTATTTGCTTTCCCTTCCCATTATCAGTCTGACTACTACTGCGTTAGTATTATTGTATTTCTCTATTTTACTATTTTTGCTGTTCCGTTTTTACTTTGGTTATTTCTAATTTTTTTTGTTGTCAATACTTTACTCTTTCTTCAGTTTTTTTTCAACATAGCTTATCACTCCTCTATTTCTCAAACTTGTTTTGAAAATGCTTCTATTGAGTCGAGGGTCTTATCGGAAACAAGCTCTCTACCTTAGGGGGTAAAGTCTGCATGCATATCATCCTTTTCAGACCTCGTTTATGGGATCACATTGGGTATGTTATTGTTGTTAAGCTTTGACACACTAAACTTAATATTCTTGAGGGGTCAATGCATAGTCAGCCTCGTAAATCTGTTAGGATATTTTATTTAGATACTCGAACTAAGTCCTAGTCCAATTGAACACCTCAACTCCTAATAAAGTATTTCAATTAGATACTTTCGATTCAAATTTTGACAAAAAAGTATACGTGTTTATATTCATCTATTAGATAGTTAACTACATAAAATATGTTTTAGGTCTAGCAAGAAGACTTTTTGGATAATTTACTTCCATGAATAGATTGTTAGGTTTTATTCGTGCTCGAGTTGGATGATTAAAAATTAGTTTTATGATAGCAATCAAATTTTCTTATTCGGCGGTTTGATCTCACGGACATTGATAAGATATTTTTGTTAAACTTTTCAAAAAGAAAAATGTCATTTCCTTTAATTATAGGTAAGCCTTAGGCATCGAGCTAAAGCCAACCGAGCCGAGTATATATCGAGTTGAGCTCGAGCCAAGCTCGAACTGAGCCTTATCGGCCTTTAAACAATACTGAGCTGAGCTCAGCCGAGCTTTTCTACATTTTGATTGAGCTCGAGCCAGGTCGAGCTGGCTCTTTTTAATCTAAACTGTTTTATATTTCATGTAAACTTTATTTACCTAATTAAAATTTATAGATGTCAAGACATTTTCTCAATAATTCAAAGAAATTATACCCACCATAATAAAAAGATATCAAATTATTATAAGTTGACAAATAATGAATTTTTTCCCCCTAATTGTTGGAAGAAAAATAAAGAGAAACAATATTAGATTTTTTTTTAAAATTGAAAAAACTGAACCACATCTGACAACAATCAAATCGATGAATATGTGTTATCTTTAATTTGACTTGATTTTAATAATTGAAAACTTGATTTGATTTTGATTATAATAAAGAATCGATTCAAATTGAACTATGAACACTCATACTCATATAATAGGCTTAATATTATACGTCACTTGATTTATTTATTTTTATTCATATTAAATAAAAATTTATGTATTACATATAATATTTCACTTCACTTTTTGGTTTCTTTGTTTGAGATAATAATGCTAAGACATATAAAGTTACTAGATGGCCGTGTTCATGCCGGAAATTTTTATACAAAAAGGGATCCCACTTAAATGTTTATAGTAACTACAACAAGAAAAGAGAGAAAAAAATAAATTGTAAGGGCAAACTATATTCAAACAACACAAAGTTGATCAATTAATTGAAATTTTGCATCAGAAAGTAAGTGTAGCAGCAATTTCTCAAGTAAAAGGATAATTCACAAAAAAATTCGGCAATATTATCCCACAATCTATTTCAAAATAGAAACCAATGCAATTTTATGGTATTTCTTTACACCATTTACTAGACTTTTTAAAAGTAATAAACTTTTCATAACATTACCAGCCTCACCATTGTACCACGGACATATGCTCAATATTATCGTTGTTCACTTTACCTGATATATTACCAAAATATATTCCAAGTAATTAACTTAAGAGATCACATCACTCTGTAAATTCTTCGATCCAAACTCCAAGCACTTTTCTCCATTAAGAAAAATCATTGCATTCATCTCAAGGTTGTTCATGCAATCTGCATCTTTTTTGTCTGCAACATCGGCATTTTCTCCCGACCTTACCAAAAGAAGAGCCGCATGTCATCTAAGTCGAAAATCATTATTTTGTTTTATGAAATTCAAAAAGTCTCTCGGCTATCATTTTTATAACGCAATTATATACTATTGGCATATATAACTTTCTTAGTACTAAATTCAAAGAAGAGAACGAATAAAGATCGACTTTACCTTATCCAATTTTTCTTTTGCTAGTCGCATTTTCAGGGAAAGCACAAAAGCTTTAATTTGGTAGAGCATTTTGATTGAAAATTGTATTTACCTTATGTACTCCTACTTCCGTTTGTATCTTCTGGAAAGGAAAAAGTTCAAAACCTTAATATGTAAGCAGTTGATATGACACTTGGACCTAACTCAACCCCAAAAGCTAGCTCATGAGGGGAGGATTGCCCAAGTCCATATAAACAAACCATCAGTTCATTCCTCAACCAATGTGGGACTTTAACCCACTTTAACAACTAACTTTTTCAATATCTCAAAGTCTCATCCAATTTGAAAACTCTAAAAATTTCCTTAGAATCATATATTATTTTTCTAGCTCAGGTATTTTACAGTAACAAAGATGTGAAAATAAAAATTTTCAATAAAATAAATCAAAGACAAAACAAGAAAACAGTTTCTTGCACATCAGACAATTTGGGCCGACTCCTTTTAGATATCTTTTTTCACCTTCCTGAAAACATATTCATGAAGACCTGAAATATCTGAGGAAGAAACAGTTAAATAATTTAAAAGATTATTGATCTGAGTCACACAAAACTTGCCTAGATAGAATTTTTATATGGCAATAGTGGATCCTTTTTATAAGGAGATATAAGACATGCAAAGAAAATTAATCTAACATCTGCAAAGAGCTTTGCAACTTCCCCTAAAATATGTAATGTCGCACATACCAAAATTCAAATAATTTAAAATGGATCATCATATCTAATTAAAAAAATATCAATTTAAAATTAACATAATTATTCTGGCAAAGGTTTATAACAGAAGATAGCCTCATTCAGCTCAAAAGCATGATCTGCGTAAGACAGAAAGCTTTCCAGCCAAAATATCGCATGCCCCTTTAATATAAAGTGAAAGTTCTGATAATTTCACAAATCTGGTAGGGTAGAAACCATAACCAGCACTTCATTGCAATAAGAATGGAGGTTTACATCAATCTAGAAATCAAAAATCTCAGTTATGTTTACAAAGCTATAGCATACCTTATATAGGCTTACAACCGACTTCAACTAACAAATGAAAAGACCCAACTGCCCTTATTAGTTATAACTAACTACCAGTTGTCAACAACTGTAACTAACTAAACCAACTAATACCAACTAACTTCAAGTATTATCTAAGGTCTGATTACTCCCTCCATGTTGTGCACTTGGAAGACCCTTGGTCATCACATCTGCAAGCTGTAGACCAATGGGAATGTATGTGGGCTTCAACATGTCAAATTAATTCTTTTCTAACAAAATAACAATCAATCTCAATATGTTTAGTCTTTTCATGAAAAATAGGATTAGCAACTATTTCCAACGCTGCTTTATTGAAGAAAAACGATTATCCTCGATTAAATCTATATGAACTCCAAGCTCTTCAATAAACCGGCAAACCAAATGATTCGGCGGTTGCAACAACCAAGCTTCAATACTACGCTTCATTTGAACTTCTACTAGCGTGTGCTTCTTCTTGGACTTCCATGATACTAAGGAATCTCCCCAACTTCAATATGTAGCCAATAGCTGACCTCGGTGTTTGGGGCGGGGGCAACCTGTCGAGTCACAATAGGCGGTAAGATTATGAGCGTTTCTGGCTTGAATAAAGGCCTAAGCCTGAGCTTCCTTTCAAGTATCTAACTACTCTCAAGTCCCCTTCCATGTGAGATTGTTTGGGCTCTGCATAGCGGGCGGAACCTTTAGACAACAAAACAAACATTAGGCACAGTAATAGTAACATAAAGCAACTTTACTTGATGAGCTTTTGATAGCTCGGGAATGTCATCTAACCTTGGATCATCATTAGTCCCTTTAGCATCATACTCAACGGTAGTAAACTTGTGATTCAAGTCCATAGGGGTAATAACTGGGCTTATATCATAAACCAACTTAATCAGCTCAATATGCTTTCTTTGGTTAGTAGATCCCTCAGGATCTAAGAACTTAAGCCCCAAAAATATCTTAGCTTTGAGTCTTAAACTTTGAATGCCTTGTTCAAAATATTCTTGGCATGTTGAATCAATGTATGTGCTTCCGTGATAAGCAAATCATCAATGACCAACTAGTATTACAACTAGATCGAACCTTTTCTTTGAGCAAGCAGTGAATGATCATAAGCACTTTGAGAATAACCTCTCTCAAGTAGTGTAGTAGTAAGTTTAATATTCCATTGTCTAGAGGTTTGTTTAAGTCAATAGAACTGTGACTTACAAACCAGCTGCTCCCAATGCAGCAAGGCCATGAGGTATTTGCGTATACACGTCTTCATAAAGATCTCCTTATAAAAGGCATTGACATCATTTGAAACAAATCCCGATTCTTAGATGTTGTTATGCTAATGAATGTTCTCACCGTTAGTTGCCATTTTAGCAGCAGGTGAGAATGTTTCATGATAATCCAAACCTTCTTGTTGATTATAACTTTTTGCAACCAACTAGCCTTATACCTCTCCAACCTCGCCATTTGCTTTGTACTTGATCTTAAAAGCCCATAGAGCATAGCATGTCTTGTCCGGGGGTACGGTACTAAATCCATGTATGATTATCTTAATGCTTGAATGCGAAGTTGCATTGCCTCAATCTACATTGGATCACTTGCTGCCTCCTTAAAAGTCTTAGGCTCCACTTCAGCTAAGCACGCAAATATGCAACGATGTCTGCGAAACACCATCGTAGGATAACACACCTTGATAGGATACAAGGTAGAGGAGATCTTACTTGACCTTAGAAGAGGAGTGACCTTAATCCTTCATCCAAATAGGTGGATGACTATGCACTGGAAGATCTCCAATATTCCTGTCAAGGAGGTTCGAAGGAGACGGTGCATGTTGATCTTGCAAACATTAGTGATATCTGGTACATGTGATATCTCGAAGGAATCTTCATTAGGAAGAGGAGCGAAGGAACCATTATGCGTCATTACAGGTATAGGAGTGGGTGGAATGATGGGAGGAGGATATGATGTGACAGGATTTTCTTGTGTATCAAAATGTCTATTACATTGTGTGCACCTTTGAAAGGAATGCATCTTCTCTAAATACTACGTCCTACTCACTAGAAAAGTCCCAGATTCCGAGATCATAAAGTTTATACCTTTTTTGTGTTTCAGGATACCTACAATGCTTGAGTTCTTTTAGTTATTTGCAAATTTATCACCCTTTGGCAACAGTAAACATAAACGCAGACCCTCGAATGGTCATAAATGGTAGGTTTATTATATAACACTTCATAAGGTGTCTTCCCTTGTAATCTTGAGGTGGGTAGTTTGTTGATCGGATAAGCATTGTCTTCACACAATCCACCCCACGTCTATTTGATGTTGAACTTTGAAACTTTAATGATACAGCTACCTACAGAATATGTACATGTTTTATTTCCACCATTCCATTATTTGTTGGGATGTGTATGGACAAAAACTTTGATGTATAATGTCAAAAGAAGATAACAATTCAGAACACTTAGAATTAAAAAACTCCTTCCCATTGTCGACCTCAAGATCTGCGGATGTTTGAAAGGTTTGCTGTCTGAAAAAATCCTTTAACAATCAAACAACCGGTTTTATATTCACGAAACATAAACATGCCCAAATATATAGAGCTATGATCATCAACAATTGTAACAAAGTAATGTTTTTACGTCATAAGTGCTTAATTTTATAAGGTCCCCAAACATCTACATGCAAAAGTTGGAAGATACTACTAGAAATTGTAAATGTGGAAATAAAGCCGGTTTGTTTGGATAAAGGACAAACCTCACAAAGTCCCATTTGTATCTCTATCTGATTTAACTTTAGGAATAAGCTCTAGAATCTTCATAGAAGGATGCCACAACCTTACATGCCATAGTATCCCATCTCCATCTTGTAACTTCTCATTTTACTGATGTTGTTGTACAACTTGTGACTAGATACTCTTCCAACAAGTACAACCCTTTGTTCTCCTTATCAATCCCCAACACCCTGCCAGTGTAGAGATCCTGAAAAACACAAAATTTTGGGTAAAGATGCGAACAGAGATCTTTTGGATTAATTTGGAGATTGACGGACATATAGCACATTTCTCGATCTATGACTTCTTAGAATCAGGTAGTTCCGGTGTGTCAACTGCACTTTTTACCACTGTAGGAGCAGATTCTTGTTATTCCCTTGTCCTCTAGCCTTTATAAGGTCATCCAAACATTCCTTGTGTGATGTGATATGATGAGATGCTCCTGAGTCTATTATCCAATTATGTGG
The DNA here is from genome assembly GCA_018107945.1 of Datura stramonium. Lineage (NCBI taxonomy): Eukaryota > Viridiplantae > Streptophyta > Magnoliopsida > Solanales > Solanaceae > Datura > Datura stramonium. Next base: position 364,968 of record JACEIK010000609.1, read on the forward strand.
AAAAACTTTGGATAACAATGTGAGAATACTTGTCATATGAGCCTGGAAATCACACTGCGTTAGTGTTTTGTTTCTTTGTCGGTGGTGTTGAAATGATCATCGTGTGTTTTCCCTTGTGTCTGTTCATGGCTAGGTCCTCAAATACCCACAGTCTTGTTATGAGCATATGTTGCAGATACTTCCCTTTTGCTAGTTGTAGCCTATGATTATTCTTCTTTTGAAATCTGGTGGATAGCCTATCGGTCTCATGTTGAATAATCCCTTGAAGTGTCCTTTATATCCTGATACTCGTATATAGTACCCTATTGGTGGCTTCTATAGTTGTTGTATTGGTTGTGATAGTTGTTGTTGTCATTGTAGTGGTTAGGATATACGCTATTACGATTAGGGCCATAATGATGAGATGTATTGCTGTTATGAACTCTGGGGCGAGGGACATTGGATTTTTGACTTCTTCCTACCGCATAGTCAGTATCATACGCTCATTCACCCATAAAGCCCTCGACTTTCTTAACTTTGAATTACTAAAGCATATGCTTGATTAACGGTCAATATAGGTGTTCTAAGCAACACATTACTCCTCACATGACTATAGCTCTCATTGAGTCTCATAAAGTATATGATACGTTGATTCCTTAACATCTCTATTGAAGGTCTAGATGCTTCCACCAGTGCAACTACCAGGCACTTATGCATCCATTTAAATCCCAATAATCTTTCATCTTTGAAAAATATGTAATGCTTGAATCTGTACCTTGTGTTAATGTTGCAATATCCTTCCTGTTGGTAGATCAGTGAGATTTGTCTTGTCAAAACACTACTAAAAAATAGTCAACGAGGGCCATTTCGATGGACAGTCGGTTTTGGTCAAAAACGACAGAGAAGCAGACGGACAAGGGTCGTCGGAATATGCTGTCGAATTAAGCAGACGAGACGGCAGGATAATAGACGGACGTCGTCGGTTAGGTGGCCCTGTTCGTGGGTTCAAAGTATTGCAGAGCGAGAAAAAAATTACCTAGGGGCAGTCGGTAATATTTAATTATTAATTAATTTTTAAAATAAAATTTTAAAAATTATCGACGGTGTCAAATCGGTATGTTCTTTAGAACTAAGAACATGCAAACCAGACCTTCCCCGATAGTGTCCGTCGATTTTCTGGGTATCTTATGGTATGTATTTGCAGCTAGACGGACGTAGCACCGGCGAGGCATAGTTTCTACATTCCACCTTGAAATTAAAAATCAATTCAATTTATTATTATCCAACACTAATTCTTTGCCAAAACAATTTCAAATGAACAAAATTTATCGATAACACATATTAATTGTAAGAATTAAAACATAAACAACACTAAATATCACAAAATTATCAACAAAGTTTAAAACTATCAAAATATATATACAAAGTTTGTTTTCAATTTACAATAATCCTAACAATTTAAGGTATCTCTTGAAATTTTCATAATATGTCGAAAGCACTTCGTAAATGAAGGAGGAGGACGGGAACGTCATCTCAGCATTCCACTAATAGATTGTTCACTTGTGCCTTGAGAGCCTCGACGATATGACACATTGTCCTACTCTGCCGTACGTCTTGACTCGGCATGCAATCGAGGCACGTGTAAGCTGTTGATATTTTGCGACATTGCAGTGATGGGAACACCGTGGCCCGTCTCGGCCTAGCTAGAAGAGCCAATACCTTCCGGTCCGGACTTAATTCGTTGAGCCCGAGTTCCTAGAGCCTAGGTTGTAGACTCTCCTTTTTGCTCCCAGAGCCACTTTTTCGGTCAAATGCAGGTAGCGACATCAGGTGGAGGAGCTGGGTCGAGCCCGCCCCAGAACTGCGAGTACATTTGTACTCAGACAAGAGTCGCCGATAATCCATCTACATAATTAAAAAAGTTAATTAGTATAAAATAGTTGTTCAAATTAAACTTAACATATCACTATTTATATATAATATGTATGAACTTACATAGGCTTGTTGGCTCTTTGTTCGACCCATATGTCAACATTAGACTCATTCTTCTTCCTCTTTCACGTGGGTAGCAGAAATAGCTCCTCTAGAGTAAGGTCGACCCAATTTTTGGTCATAAACAAAATGTAATCAAGTAAAACAATATATAAAATTTAATCAAATTTAATTTATATAAGTATTGAATATAATAATTACTTACCAATTCTCTAGATATCGTCCCTTGGCTCTTTGCACCTTTAGTGTGCAGACCACCCTTTCCGCTTCACTCTGTCCTTCTTCCTGTTCACACTTTGCCTTAAAATCGGCGTTCTCTAATATTCACGGCGCCTCGAAAAGATGAGGTAGCATCCATGCAGGCCTCTTGTTTTTAATCTTCGTCTAAACCAATCGACATCCTTGAACACTCTTCCTCTCGTAGTTAGTGTTTACATCCTTTTATTGTCTTGAGGTAGCCAAGTACACCTGATATCACCGTAATCAAGAATCGCGGTGTTAGATGATATATTATAATCACGTGTCAAAAAAAGAACTTTATGAAATAATAATTCATTTATATACCTTAAACTCATTAAACATGGCTTGTCGAGCCGTGTGGTATTTCGATTGCCGGATAAGGTCGATCATATAACCTCTTGAATGCTCTCCCTTAGATGATTTCAAGCCTCTTTTCTGGATGAAATAGGTAAAAATGACAATAAATATGTCCAAGTCATAAATATAACATTAAGATTGAATATTATAAATCTAAATCAAAAATAAATCAAACTTACCCCGAATCCGTCGGGCCACGATCACCACTGCAGAGTATCTGTATCTCTGGCGTAGCTCTCCAGCTGTAGTCTTTGGAGTGCCGTGCGGTGCGCGGTGGTGGTGCTTAGCTCTCCTTATGTTTGGTCAGGGTGGAGTACTAAAGCACCTGTGAGTGCGAGTGGAGCTGCTGTCTCGAGTCATGGCGACACATTATCAGGAGATGATCAATCGGGGAAGGAGTACAGACAGTAGATATGTCGAGTTTCCCCATGGTGGACGAATGCCGGAATGTGGTATGAAAGTGTGAAAATGTAGTAGGAAATGGAGGCGAGAGATGAATGTCTTGGATGCCCGGGTACCGCCAGAGACATAAGACGAGGTTGAGATGTATGTGGAGTAGATGAAGGCCACCGAGACGGCAGAATCTAGTGGTCTCTATGTGTTTTCCTACTACTCTTACTCGATTTACCTATATGATTACTAGTTTGACCTCGATCACTTGACGACGCATACGCATACAAGTTTATATGCATTATAAAATATAATTAAAATAATAATATAAGTATAATTAGATATAATAATTATTTAAAAGAATTAATTACGTTACTTGCTAATCATCATTCTCCCATTCTTCCTCCTCACTTGTTTCACGTTACTTGCTAATCATCATTCTCCCATTCTTCCTCCTCACTTGTTTCATTTCCATCATTCTCCCATTCTTCCTCATTACTTGTTTCATAATCATGATTTGATTCTTGTCTCACTTGGTTCATTTTCATTATCTGATTCGTCCTCAACATTTGCAATTTCAATTATTACATCATCATCAAAAACTTCTTCTATTATGTGTTCAAGATGTTCTAAACTTTGTTCTAACTCAGCATTCACAGTTTGATGAACAACTGTCAAATCATTTTGGTACGCCACATCCAACACATTATCAATCTCTATCCGATCTACGGGCTTAGTCTTTATAACCACCCACCAATCAGCCTTGTCTCTATGTACAGGATATGAAGCATAATACATCTGCTTAGCATTTTGTGCAATGATGAAAGGATCGTAACGGTCATACTGTCTGGTGTGCTTAACTTCAGTTATATTATGTTGTTGATTAACCCTAGTACCTCTGTGTAATGGATCAAACCACTTACACCGAAATAGTATTATCTTTTTCCTCGGCCATCCAACATATCTAACTTCCATTATCTCTTGTATCACACCATAATAATCAACAGTTTGTCCATTACTGTCTACATCGCCTTTAACGCACACTCCGCTATTATTGGTTTTCTTATACTTAGAAGTTTCCTTTGTTTGAAACTTGAAACCATTGACACAATATTTTTGTATGGACTGAATTTGACTATTAGGCCTGAGTGCTACATCACTCACAATTTGCAAATGTTCAATATTGTTATTTTCATCATCAACCTACATAGTGTTTAAAAAAATTATTTAAACAAATGATTATGTTGTACTTATATCATTAACATGATATTCAACACTTACATAGTCTTTCAGCCAATCANAACCTACATAGTGTTTAAAAAAATTATTTAAACAAATGATTATGTTGTACTTATATCATTAACATGATATTCAACACTTACATAGTCTTTCAGCCAATCAAAGAACCTCGTATATATGACATCATTACCCTACTGTCCTACAAAGTAACTGTTCAATAATATTAGTTTTTAAATTAGTTTAAGCATTAGTATTTAAATAATATTATTCAATAATAATATGTATGAACTTACTCAAGATATGATTGTATTTTGGGGCAATTAAGCAAAACGTGTGTCACAATAGATTGCATTTTCATATTACTCAAACCTCGCCTTGTTCGTTTTTTAGAACCTCGACCTGGTTGATTAAAAATTGAAATCGGCGGGTAGCTTGGATATCACCATCGTCATTGCGGGTAGGCCTATTTCTTAAAGTTGACACTTGCTGCTCAAAATAGTAAGAACAAAAATGAGCAGTTTCCCTTACAAGATAAGCTTCACCGATAGATCCTTCAATCTTAGACCGCTGCTTAACAGTTCTTTTGCACTTGCCAATAGTTCTGTATAAAATTTTGATGTTAGTAATTTGGTTAAACCAACTT
>JACEIK010000609.1:374666-403824 GCA_018107945.1 Datura stramonium
ATATAAAAATTAAATAAAAAATAAAGAAAACGATGAACAAGTACGATTTTCCCTCGATTTTTCTCGACCGACCCTATTCATCAATTCCTTTCCCTCAGTATTCACACAATTTTTAGTAGTTAATGATACATCAAAAATTGGATGTACCGAAGCCAACTCCGCTGGTAGCTCCAACTCATAGGCCACCTTGCCAACACGCCTCACAATCCTATATGGGCCAACAAATCAGGGACTAAGCTTCCCTTTCTTTACGAACCTCATCACTCCCTTCATGGGAGATACCTTCAAAAATACTCAATCATCAACTTCAAATTTCAGTTCTCTACTCCTCATATCAGCATAGGACTTTTGACAACTTTGACCTGTTTTCAGTCTTCCCCTTATAAGCTAAAATTTCTCCATAGCCTCATGAATCGAATCTGGCCCTATTAACGTAGCTTCACTACCTCAAATCAATCAATAAGAAATCTACATCTCCGCCCATAAAGCGCCTTAAATTGAGCCATCTGGATGCTGGAGTGGTAACTGTTGTTGTAAGCAAACTTGATAAGAGGAAAATGATCATCCCAACTACCTTTGAAATCAATCACACATGCTCTCAACATATCCTCGAGAGTCTAAATGGTCCGCTCGTCCTGACCATCTGTCTATGGGTGAAAGGTTGTGCTAAGCTTGACCTGAATACCAAGTCCCTTCTGAAAAAATCTCCAAAACTATAAAGTAAACCGAGTACCTCTATATGAAATGATGGACAAGGGAACCCTATGAAATTGAACTAACTTCCAGATGTACAATTTAACATAATCCTCCACCGAGTCGGTAGCTTTGACCGGTAGAAATGGGCTGCTTTAGTTAGCCTGTCTACAACCACTCAAATAGAGACATACTATTGACGTGTGCGAGGAAACCCTGTGATGAAATCCATATTGATCTCTTTCCACTTCCAAGTGGGGATACTAATATCTTGTAGCACTCCTCCCAGTCTTTAATGCTCCACTTTCACTTGTTGACAATTCGGACACTTAGCCACAAACTCCGCTATGTTCTTCTTCATGCCATTCCACCAACAGACTTCTCATAGGTTACAGTACATATTGGCGGCACCTGGGTGGATAGAATACCAAGAATTATGATCCTCACACAACATCTGTTCTCTCAAATCATCAACACCCCAAACACACAAATGACCCTTATATCGAAGTACACCGTCTCCCCTTTGGGAGAAGACTTTTACCTTCTAATGCTGAACTGCTCAACTCATCTTCATCACTAGAAAGATCTACTTTTACTGAACTGCTTCAACTAACAACTGACATGAAGAGTCATTAACAGAGACAACGACTCATTACTTTACTTTAGTTGACACCACTACAAGTCTCACACTATCCAACCAATGATCGACCTAAAGATTCCTGAAGTGGCACCACGAATCATTCCTCCATCCATTGCCAGCATTGTCTAATCATCCTTTAACCACCTAACGGGTCAGATTATGAGTCTTTGGGAGTGACGAAGACTCGTCGTCCTTTCTATTGCCACTGCTCGAGAATGATACCTTTTCAATTGGTCACCAACTGACGGGTCACCTAACGACTTGTTAGGTCACACCACGAGTCACTAGACAACTCGTTCTATGACCTTGTGCGAAATTTCCTGTTTTCTTAGTTTTAACTCACGGGTCTGATCTTAACTTTTGGGCTATTACAATCTAATGGTGGACCAAAATGAAGTATAATCCAACCACCAATATTGACTAAATTCTGGCCCTAAAGTGAAGACAAAGGCAGTCACAAAGTTGGATAAATTTGATGCCCAAATTGAAGACTAACTTGACACAAAATTTCACCCAAATACTTGACCCATTTTAGGTCAAAAATGAGTCAAATGAGGCAGTTTTTGTGAGCCTTTACAAGGTCATATTTATCCATACAAATTCACACTTTATACTTGACAAAAATCATACAAAATTAAAAACTTCCTCTCCTCCTTCTTAATCTCCAAATAGTGCCCCTTTTGTCCTAAGAATTTTTGAAAAAATTTAGCTTTCTCCAAGCTTGAGGTAAGTCAAAATACTCATGATTTTGATACTAATTACTACATATATTTAATAAAACATGTGGTGAGATGTTGAGGAAGTATGACAGACCCTTCCCCAAGTTGAACTCCAAGTCGTGTAAATTTTAAGAAGTTTACTCTTGTTTTTTTGGTGTATATATGAAGAAATTTCTAGGCTCTTTAATGATACAAGAAGAAAAAGATAAGAACTCCCCTTCAATTGTGTCATGTACTCTGCCCAAGTTTGTTCTTTTGTATGGAAGTTTGGGTGGAGAAATCTCATTGTAATGTTGTTAAGAACTCACGGGACGGTGATCAGAAGTTGTGAGCTCAATATGTTGTGGTGGTGTTTCGGGTTTAATGCTTTGTGTAGGGGCTGTTTCGTGTGTTTTATATGGTTGAGGGAATTATGTTGGTTTAAGGATATGTGGTGTCGAAATAGGTAAGGAGAGTGTAACGATACACCATCAAAGTTATGCCGATATATACAATCCATCCGAAAATTATTTATCTACTATTTTGTTGAAGTTTAGATATGTTCAAAGGCTAATATTAGTTTCATTATGCACCTATTTTACAGATTAACTTGAAAAAGGAATATCCAAGTCGTGCTAGGTGCAATCGTTGAATGAAACTAGGTATGATAAGGTTTGTCATTTCTTTATCGGCATGAACCTAGAAGTGGAAGTTTTCTTTATCTAGTTTCCTTTTGCATTGTGATCCCTAATCAATCTTTAGAGGGTATAAAAGGAAAGTTTATCAAGTTAGGTCCTTATTCATATCGAATGGTTAAATTGAGTTTCAAAGAATACTTTTTCAATTCAAGTCCAAAGAAGTTAGCCAACAAGAGTCTTAATAATTAATGGAAGTGGCTATAAAAATAAAATCTTTTTAATAATACTTTTTATGCATGAGTTAGTATATGCCCAGGCGCTACTGTCATATTGAGGAACTATATATCTATGTGTGTGTGTGTGAGTTAGTGTGCGCCAAGGCGCTACTGCCATATTGAGGCCATTATACACACAACAGAGACACACACACACACACACACACACACAGAGTGTGCCAAGGAAAAAAAAGTACTTAGCATGAGTGACAGTTTGATTTGAGGCGTGTGTTGAATTTTAATTTAAAGAGTAAAGGAGATTAAAGCTTAATGAGTCTTAAAGGTTGCTTATTATATCCTGCTCCCAATTACAATTTGTAGCTTACTAAAATAATATCTCTACCTTACATAGCAGTACGTTCTTTGGTACTGATGTTCCCATTTCTTGGGGAAACTGTATTTTACTGTAGGCCCAAATCAAGATCAAGATAGACCTCTTCAGTAGGAGTTGCAGAGTTCAACAATTTTGTTAAACTCCAATTCTTCTTGGAGCTAAAGAATTAGAGGTCTAACTTTATTTTTGAGTATGTGTATAGCAAATGGGTAGGCTGATGCCCTATCCCAACTTTATGTCAATTACTCTTAGAGGATTATAGAAATTTATATGAGTTTTCAGTATGTCATTTATGGCCTTGTCAGCCTGCTAATTAGTTGTTGTAGAGTTCATAGCTTTTCAGATTTTTGTTCAGCCCATGAGGTACTTGTAGCTTGTCATTCTTATATATGTATATTTTGAGGTCATCATTTTATTCATACTTATACTATAGTCATGTTATCATGGCGTCCTGGCCATGATAGTTTCTATTCGAGTTGTAAGGGTTTCAATGGATAGCTCAGTCAAGTGACGCATTGGGTGTCAGTCACGCCTCTCCAGGTTTGGGGCGTGACAAACTTGGTATCAGAGCATGTCGAGTCCTAGGAAGTCTATAAGCCATGTCTAGTAGAGTCTTTCTTATAGATGTGTTGTGCATCATACTTATAGTTAGAAAGCTACAGGGCATTTAGGGATTGTTACCTTTTTTCATTTCATTGAATCATGTGAATTGAGCTGAGTTATAAGAATCTGAGTTTAACTTGCATTTTATAATATTGTTACAACTATTCCTTTGACGAGGTCTAATACCGTTAGTCGATGAGCCAATATAGATGGGGGAGAAGGCACTAGTCATGCCCCACCTGCCTAGGAAATTAGGCATGAAGCTTAGGGTCAATCATTAGTACCGTTGGCACGTCCTATGGTGCCAGAGACAGAGGAATCTAGAAGGGATCTAGTAAACCCATCCCCCCATGTTTCACTTGCTCCTGAATAAGCAGTTAGAGGAGATCCAATTCCCCCATTTCACCCACTTAGCTTAATAGTTAGGGACATGGAGAAGGCTATCCGCTTACTGACACAAACAGTAATATTGCAATAAAAACAAATGGCAGGATCTTCTGATGGCTCTAAAAGTTCAAGAGTTTAGGAATTTGTTAGCTTGAATCATCCTATATTTACAGGTTCTAATCCAAAAGAGGACCCCCCCCCCCCAAGAGTTTATTTATTAGCTTCATAGGATACTTAAAATCATGCATCCCTTAGTGACAGAAGTAGTGGAATTGGCATCTTTCATACTACGAGACATGGTTATTTTATGGTATGAAGCCTAGGAGAGATCCAGGGGATCAAATGCACCTTCAGCTGAATAGGAGGAATTTTCAGCAGCCTTTCTAGATCAGTTTCTTCCATGAGAAGCTAGACAAGCCAGAGTTGATAAATTTTTGAATCTCAAATAAGGTAGCATAAGTATTTGAGAATACAGTCTCAGGTTTGATCTTTAGCTAGATATACTCCTTCTATTATGGATATAATGCAAGCCAGAGTCCACCACTTTTTGAATGATTTGGGACCCTATCTGATTAGAGATTGCAACACAATATCCTTGGGTGAGAACATGGATATTTCTCGAATCCAAATTATTATCTAGAACCTAGAGAATCTCATAAATCAATTTCAAGATAGTTAGAACAGAGGAAGAAAACAGGGGAAAAAAGCTAGATCTTTAGAGTTTTATGGAGGATACCAAGGTGATATTAGGCCTCATCTACCCTATGGCCATCCTATTCTGTAGATGGTACTCCAACCCCGTCGTAGCAATCTAGATATGATCACCATGCTCAGTCCAAATCAATTCGACATTTCGAAGCACTTATCTCCCATTGTTAAGAGCATTATGAGGACACCTCTTCCACCTTGACCTCTGTGTGGAAGGACACATCTGGGATCATGCCTTCAGTGTATGAATGTGTGATGTCAATGTGGGCTTTTAGGATACTTGATGCAGCACTATTAGAATAAAGATAAAGGTAGTACAGCACATCCCTCAAGGTCAACAGTTTCCTCTTCTTCTAGTGTTCATCTCCTAGGGATAGGCCCTCAGACATCTGCAGGTTGAGGTAGAGGTAGGGGAAGCGAAGACTCCAATTCAGGTGGTGGTTAGAACCGCTTCTATACTGACCAATCATTAGTATTCTGAGGCATCCCCAAACATTGTTACGGGTATAGTGCCCATTCTATCACATGGCGTATATGCACTATAGATCTAAGAGAGACATTTTCATATATTACTCCTTATATTTCAAGGAAGTTTGGGGTAGAACCAGAAAAATTATGGGAACCATTTACAGTGTCAACTCCAATTACAGAGTCAGTTATAGCTAGATGAGTCTATCAAAATTGTACCATCATAGTGAGTGGCAGAGACACTATGGAGGATTGATTAAGCTCGAAATGGTTGACTTTGACCTTATCATGGGAATGGATAGTCTATCTGCTTGTTATGTCACTGTTTATTATCGAGCTAATACAATTTTAATTTTCAGGCAAGCCAATCCTGGAGTGAAAGGGTAATACTATGATGCCTGCAGGCCGGTTCATTTCCTACCTTAAGGCAAGAAAATTAATCACAAAAGGGTGCTTATATCATATGGTCTGGGTAAGGGATCTTAATGCTTAAAAGAAGGCACCAACTCTCCAGTCTATAAAAATTGTAAATAAGTATCTTGATGTGTTCCTTAAGGAACTTCCAAGGCTTTCACTGGATAGAGTAATAGACTTTGGTATCGAAGTGAATCCTAGTACCCAGCCTATATCCATTCCACCTTATAGGATGGCCCCAACAAAGCTAACAGAGCTAAAGGAACAATTGAAGGATCTTCTTGATAAAAAAGTTTATCCAACCTAGTATATCCTCTGGGGCACACCTGTGTTGTTTGTACGCAAGAAAGATGACTCATTACGGATGTCTATATATTGGAGGCAACTGAATAAAGTCACCATAAGGAACAAATATCCACTCCCCAAGATTGATGACTTACTTGATCAATTACAGGGGGAAAACATTTCTTAAAATTGATTTGAGACTCGGATAGCATCAGCTAAAGATCAAGGAAGTAGACATCCCAAAGCAACTTTCAGGATGAGATACGAGCATTTTGAATTTCTTGTCATGTTCTTTGGCTTAATGAATGCTTCAATGGCCTTCATGGATCTTATGAACAGAGTGTGTAAACCCTTTCTTGATCTATTTGTAATTTTGTTTATAGATGATATTCTTATATATACAAGAAGTGAAAAAGATCACGCAAGTTATCTTAGGGCAGTAGTACAGACACTTCGAGATCACCAGCTATATGCTAAATTTTCCAAGTGTAAATTTTGGTTGGGGTCAGAAGAATTTTTGGGGCATGTGGTTTCCAGTAAAGGTATCAACGTGGATCTCAAAAAAATAGAGGTGGTAAAGAATTGTGCTAGACCTATGATACCTATAGAAGTTCATAGTTTATTAGGCCTGGCCGGCTACTATTGAATATTTACGGAAGGTTTTCCTCCATCGCCGCACCTTTAACTAAAAGAACCCACAAAGAAGTAAAATGTTAATGGTCAGAAGCATGTTAGCGGAACTCTCTCAAATTAAAAGATAGACTTGCATTAGCACCAGGGTTGGACCTTTTAAAGGGGACAAAAGGATAGGCTGTATATTGTGATTCTTTAAGAATTAGCTTAGGTTGTGTCCTCATGCAGCACAACAAAGTCATTGCATATGCCCCAAGATGCTGAGAAAACACGAGCAGAACTATCTGAATCATGATCTAGAGTTAGCAACAGTGATGTTCGCCTTAAACATATGTGTCACTATTTTGTATTTATATGGAGTTCATGTAACATATTAACAAATCACAAATGCCTTCAGTATATCTTTAAGCAATGAGAGTTAAATTCGAGGCAAAGAAGATGGCTTGAGTTGTCAAAGGATTTATAATGTTGATATCTTATACCATCTGGGAAAGCTTAAGGTAGTAGTTGATGCTCTTAACTGCAAATTTATGGGTAGCTTGAAGCATGTAAACTCATATAAGGTAGAGATGACTAAAGAGCTACATCAGCTGGCCAATTTGAGAGTTTGTCTCTTAGATCTAAATGACAGAGGAGTTGGCATTTAAAATACGAAAAAATCATCACTTATATCAAAATTAAAGGAGCAATAGTACAATAATTCAAAATTATCATGATTAAAGGGTTTAATTCCATAAAAAAATAAGACTATATTAGGACTCAAAGAAGATGGAATTCTTAAATATCAAGACCGGCTATGTTTGCCAGATGTAGGGAGATTCCGAGAAAGAATAATGGCAAAAGTTCATCACTCTCGATATTCAATTCATCTAGGAGCTACAAAGATGTACCACAACCTTAAAGAGATCTATTGGTGGAATAATATGAAAAAGGATATTGCAAAATTTGTGAATTAGTGCCATATTGTCAACAAGTAAAGGTAGAGCACCAAAAACCCAGAGGATTAACCTGAACCCTAGAGATTCCAATGTGGAAACGGAAAGTGATTAGTATGGATTTTATTATAGGGTTGCCTTGCACTAGTCAAAAGTATGAATCTATATGGGTAATAGTTGCTTGGCTCAAAAAGTCCGCTCAATTTCTACCTGTCAAGACTAATAACATAGTTGAGGATTATACTAAATTATATATAAATGAGACAGTGTGACTTCATGGTGTACCAATTTTTATTATTTCAGATAGGGTTGCTCGATTTACTGTACATTTTTGTAGGTCTTTTCGATGAGGTTTAGGTACTCAAGTGACCTCCAATGAGGTTTAGGTACTCAGGTGAACCTTAGTATGATATTTCATCCCCAAACTAACGGTTAGGCTGAGCATACTATCTAGGCACTTGAAGACATGTTTAGGGAATACCTGCTGGACTTTAAGGGAAGTTGGGACAATCACTTACCATATTAAGTTTGCATATAATATAGCTATCATGCCAGTATTAAAATAGCCCCTTATGAAGTTTTATATGGATAGAAATATAGATATCCAATTGGCTAGTTTGAAGTTAGAAAAGCTAAATCATTAGGACCTGATTTGGTCCATCAAGCCAAAGAAAAGATAAAGTTGATAAAAGAATGATCACTAACAGCTCAAAGCAGGTAGAAGTTATAGTCAAAAATTCAAAATGTGTGCTTCCAAGAGTTAGAGTTTAATATTGATGATTGAGTGTTCCTAAAAGTTTTTCCAATGAAGGGCAATATGAAATTTGGTAAGAAAGATAAGCTTAGTCCAAGATATATAGGGCCATGTAGAATCATCCAAATAATAGGACAAATAGCGTATGAGCTAGAGTTTCCTTTAGAATTAGAGGAGTTCACCCAGTCTTTCATGTTTCAATGTTATGAATATGCATAGGAGATCCCTCTCACATCACCCTAGTAGAAATACGTAGATTACAGAAGATTTATCTTATGAAAAGATTCCTATTGCTATCTGTGATCGCTGGATTCAAACGTTGATGACTAAAGAGATTGCCTTTCGTGAAAGTACTTTGAAGGATCAATAACATAGAAGAAATAATGTGGGAAGCTGAAGAAGAAATGAAATCTAAATATCCGCACTTGTTTTTGAACTAAATGAAAAAAACTTGAAAGACCAAGACCAGAAGCTCTAGGGAGTAAAGTAAGTCAATTTGTTCAGCTTTTGTGTTTCATATGAGAATAAGATGTAATTATCTTAGTTGTTAAGTTATCTGGATATTGTTACATCATCCTGTGAGGCATATAGGTTAGATTTTATTGAGTTTTAGATTTTTGGACAGTCCAAGTTACAGAGGAAACTCTGCTGAAATTTAAAGAAATCCTATCAATATAAGTCTTATACCTATTGTGCTCATTTGAGGACGAATGATCCTAAGGGGGGAAGGATGTAACACCCAATAACTTTCAGCACATAAACGACTAAGTTAATACCTATGAAGGCACTTAAACTTGAGATGATGAGGTTATATTTGAGTCAAGAATTGAAATGGTCAAATGCATGTAAGTGTTAAGTTAAAGCCTATGAATAAATGTTTGGAAAGGGTATAAGATAAACAATATGTTTGCATGACTTATTCAAGTTACAATGACAAGTAGATGCATCACTTACTTACATTAAATTAACTAAGTTATGAGGGTCGATTCAAGACAGTAACTACATGGACTGCTAGACTTAATAATGGCCCAACAAGTTAAGGTCCAAAATAGGAACAAGTTAAGGCTCAAAAGAGGTTCTTAAAGGGCTAAGTAGGTGCATCACCTACTAAAGCCAATGGTGGATCAAAATAAAGTATAATCCATCCAAAAATATTGACTAAATTCTAGCCCAAAAGTGAAGACAAAGGAAGCTATATAGTTGGATCAATTTGATGCCCAAGTATCAATTTGATCCCCAAATTGAAGGCAAACTTGACCCAATATTTGACCCAAATACTAGACCCATTTCAGGTACAAAATGAGTCAAATAAGGTGGTTTTTGTGACCCTCTATAAGTTCCTATCTATCCAAAAAAATTCGCACTTTATACTTAACAAAAATTAGAAAAACTTGAAAGCTTTCTCTCCTCCCTCTTACGCTCCAAATAGTGCCCCTTTTGTCCTAAGAATTCTTGAAAATTTTCAGATTTTTTAAGTTTGAGGTAATTCAAAATACTCATAATTTTGATACTAATTTACTATATATAGTTAAGAGAACATGTGTGAGAATTTGAAAAAGTATGACAGCCCTTATCTCGAAGTTTTCTCTTCTCTTTTGGTGTAGATATGAAGAAATTCTTTGGCTCTTCAAGACTAAAAGAAAAAGAGGATAAGAACTTCCCTCAAGTGTGGTAAGTACTATGCGCAAGTTCATTCTTTCATATGAAAGTTTGGGTGGAGAAATATTATTATAATATTGTTAAGAACTCACGGACGGTGATCGGAAGCCGTAAGTTCAATATATTATGGTGGTGTTTCATTTCTAATGATTTGTGTAGGGGATAATTGTGTGTATTTTCTATGGTTGGGGGCAGTATGTTGGTGCAAGAATATGTGGTGTTGAAATGGGGAAGGAGAGTGTGATGATACACCATCAAAGTTACGCCGATATATAAAATCTGTCTGAAAATTATTTATCTACTATTTTGGTGAAGTTGAATTGTGTTTAAGGGCTAATATTAGTTTCATTATGCATCTATATTATTGATTAACTTGATAAAGTAATATCCAATTTATGCCTGACGTAATTGTTTGCCACGCTCCAAAATTGGGATGGGACGCAACTGGCACTCAATTCCAAGTTGATTAAGAAATCGGCTACATAACGTTTATAACTGTAGCACTGAGTTCCACCAGGCCACCTATCACTATTTACTAAAATAGATACTAGACTCATAAAGTCTCCACAATAATGAATAAATAATCATAAATCCAACAAGGAAACAACAAAGCTAAATTGGGAAACGGAAAGTGGACAAGGCCACACAATGGAACTAACTGAATAAACTAGTCCACATAAGCCTCTAAAGAGTAAACAAACTGAAATGCACGGGACAAGGCTCCGTCCTACCCATACTGTACACAAAACTCAAAATAATAACTGAAACACTAATAACACTCAATATATCTATCCCAATTAAGGGAGGTGGCAACAGTCGTTGTCAAAAAAAAAAATACTCGATGAGTGTCAGGGTCGAATCCCACTAGGAATTGAGATAGATCAATCAAGAGTAGTAAAATAGATCAATTTAGCATGCATCATTGTTTGTAATGCAAAAAGGAAAAAATTGGCGGAAAAGGAGTGAATTATAAAATTCTAATTTCCTCACCCGGATCTTACTTTTCTCTTTTAAGAAAAAGTAAGATAAGAAGAGTACATAAATGTTTGCAACAATTAATTTTAGCATTCAAACTTGGAGGAAACACTAGATTCATGCATTATAATTGGATCTAAAACTAAATCAACAAAACCCAATCCATTCTAAATCCCTATCATGTACACATCCCAAGCAACTAAATTATCTACTCATGGATCGAATTAAAGAGAACATACCTATGGATAACTCATTAAAATTCATCATATTGAATAGAAATTCAAGCTTTCAACAATCTGCTACAATGGAGTACTAAACTCAAAATAGTAAAAAAAAAGAAGAACAACAATGTCCTATTCTTTCTCTCACTACTTCTCTCTATAATAAAAAGCTAAGATATGATGATCTTACATAGGTGAGTATAATTTTTGGTAAATTTTTCACATTATCTTGGGCTTAGCTTTCCAAATTTAACCTTGGAAGCTTCTCTGATGTACTTGTGCCTCAGTTGGATGATTTTACCCTTTTCGGCATTTTGATCACTTGTGAGGCACCTGGATTTTGCAGGTGCCCATCTGCGAGTCGTAGCTGCTTCATAGGTCAGGGCGGCTTTATTTTAGTGGGTCCTACATTTTCACCTGCATTTCACAGGTGCCAACCTGTGCTTCGCAGGTTCACTTCACCAGCTTCCTAGTGTGTCCAGCAATGCAAGTGCCCTTTTACGAAATGCATGTTCCTCACCTCCAGCTGAGTGCTTTTTGTACAATTCCTCTATTTTCCTTGTCTAATTTCAATACTTGTAAAATCAAAGAGAAAAGGTATAAAACATTCCTAATTAATGTGAAAAAAGAAGAAGCAAAACCTCATGCTTAAAAACCTAATAACTTTGTAAATTACCAACACATCAAACCCCCAAACTTAAAGCACTGCTTGTCCTCAACCAAGGCATGCTTTTGCAACTAAGAATTGAATTAAGCATCCACATCATGAGAGCTGCATAAGGGACTACTAACTTAAGAAAACCCCAAAATCACACATCGACTCAAGAAAAATAAAAAGACTCAAAACATGTTGCACAAACTCAATTGGTAAGCACAAACATTTGGAATATCTTAGTCTCATTCTTTTCAATTCAAATTAGGGGTATATTCCAACAAATAAAAATCAATAAGCATATCAAGTCATTGAAAATCAACATTCAAGGTTTTCCTCAAAGTTCACTGCACAACTTATCGCATTCACACCTCTCAATGGAAAACACAAGTTTTAGCATTTGTTCTGAGGAAATGATACCACTCACCACAAGAGAGAATGCCATTCACATAGATGCAATTCACACATAGGGATTATGAAATGATGCAGAGAAGCTCACTCTCTCAAGGAAATTCAAGTGCATACAGATTTGACTCATAGGCTTTCCCTTTATGTAACTCGCCACTAATGTAGAGTTGCTACACTTGGAATCACTAAGGACTTACGAGTTAAAATAAAGGCTAGGGGTTAAAGGTAGGACAACTTTTAGCTATAGTTACTGGAACCTCCCTAATATATTATGTGAAAATATTCAAATATCCCGCTACACTATTGTGTCTACTCCACCTTATCTCTCCTTGTTCATCATTCAAATTTTTCATCAAGACCACCCCTTTAACACCTTGGATTCTACATTAAGCCTTATATAATTAAAGATAGCACCATTCAACTTTATTTAGAGGGTTTCTTTTCTTTTTTAACTAATAATTTGATTCTTTCCATCAAGCAATTTGGTGCTACCTCACATTAAAACTCATTCCTCCTTTTTCCTCTTTTTCACACTCCCAAACTTAGGCTTTTGCCTACATTAAATTTTATTTTTCCACCCTCAACTCTTGGTCTAAAAGACCCATTTTATTGTATTTCATCATTAGCAATTAGGGAGGAATAGATGCTAAAGAAGGGGATGAAAAAAAAGGTAAAAAGCTTTTAATGTGGTTGCTAAGAAAAAAGGCTCAAGGCTCAAGTAGTGGTTAACAAAGGTTGATATTCAAGGAGGTCATTTAGTGGTGAAATGACTAACCAAAATAAAATACTAAGGTCATCTTCCAAGTGCAACTACATCTGGAATTTCGCCTTGAATTACATTCAGAGAAAGTTCTAGAAAATATGCATACACAAGAATTAAACTCAATATCTCACCACACAAGGCATCATATTCGAAGGAATTCAGCTATTTTTCACAATCACTTCAAAGATATGACTTTAGACAAGCTATTTTCATGTTTTGCATACTCACTTTGCAAATCAAAAAGTCAAACAAAGAATGTACAACACATAAAAAGAGAGTATTCTTTTCAATTTCAGGCCCCTTTTCAATTTCAAAACTCATTGCTATGCCTTAAAAAAATTGGTTGTACCAATTTAAGTAAGTAAAACAATTACTCAAAGACAAGGCCTTTTCCTTAAGAAAGTCACCTCTTAATATATCATAGGAAAATATCACCTGGTTCGACACATGAAAATAAAAAAAATTTGCTCCTTGGGAAAGAACCGTGATATAAAGAAAACCCTTGAACTTTATTACTATCTACTATATATAAAGGCAATTATAAAGCACGGGTCAAGAATTGATTAGAATGTAAGACCAACCCGTCATTGGCACTTCACATTATCAAAGAAAGAAAAACAGCCCAACAATTTTCATTAGTTCAAAACAAGACAAGGGCATTCATTCAACTAAACATCATAACAACTCCTCACAAGTTCGACAAGGGAATGTACCCTCCACCGAAACAAATATATGCATTTTCCCCAAGGAATACATAAAACAAGAGATATTAGGAGGACTCCTGGATGAGATAAATGGTTGCATAGGTCCCTCATAAAAAATTCCACGAAGTTATGTCCTCAACAGAAGGCATCAAGGGGTTAGGTGGGAACACAAGAGGTTCATCTGGCGAGGTCATCACCCATCTGTCTAGTAGGGTCCTAGCCTCATGGTACAAATAAATCAGAGCCACCCGATATGGGTCGCCCTGGTGAGAAACATCCATAGTAGAAGGCCCCTTAACACGAGGTGGTTCACCATCTTGAACTTTTGTAGCTACTGCAATCTTGGTTGGGCTATACCCAACACACCAATCATCTAGAGGGCTTCTATTTGCAAGAGGTGAGTCAATCCCTGATGGTGGGATATTCAAATTAATATCCATGTGTGGAATTAATTCCTTCCACCTGTCTATCTCTTCCCTCATAGCAGCTACTTCTACCTCAAGCACATCCACTCGAGCACACAGGCTACTCAACTTCTCCACCACTGGCTTCATTTTTGTTTTGATAGAACTTTGAATCATGGGAGGAATAGCTCTAGCCAACTTAAATATTTGAGCATTATTGGCGCAATCCATTTGGGCCATTTTGAGAAGGTCATATGCCCTTGGAGAGACATGTCCATCGATTGTGGGTGAAACATGGATGTCTTTAGTCCTCTCGGTGGGTAAAGAATCACTTTGTCCCGAAGTCAACTTTGGCTTTTTGAAAGCTGGAGCATCTTTGTTTGTATTAGTGGCCAAATCAATAACTCCCTCTATTCGTCGAGTTTTATCTAGAGGCTGAAATAAAGGGTAGCCGGCCTATAAGCATAGAAAGCTAATGAGGACTGGGTACCGCATCGAAGTAGCCTGCTGTCTAGCTTTTCTCTTGAATTTCTCGGCAATGATCTCCCCTACATTAATATGAATTCTCACCATAAAGCGCGCAATGAGGATGGATATCTCCAGTGGAACATGTGTTTTGTTTTTGGAGAGAATGATGAAGACACACTAGGTCTAGCCACATTCTAACCTCAAATTTTAGATCATGGCGATGAATATCATCCTTCATAATCTCCCATTACGGCTGACCTACAGTAATGATACTTGTCACCCATACATATTGACTTTCTTTATCCACCACTATCCATGTAAACCCCGAGTCAAGATGTACTGGGTCGGCCCAATAAATGGTATTGATTACTTCTGGGGTGATGGGCACCTCCTGTCCTCACACTAGAAGAAAGGGAAAGTAGGGCATTGATTCCACTCGGCCTTTGTGCTTTAGAATGTCCTGTCGTGTGCTATAGGAGCCATAAAACTCTAGCACAACTCTGGAAAGTAGGGGTCCAAGGGCATAGTGAAAGGCTCACAATCTCTCATTTGGAATTGATGATGAATGTCAGGGAAGTCGGCCTTGAAAGAATTGACGTCAAATTGGGCCTTTTCCATAATTGCCCACCTTTCCTTGAAGGAGAGATAATAAGTTTCTATTCCCTCAATCCCAAAGTGAAGTTGGGAGATCCTTCTAGTTTCCTCTTCATTCGCTTCCTAAGGTGTGTCAACCCCCATGGGAGCGTTCCCATTGGTGTGATGTCTAGAAGAAGAAATTTTCATGCAAGACAAGGTGAATACCATACACAAGAACAAATCTATTTTTGTATTTTTCTATAAGGAATTAAAAGACAACATTGATGCTAAGAGAAGGAAAAAAAAAAGACAAAATATGGATTATGAAAAAACAACTCATCAATTAATAATCAATAATCACTAGCAGCACCTACTGCACACCTGCATTTCACAGGTGGGAACCTGCAGTCCGCAGGTGAGAGGAAGAAATCTGGTAAAAATATCTCAGCACCTAAATTTCGCAGGTGAAATCCGGGTTCCATAGGTGTAACGCAAGAGGCGGGCAGTGAACCTGAAGCCCAACACAACACCTGCATTACACAGGTCAAACCTGCAATTGTAGCACTCTATAGTTCCCAATCCGCATCATTTCACCATTTTTCATAAGTAGAAATAAAATCAAAGGATAACGGGTGCTCAGACTTCCCCAAAAGATCTACCAAAAGCACTAACCACAACAATACCATTATCATCACTTAACGACTTTCCTTAAGAAGGACGTTACCCTATTTATCATTGAAAATTGTCAAGTGGCCAAGCTAACTACAATCAATTAAGCACATTCAATGTTTCAAAATCATCCCCTCATTATTACATTTTAATCTACATTATCAATCATAGAAGAAGAATGAAGATTTTCTCTTAAGAAAGACGTCACCCTATCTATCATCGAGAAAAATCATGCATTCCAATAAATTGGGTTACTCGTACTTTACCCCCAATTATAAAAATTCACATCCACAATAGCACACTCAATAGATAAAGCATAACCCAATTAAATTGAAATTTCAAATCTCCCCCACATACACCCATAAGATTTAATTTCATCATAGATATGAAGAACAGATTTTGGTGCATTGGGGAAAACATGGGTCATGGACAATGGCAAGTGGCATGCATATTTAGATACTACATATAATAATCAATCTCAAAGGAATAAAGATGAAAAATAAGAGTCATACCAAGTAAGGTGAGTGGAGTAATGAAATTGTAACTTATAATGATACTTGTAGCTTTGTCCAACAATGGACGACCCAACTATTTTTTCTTTTGTGTGATGGAAGAAATGATGTGATATGGTGAAATGAAAAGGATGGTGGTTTTATAGAAGGGTAGGTGAGGTGAAGGGTTTGTTTGGATAAATGGGTAGTTAATGGAGAAGTGTTGGGAGTTAAATTGGTAGTTGAGGGGATATAGAAAATGGTGAAGTGCAAAAATATGGGGGTTTTGGGAAGTGGGGGAAGAAGTTGAAAAGGAATGGGTCGGACCTGGGTCAAGTTGGTCAAATGGGTCAGTCAACATTTTAAAATGTCAGTCATACCTACGCTTATGTCAGCCCTGCAGTCTCAGGTTTGAAGTTGTGGACCTTAGTTCAGGCACAGGTAGCCCTCAATTTGTTCAATGCACTGCCTTAGACCTGTGGGACACATGCGTCTCATGGATTTGAACCAGTGTTTCACAGGCGAGATGCAGGTCACTGCAATTTTTCACATTTTCTTCCCAAGTACACTGCCTCAGACCTGTGCTACACCTATGGCTTACTGATTGTACCTGCATTTCACAGGTGAGGCACAGGTCCTTATAACTTCGTTGGGCATTCTGGACCAAAATTGCGCTTTTCAGATTGGTACCTATGTTTTGCAGGTCCCATGCAGGTGCTCATCCCCTGTTTTCTTCCACTTGTTTTCAATCCAATCCTCCTACAAAACCAAGACAACAAGGATGTGAAGTAAAAATAAATGTAAAAACACTTGGGTTGCCTCCAAAGAAGTGCTTAATTCAACATCGCAGCACAATGGATAGACCTTATTCTACGACACATCAAGGTAGTTGACTCCAATCAAGCTGATTTCCTCGGGCACACTCAAATATTTCTTAACACGTTGCCAATTGACATTAAAATTGAGTCCATCTTCCCCTTCAAGCTCAATAACTCTATTTTCAAATACTTGAAACACCTTAAAGGGACTAGACCACTTGGATTTTAACTTTCCTAGAAACAATCACAAACTAGAGTTGAACAAAAGTCCCAATCACCCGGAGCAAATTCCCTCTTCAAAATTTTCTGATCACGAAAGTGTTTCATTCAGGTTTTATATATAGAGGAATTCTCATAATCCCTCATTCGGAGCTCATCTATTTCATTAAGGTTCTCAACTCTAGCGGACAGCCTTTCCCCAATCAAGATTTAAACTTTTCAAGGCCCACATTGCCTTGTGTTCTAGCTCTACCGGTAGATGACAAGCTTTTCCAAATACCATCTAATTAGGGGACATGCCAATGGGCATTTTATAAGCCGTACGGTATGCCCAGAGGGCATCATCTAACTTCCTTTCCCAATCAGTTATATTGGCATTCACTATTTTTGTCAGGATAGCTTTGATTTCACTGTTGGATAACTCTGCTTGGCCACTTGTTTGAGGATGATAAGGCATGGAAACTTTGTGCTTCACTCCATACTTAGTGAGCAATGCTTCAAACAACCTGTTACAAAAGTGTGACCCTCCATCACTTATTATGGCATGAGGAGTGCCAAACCTTGAAAAAATGTGTTTCTTTATGAATTAGGTCACGCTCCTTCCCTCATTATTTTGTAAATCCACCGTCTCAACCCACTTGGACACATAAGCGATGGCTACAAGAATATAAGTATTCCCATAGGAACTTATAAACCGGTCCCATGAAGTCTATTCTCCAAACATCAAATAACTCCACCTCCAAGATCAGTGTTGAAGAAAGCTCATGACGCCATGAGATACCACCGCAATGCTAACATTGATCATATTTCTTGACAAAATCAGGAGCATCATGATGAAGAGTGGGCCAATAAAATCCACATTGAATACTTTTTTTTCTATCCTAACAATTCCATAATGGCCTTCGATAGGTGAAGACTTATATGCTTTAAGGATGGTATCTTTTCTACTTCCGGGACACAACGATGAATCACGTCGTCAGCACATATGCGAAAAAGATATGGTTCATTCCAATAAAATTTTCAGACATCATACATGAACTTTTTCTTTTGTTGGAAACTCATTCCTTCAGGTATTATGTTTCTAGCCAAAATTTTGGGAAAGTCAGCAAACCAAGGTAATAAATTATGAGAAGTAGCGATAATAAGTTCATCAGGGAAGGCATTATCTATATAATTGTCTCCAACCAGCCTACCATCTTTCTCTAATCGAGGGAGATGATCAGCCACCTAATTTTCATACCCTACCCTATCTTTGACCTCAAAATCAAACTCTCATAGCAAAAGCACCCATTGGAGGAGTCTAGGCTATGCATCCTTCTTTAACATAAGGTATCGAAGTGTTGCATGATTAGTGAAAACCACAACTTTAGTCTGCGGCAGATATGATAAAAATTTCTCAAACGAAAATACTACTATCATGTTCCGAATCAGGGCCTAGGCGTGACCGGCACTCAAAGCCATGGCTGACTCGAGCGAACCGCATACATGGTGTACATCATGAGCATGCATCTAATCATAAGTGGAAAATAGATAAACTTAAACTTTAAGGTTAAGATACTCAATTTAAAGAGAAGACTTGCTAATTTACATAACATGAGAAATAATCTATGAAGCCTCTAACATAAGATTAACTGTTTACCAGGACAATGCACATAGCATACCTCTAAATCAATATCTAATAATTATGAATAAAAGTCTAAGCCCAAAACAAGTGGGGCTCACCAACAGCTGAATAAAGTGGAACCCTAGCGAGTAGCTCAATCACTAGTATGAGTAGCTGAATCTGCATTATAAAACAATGTAGAGCCCCATCCAAAAGGACGTAAATACATAGGATCGTACTATATGTAAAGTGATTGAAAGAAACATAACATAGTTGAACCATATAAAAGGGAAATCAAGATAATGACATAGAATAAAGGAAATAAAGGGTATAAAATAAATCAGTAAATAGACCATAAAAAATCATGATCTCATTGTCATTCATTAAATTCGTTATGGGAGGTTCTTTTCTTAACCAACATAAACCATTATGTAAACTAGAGTCTAATTTCTACTCGATCATCTAAGTCAGCTCATACCTTGCTGGGGTATGAGACATACATATCATAATGCTAACAACGATCCACGACAATCCATACCAGGGGCATATAGGAGTCACCCGAACCAAAAGAAACGATTCACCCTTCTACGTTGGCTTAAGTTATTTCAGGAATGAAGCCTTCTCGGTTATTAATACTACTCTATTTTCATTACATAACGTGATTTACTTAAATATCATCATTAAGAAACCAAGCTTGTCATCATAAGTCATTATCGTATCTAAATCATAGTTCTTCATCATTATAAGGCCTTTAAATTTATAAGTCATCAAGTCATAGTCATTTTGCACAAATATCATAGCAACTTTCCTTTTTGAAGAAAAGCAAAATCGTAAATCATAGAGCTTAACTCTTTTAAACTAAAGGATTCATAAAACTCATAAAAAGTCAAGGATAATGTCACGACCCGAATGTAGACCCGGATTGTAACAATGGATAAGGAACCCCGAAAGGCCCCAAGTCGACCCATGGCATAAGCATACATCTACTTCACTTTAAATGGAAACGTAACATAAAATGTCATAATGTTCGGAAACACTAAACAAATACATAAGCCAAGTACTGCATACTGTCTGAAAGCCTCTACTGTATAAGATGGGTTAATGGGACAACACCCCTAACTAACTCGGCGAAATACTGTAACATAGAATAACATAAACATCTAATCAACATCCCTCGAAATATGAGGACTCACTAACAAAGCTGAGAGCGAACTCTGAGATGATCTAAAGATGAGGATGAGCTTGAGAACCGGGTCCTGTATCATGAAATGATACATCATAGAAAGTATTTGGTAAGTATGTGGAATGTACCGAGTATGCAAGGTAAGTAAAATGGACTTTAAAATACATGGAACTCATAAAACATCATGAGAGTAGGACATCATGCTCATATCATACATATCGTGACATAATGTAAGGCTCAAGGTTTTCAAATCATTCGTAAATCATTCATTTTGATAATATTAAGAGAGACTTTAACAAATCATCACTTGAACCAATATCGTGACCATAACAATGCATAAAACATGCGGAACAATGGGAGGACTCATCATAATCGAACCATCATGGTAGAGTCTTTCATGATGCCCAACTGTCTCACTCAAGTGGGCAGAGTCGCCCCTGGCTTGCCAGGAGAGGGATGTGTATTATGTGATATAAAAAAAAGAGGGGATCATTATCATTGTAATGTATCATTATAGACCCACAGTTGCACGTGGTTATGAGACACCGACGTAGTCCTTCAAACGTCGGGCTTCTCGGTGCTAGAAACTGCTCCCAAAAATATACATATAGGCTCATACATAAATCAATAACATCTTTCATGTAGATTTATGGCTAAAATAAACATTCATCATTCATTGATCCCCATTAAACATGATTAGCCAAGAATCAAAGGCCCTTCTGTCGGCCAACATCATAAATCGATAAATCATAAGAATCATTTCATAAACTGTAATTTATTCGTCATCATGTGGGAATTGCCCAATACTTTACAATGATTTACAATAATCAATTCATTCAAAAATGTTCTTATAAACATGAGTTACTTGAAAACGTGCTTTTCATCATCAATAGTTCATAAATCATAAGTCCCATGCATACTTGAAATCATGCACATAACTTGTAAATCATCAAATCATGCTGGGTATTTGAATAAACCCATATTTCAAATCATAGATCATGCTGGGTTTGTAAATATCAACAATTGAAGTGTAGATCATAAATCGGTTCGTCATAGATCTTGCATAAGTAGGCTTAATTGAGTAGAGATTGAAATCAATAAATTTATAATCGGAAATAGTTGTAAAATTTGATCAAAATCCATAAAATATGATGTAAATCATAGATCATAAAAGCCCATTATTAAATCATTAGATTTCACAAAAATTGAATTAAAACCTCATGAGATTTTTTGTAGAATTTCATAAACTAATAGAGGATGGGCATGGGTGTGAACGGAAACACCCATTCGTAACCCTACATACCTGATTATAGCTGATTCTTACACTTCCCTGATTTCCCAAGAAGAATTTGAGAAGAATTGGAAGGGCTAAGGCTTGATCTTCTCTCTAATTCCCTCTAACTTGCATGCATGGATTTTGAATAGGTTAGAATGACTTAACTTATCTTAATACACTCTGAAAATAACTTAAAACAAAGTAGTATAGGACCTTACAGCATAGGAATGACGAGAATACCCTTAGTAATTTCGCAGGAATTAACTACTCGTCAGTCCCCACGAGGGACCTGATGAGTCGTTACCACCACCCATGAGTCGTCACCTTAGTCGTTAGGTACACTATCTATCAGATCACTTGGGCTCGTCATAGGGGACTTCACGAGTCATCACAGTCGTGGTCACCACTCATCACCCTCACTTCCTGATTTTAAATAAACCCTATCCTACATACCACGACCCTCCCCATGAGTCGTGGTTTTTGAACATGATTCGTAGGGTCTATCTGTTATATGCACTGCCTTACACTTTTCCCCTTCTTAATTCACTTGGCCGCGGCTGACCTAACGAGTTGTGGGGCCTGATCACGACTCGTGGTCATGCCCGTGAGGACCCCCTTCCACTAATACCTTTAACTCAACCCAGTCCTTCACCACGAGTCACCCCACGACTCGTGGTCCTCCCCCACGAGTCACAGAACGACTCATTCTATGACCTGGTGGAAAAATTTTTGTTTTCTCTGTTAAAACTCCTGGGTCTAATCTTCGGGCTTCCGGGGCATAGTAGATAATCATGATACATGTGTACGAACTCAAAGAGTATTGAAAATCATTTATTATGAACATAACATTTTTTACCTTAACCTTCACAATTCCAGAAGAAGGATTTTATGTGGAAGTTTCATGAAACATTGTGTGGGGAATGAAACAAAATATTACCGCACAAGGGTTAGCTTTATATACCTTATTCTTGGCTACAAAACTTTCACCATGAAGCAGAAATCCTTTTAGAACATCAACCCACAATAATTATATAGATAGGAACTACAATCAATAGCTTAACGACAAAATTCAAGTCATAGAGGAGAGAGAGCTGATTTGATGTCAAAACCTTGAGAGATTCGTGGTTTTATGTTGAAGGATCATGGGAGATATTTGTTCACACTTATAAGGGTTTTGTATAGCTTTTGGGGCTGTTGGGGTCGATTTGAGGTGAAGAAATAAGGAAGTGAATCCGAAATTATATTTTACATAGAGGCTGAAATCATGTTTTACGGAAAAAAAAATTGCATTTCGCGGCCAGAATTTGCAATCTGCGTCCGCACTTCCGAAGGATCTGGCTGCATTTTGGTCCATGTTTTGACCCTCTACTTAATATTCACCATTGGTGATCAGCGTCCGGAATTTTCGATCCGCGAGCCGCACTTTCAAGGCGTTGGCGCTTCGTGGCCCGCAGTTCCCAATAATTTGACAGCGCCTTAGTAAAATGTCAATAACTTTTTACTTCGAATTTCGATTTATGCATACTTTAGGCATTAGAAACTAGATTCATTGAGATTTAACTTGATGGGTAGAGCACCTAAAACTACTTTGTAAATTGGGAGATGTGATCATTTGAAGTTGGACCTTACACCAGATTTTATGAAAAATTTCGTCAGTGGGAAATTTCAACCTAACTTTGCTTTAGAGTTTCCGTACGGCCTTAATTTAAATCCAACACACTTTCCACACTCAAGAATTGACGCCTCCACCTAAGTACAACCACGTTCATTTCTTTAGGGTCTAATTCACATGTCTAATCATCCCAACCATAGCTGAAAGTATGAGGTGTTACAATATCTTCCTGTTGGGATCATTCATCCTCAAATGATGATCATGGGCTTGGATAGAATCTAATTCTGGAATTTTTCAAAAATTTCAGTAGAGTTTCCTTTGTAAATAGGACTATCCCAAGTTCTCAAAATGTGACAACAAACCAAAAACATTATCGTAAGCTTCACAGGGCATCAAAATTGCGTAGACATGAAGAAATACATAAGAAGCATACACATAGTCATTTTATCAAAGTTTACCTTTCCTTTCGTTCATTATCATAACTCATCATTCTTGCTAGGAATTTCATAACTTTTTAAAGGAAAGGAATCGTAGGCACGAGTCATACAAGACATGTAGATTTTTGCATGGAAGTAACATAAGACGATATCACTTATACATGGAGGACATAAAATTCATAGAGTAGGATTAGGATTATTACCTCCCACATATTCTTCTCTTTGGCGGAACAAGTGAGGATATTTAGCCTTCATGTCACTTTCGGCTTCCCAGGTAGCCTATTCAACATCGTGGTTTCTCCATAGTACTTTCACAGATGCCACTTCTTTGGTCCTTAATTTAAAAACGTGGCAATCAAGAATGGCCACAAGAGTTCCTTCATAAGTCAGACCTTCTTTGACACCGATATTCTCAATAGGGTCCGCAAGGGATGGATCCCCCACACGTTTCTTCAACATAGAAACATGTAATACTGGATGCACTGATGCCAGCTCTATAGGCATTTCCAGCTCATAGGCTACAAACCCAATTCTTTAAAAATCTTAAATAGACCAATATATCTAGGACTAAGCTTTCCTTTCTTTCCAAAGCACACAATTCCCTTCATAGGTGAAACTTTCAAGAATACCTAATCGTCCATATTGAATTCTAGATCTTTGCATCGCACATCCGAATAGGATTTCTGATGGCTTTGGGCAGTTTATAACCGTTCTTGAATTAGTTTGACCTTCTTCATAGCTTGATGGACCAAGTCTGGTCCTAATAGTTCTGCTTCAACTACCTCAAACTAACCAATGGGTGATCTGCATCTTCACCCATACAGAGCCTCACAGGATGCCAACTTAATACTAGAATGATAACTATTATTATATGCAAACTCAATCAATGATAGGTGATCATCCCAATTTCCCTTAAAATCTAGAGCACATGCTCTCAACATATCTTTGAGCGTCTGAATGGTGTGCTCGGCCTATCCGTTTGTCTCAGGGTGAAAAACAATACTAAGGTTCAACATGTACCCAACCCTTTCTAAAAAGACTTTAAAAAATGGGTTGTTGACTGAGAACCTATATCAAATATTATGGACACTGGGGTCCCATGCAGTCTAACAATCTCCTAAATATACAACTTGGCATAATCGTCTACGGAATCAGTCATCTTGACAGGAAAAAAGTGCACTGACTTGGCACGCTGGTCCACAATCACCCAAATTGAGTAATGTTTTCGAAAGGAATGAGGTAAACCTTTTTGGAAGTCCATGTTGATTATTTCCCATTTTCATAGGGGAGGTTCAATATTTTGTGCTAGGCTACTGGGCCTTTGGTGCTCCACTTTAACGTATTTGCAATTTGGACACTTAGCCACGTGTTCTTCTATGTTCTTATTCATATTGTTCCACCAATAAATCTCTTTTAGATCATCGTATATCTTAGTTGAACCTGGGTGGATAGAATNTCATGGTACATCTTAGTTTAACCTAGGTGTATAGAATACTTGGAGCTGTGTGCTCCAGCCATGACTCTCACGTAGATTGTCCACCTCTAGGACACATAATCTTCCCTGATACCTTAAAATACCATCTCCCCTAGCTCAAAAGCCATATTCTTTTGTTTGTGAATTCCTTATTTCAACTTGAGCAAGGCCGGATCTTCATATTGCATCTCCTTCACTTCTACTACTAGGGATGATTCCGTCCTATTCTGAACAATCACGTTGCCATCCTTGGAGTCTAACAAACAGACCCCTAGGCTAGCGTATCTGTGAACATCTCTAGCTAAATCTCTGTTATCCTCTTCAACATGCGCCATACTTCCCATGGACAGTCAACTAAGAGCATCGGCTACTACATTAACCTTTCCTGGATGATAGAGGATATCAACATCATAGTCCTTAAGCAATTCAAGTCATCTTCGTTATCTGAGGTTCAACACTTTCTATTTGAAAATGTATTTAAGACTTTTTTGGTCTGTGATGATATCCATGTGAACTCCATACAAATAGTGATGTCACATCTTAAGTTCAAACACTACAGCAACCAATTCCAAATCATGTGTGATATAGTTCTTCTCATGGATCTTTAACTGCCAAAAAGTGTAATACCCCAAAATTCCTTAAGATTAGACCTGAGGATTCAAGCGGAGAAAGAGGGAAAATATTTCCCAGGTCATAGGATGAGTCTTCTAGTGACACGTGAGGAGACTTCACAAATAATGAAGTGACTCGTGAAGTGGAGGTTGATTTAGGGGAACTCATGGTTAGGGGGTGACTTGGAAGGCAGCCATGAGTCGTGATGTGACTCCACGACCTGTGAAGTAGGTCGTGATTAGGAGCCTATTTGAAGACCTGCATTTTTTCCAGTGTACTTCACGATTTGGGCTTCATGATTCGTCTAGTTCCCCACGAGTCGTGATGTCACTCGGGAGGACTGGTAATGTCCAAATTTACTGCATTTTAGTAAGAGTATTTTCCTAATTTCTAAGCTCCTAGGTCCTAAAATATGTCATTTTATGCTTTGTTAGGAGGGTTTTAGGAGTTCTTAACCTATCCTAAGTCAGTTTATTCCATGCATGCATGATCAGAGCGCTCCATTAGAGATCAAGCTTTAGAATCCCCTTAGTTCTTCCCCAAATCTCTTGCTCATTCAAGGAACGGTGTGAAATTCGATTTACCATGGTAAGTAGGGTTATGAATAGGAGTTTATCTTCAGTCTCATGTTCGAATCCCTTCTCAATACATGAATTCAAAGTGTATGGGTCCATGGAGTTCTAACCCAACCTATGAAATTATCTATGTTTTAATCATGGGTCAATTCTCTTCATAATTCTAATGATATTTTAAGAGTCATGGGCATGTTTTATAACTATGCAAGTTTTATGAAAGGTTGAGATTATGATCTATGTTTTCAAGCATGATGTGATGTCTAGTATGAAAGTTTGATTATGATTTACCCATGCATGTATTCATGATTTTGACTACCAAGTCTATTTCAAGTATGTTTAAGTTTTGTCAAACCCACATAATCTAAGTATGTTTCATGAATTAGATCTATTTTATGATATTAGCTTACCATATGTTTTTTTGGAGCTTAGACGCCCACTTTTCAGCCTGTGGTATGTTTTGAGCCAAGGGTCCTTATATTTAGATTTTAGACTATGTCTACAATCTCATGATCAGTTTCATAGAAACACGATGGTTTAGATTCGTTGAAAAATGATGGAAGCATATGCATGTTTTGGGAGTAGTGTCTAGCATCGAGTAGGCTAGGGGTTCAGGCAAACCCGGGCTCAGAACTACGTGCTAACGTAGGTATGGACCTCCCTTGTGAGCCTTCCCTGCCCCAAGGGGCCTTCATCTTGATATCGATATCATGATAACATCCTTAGCCCTGGCAAGACTTTGGACAACTCTGCCCACTTGAGTGTAATAGTTGGAATCCCGTAAGCTCTATCGTGATTATGTCGGTTATATGACGAGTCTTCTACTATTCCTCACGATTTTAGTTATGCATGTTTATCAGTTATAATATGAAGTTTTATATAGGTTTGACCCACTGTCCAATCTATCAGTTTTCACTTATGAATTTCAATTTTAGCTTTGGGTCATTTGATTTAATTATGAAATTTAGATTATGTTTAATCATGTTTTCAAGATATCAACAGGCAGTCCTTTCTCTCAAAATCTTATAATGTTATGATTTATGTTATGAATGTTTTCAACTATACTTACTTAGCCTGTTTTAACTTACCTTGCATACTTGGTATATTTCACGTACTAATCGCATACTCTATGCTGTATCATTTTATGATACAGGCTCAGATGCTCAGATTCAGTCCCACCGCTAGCCAGTCTCTTGAGCTTGTCCTGTGCTCCAGTTTGGTGAGTCCACATCCTTCAAGGACATTTAGTTATCTTAGTTATTATCATCTTTCAGTTTTACACTTGTAGTGTGCTAGTTGGGGTATTATCCCATCAGCTCGTCCGTATGTTAGAGGCTTTCCAGACATTGTGTTGTATTCAACATCAAATTTAGGCTTTTGATATTCCATTGTTCAAATGCTTTAATGTTCATACTTCCACAATTTTAGAACTCATTTACCCGCTTTAATTATGTTGATCCTTAGTTATCATGTTCATGCCATGGGTCAGCTTTGAACCATTTGTGATTCTAGGTTCGATGTCTCGATCTGGGCCTATGTTTTGGCCGGGGTAAACTTGGTATTAGAGCAAAGGTTCAGTGTGTCCTTGGGTGTCTAGAAGCCATATTAAGTAGTCATTTTTATCGGTGGGAAGCGCACCACACTTATGACGTAGAGGCTATGAAGCATTTTAGGAAATTTCCCTTCTTTCATTATCTGTGTCATGCTATGAAATGTCTCTCTATCTTGCTAACTCATGCTATATGCATTTGCAGAATCATGCCTCCACGCCGAGTTAATGTAAGAACGATTGAAAATAGAAACGGAAATGGCCTTGAGAATGGAAATGAAGACGGGCACCATCAAGCCCTACCAGTCCTAGAGGATCATATGCCTGAGCAGGTAGCCCATGCTATGTTTAGGGCAGCCATCTAGATGTTGGCATAGGCGTTGACCGCTCATATCAATCAGCAAGCGGTGGCCTATGTTCCCCAGAATGGGAATTCGGCAGTGGCTAGAGTCAAGGACTTCCTCAAGATGAATCCCCCTGAGTTTCTTGGGTCAAGAGTGGATGAGGACCCCCATGAGTTTATTAAAGAGATTCAGAAGATCACTCGGGTTATGGGAGCGATGGGGGAGGAGTGTACAGAACTAGACTCTTATCAGTTGAAAGGGGTTGCTTAAATTTGGTACAAATAGTGGAAGGATGGTCGGGGAGTTGGAGCTGGTCCTATTGGTTGGGATGAGTTTCTCACCGCATTCTTGGATCTATTCTTTCCCTGAGAGATGAGGGAAATCAAGGAAGTAGAGTTTGAGAATCTGAGAAAGAACAACATGACAACCTAAGAGTATCCTTTGGAGTTCACCTGATTGTCCAAATACGCACCGAAAATGGTGGTCAATCAGAGGGCTCAGGTGAGAAGGTTTGTGAATGTGGTAGCGGACTACTTGGTGAAGGATTGTAGGACCGTTATGCTTCATTAGTATATTGACTTCTCCTGATTAGTCCTATATGCCTAGCAGGTAGAGGCGGTACAGATGCAGGAGAGAGAGAGAGGGAGAGAGGACAAGAGAGCCAGGACCAATAGTTTCAGGTTCTCCCAACAGGGGTCTGGTGCTGGACATTGTTAGCAGTTCCACAAAAGATTACCAGCCCTAGCGCCATCAGCAGCAAGTGTTCCATCCAGATCTAGGCGCGATTAAAGGGGACGAGCATCAGACTCTCAAGGTCAGGGAAGAAGGCCCGTATAGCGCAGTATTCCAGGTTGTGACAGATGTGGTAGGAGGAACGCTGGTTAGTACTTAGAGGGTATAGGTGCATGTTTCGGGTATGGATCGCCCGATCACACGCTTAGAGATTGCCTAGAATCCAGACGGAATGAAGACCTTTTCTAAATTGCACAGAGTAATATGAATTT
>JACEIK010000610.1:88367-106066 GCA_018107945.1 Datura stramonium
TTGCCACCCCTACCTTTATTTACTCCTAAATCATTCACTGTAGCAAGTCACAGTGATACACTGAATCCTTCACAAATCAGACATGTCTTCTCTTCCCTGTTGTAACGTTTGCTAAAGAGGCCCTCTTCGGTCGGGATCGTTGAGGCGTGGAGCAAAGACAGAGTAACGTCAAGTTCTTCAAAGTCCAAGGTAAGTCCACATTAGAAAGATCTCATAAATTCACTGTTATAAAAACCCCAATTTGCATATTTTTGTGATATAATTCATTTCATTTTCACAATCATCATCATCAAGATCATTTGTTGTTTAGTATTCGTTGCCTTTAGTTGATTGTGTAGAATACGACTTTATTGATGTAAAGGAAACTGTAGTTGTCGGTACCGATTGCTTGTTATCAGATAAAGTTTATTTCTTCTTGTTGATGAAGCTATATAAATAAGCATTTTCATTAAAATAAAATAAAAAAATAATCAAAGGATGATTGTGATAAGGTAAAGGATATGTGCGAAATATTACTACCCGAAAAAGACCATCAGTTTAGTTCTTTGTCCTTTCAGGTTATTTGAATTCCAACGACGATTGATCAAGGTAAAGGAGCAAATTTTATATAGTGGAAGGAAAGGAAGTAGAGGAAACAGTAGGTGCACAAGGTGTTGGAAACCTTAAGCATCTTTCAAAAAACAATATCTGGGGAGTTCATGAAACAAGGAGAAGTGTTTGATTTTAAACCATATTACATCTGAAAGGAAGTGTTTATAGGCAGCAATAGGAAAAGTTTACAACTTTGTTAAGAATGGAGTCTTTATGGAAGCTAGTGTATTTGCTTGAACCAGCACCCGTGGCTCTTATTCTGACTGCCATAGCTGTATCATATGCATCTGCATTCCGGGCTCTAAACTATGGCAAAGAAATGGAGCGAAATCGTGATTGGTCTGAAGCATCAATCACCTTAGACAGGTCTCAAGCTCTTATGATCCCGATAGTGAGCTCTTGCAGCTTGCTTATGATGTTCTATTTGTTCTCTTCTGTCTCACAGCTCCTCACTGTGTTTACTGCAATTGCCTCAGCATCATCTCTTTACTTTTGCCTATTCCCCTATATTGCCCAAATCAAGTCTCAGTTCGGCTTAGCTGACCCTTTTGTATCTCGATGTTGTTCAAAGCCATTTACTAGGATCCAAGGGCTTTTGACGTTGCTATGCATTGGCACGGTAATAGCATGGCTTGTCTCTGGACATTGGATACTGAATAATTTGTTGGGCATCTCTCTTTGTATTGCTTTTGTGAGCCATGTTCGCCTTCCTAACATTAAGATTTGTGCAATGCTCCTTGTCTGCTTGTTTGTATATGACATATTCTGGGTTTTCTATTCCGAGAGATTCTTTGGCGCAAATGTCATGGTGTCTGTAGCAACCCAGCAAGCATCCAATCCTGTACACACAGTGGCAAATAGTTTGAGCCTTCCTGGATTGCAGTTGATAACCAAAAAACTTGAGTTGCCTGTCAAGATTGTGTTCCCCAGAAATTTACTGGGTGGTGTAGTGCCTGGATATGCTGCTATTGACTTCATGATGCTGGGTCTTGGTGACATGGTAAATACATTTTTCTATTTGTGAAATAAGTGAAAGGGTCAAAGAATATCTCCCTCTATACTCTTCTTGTTTGCATCTTAGTTTTTTGTCCTTTTAAAAATATTTAGAGGGTGAGACACAACAAGAGACATTTCAATTTTTCTAAATGTGATGGAAGTTTTCCTTCATTCTTGGTTGTTGGGGGGACCCTGCTCACCCCTTCCTGGACCCACCTCAAAAAGAAAAAGTGAACAAAAAGAAAGAGTTGACAGGTGACTTTAGTTTTTCTCTAGCCTCAGCAGCTGACTTTGCCATAATCTGATGATGTTCCTGTCTTTTCTTGAATAACTTTCACCACTTTTTTGTTCGTCTGATCTGATTAGTAGTTCTTTTGGACAAAGGAGTTTTGAACCTAATATGGTCTAATAATGATTTTTTTAATATAGGGTAGAAGGTTAGCAGGTAGTAGAGCGTTGTCTCGCTTATCCTTTCATACTAGTAGTCTTAAGTTCTGTTACTATCTACCGTCTTTTTTACTTCGATTATCGCATTATTTTGTTGTATTTATTTTTTAGAACGCTTTGTCATGCTTTTTATAGTATTTTTCCATGATTTCTTCACTTGAGTTATTTCTTTTCTATCTGTTTGATATGCTTTTCCTTGAGCCGAGGGTCTATCGGAAACAATGTCTCCCTTCTAAAGTAGGGGTAAGATTTGTGTACACTCTACCCTGACCCCACTTGTGGGATTGCATTGGGCATGCTGTGGTTGTTGGGTAGGATGATTCCTTTATTGTGATTTTGTGACCAAAAACCCTTTATCTCAATAAATAGAAAGCTAACAAGCTCCTGCTTGAATACAATCAGTTCTCTACCATCTGCTACTAATTATAATAAGTGCATCTTATCTTGTCCCTTCCTGCTAGCTCAAGCATTACCTCTTGTCAC
The DNA here is from genome assembly GCA_018107945.1 of Datura stramonium. Taxonomy (NCBI): domain Eukaryota; kingdom Viridiplantae; phylum Streptophyta; class Magnoliopsida; order Solanales; family Solanaceae; genus Datura; species Datura stramonium. The sequence continues at coordinate 90,885 of JACEIK010000610.1, forward strand.
ATGCAACATAAGCATCAGGACCCAACCGCTGCACCACTACCTTTTCTTTTTTTTCTTTTTAACAAAAATGCCGTTGTTAGACAACCTAGTTAAAAAGAGATATGCATATTGATGTTTGGAATTCCTGTAAGATCTCTGTTAAAAGGTATCAGTAGTTGTGTGTAGTTGAACCATATTCAGGGACTACGTTTCATATTCTGACAATAATAGCTCTTATTTCACTCTCTCAAGAATGTAGTGTTAAAGTAATAGGCAAAAGAAGACAATTGTGAGTAGTCGAACCATGCATGGCAGTTACAGAAAGTCTAGATGTGTTGTTTTGTATGATGAACAGATGGACTTTTTTCATGTTACAGTAAGCTATGGGAGTATAGTGCTTACTCAAAGGTTTATCAAGGAAGTGGGATGCATATGAGTGGTAACTGCTTAGAGCACTGGGAATTTCATATATTTTTCTGTTAGTTAAGTGAATCTTTTGGGTGTAAAGAAGAGAATCATGATTGATGATCTGTGTATCTGGCAGGGATTTGATAACGGCTTTGAGTGGCAAATTCGGTCTCATTTTTTAGTGTTTTTGGTTATATTTACCTTCTTCCTCAGTGTCGCTATCTTTTCTTGTTTCGTTGGTTATTAGTAAAATATAACCTCTACTTAACTTCTATACTCTTCCCTACTTTTGCTTTTCATTTTATTATTTGGCTTGGTGAATGAAGAGGGGGGTGGGGGGTCAAGTTTTACTGCCACTACTTAGGAGATCAAATTAAGATAAAGAATTTCAAGACAGTTTTTACTGGTTTTATTTATGCAAAATGCATTTTTTGATTAGGTAATACATGTAAACGCTTTATATGTTATTTCACATGTTCCTGGAAGGATTCTTAAAAAAGAAATAGAAGAAAGAATGTATCAGAAAAGCAAATATGCACTTTTTCCTATACTTTATTATACACATTCCGTGTCGACATAGTTTGAACTTTGATCGATTAATTGGGCTTATATATTACATTTTCTAGCAATGGGAAGTATGAAAGTAGAAGTTTGTAAATTTGATCTAGTAGCATGTATGCCACATGAAAGTTTTAAATCTGAGTAACTAATTAATTTAAAAATTGTGAAAGTTATGTAGTACTAACCCCCAAATGAACATTCTGTCATATAATTTAGGATAAGATCAATATTAAATTTTCTCCCTAATCCTACTCTGTCCATGGAACCTTCACCACCAAACACATATTACAGGTTTGTGTGGTAATAATTGTGTTTGTGCAAAGATACTTTATACTGACAGCAAACAAAAAGTGAACCATGGTTAACATGGAATAACCCTAGAAAGAACTTTTCTTTTTCCCAATTCCTGGAATTTGTGCGATTCTGTCGGCACTTGTTCCGAAGATAGTCTCTGACGTTCAATGTTCAGGATCTGTGGCTGACTGCATATACATGTGATATGTCTTTCCGTTATTATGTATTAAGTGAATACAATAAAGATCTTCACAGATTCTCTTGTTTGTGATTAGTCTTTCACAATGTGATACTGCCATAAATCTGTTAAACAAATTGACATGACTAAGCTTTCATTTGTTTTATGTGTTTTCAGGCTATTCCTTCTATGCTTTTAGCATTGGTTCTCTGTTTTGACCATAGAAAGAGCAGGGACTCTGAAAACATCTTGGATATACCACTTCCAAAGGAGGATATATCATCTCCAAAGGGGTTTAAGTACATATGGTATGCCCTAGCAGGATATTCACTTGGACTGGTTACTGCCTTAGCAGCTGGTATTTTGACTCACTCGCCACAACCAGCACTTCTATACTTGGTATGTTATTTTTGTATGAAGCTCAAAAACCCCTCCTCAATCATTGTTGCAAGTCTTCTTTATTTTGTGGGTTTTCAAGAGTCTGTTAAGTAACACAAAACCACGGTCCCCACGGGTGTGTTAGTGTTGGACAGAGACATAAAGGTGCACAGTTTCTAGATATGAAGTGATCTTTTAAACACCAGATGTTTTTAAAGTTTCATACTTGTTGTAAACGATCCTACATGTATCTGATCAAAATAAGAAGACTCCCGACATTTGCCAAGCTGACATGACTGTAAGCAATAACAAAAGCTTTATCCAAACTAGTTGGTATAGCATAGATGGAACCTTTTCTTCCATCTTATTATGTTCTTAGCTATGTCCCCATTGATTTGGGGATAGTATAAGTATATCAAGACAAATTCTCTCCATCTGTATTAGGTCTACCCATCCTTTTCTTTTAACCACTTCAGTCATCGTATTGTCGCATCTACTGAGAGGTGTATCGGGAGGTCTATGTGGAACATACTAAATTATCTCAAGGCCTTTCACTATAATTTTAAAAAAAATAATGTTGGTCTTTCTCTTATTTTATCCTATACATGTGCTACCTGCACCCTTTGTCGGATGCGGTGCTGGAACATCTATTTTGGCATCCACGTTTCTATGACATTCATATCATGGGTAAATGATGAGCCTCAACATTCACAATTCACTCCCATATGACATTCTAGTCTCACAACTATTCTGTACAATTTGCCTTTCTCTTTGTAAGGTATCTTTCTACTGCATAACACTTCCGTAACATTCTTCCATTTAAATCATTATATTTTAGTTCTATGTATTGCATCTTCGCTGTCATGCCATTCTCCTAAAGTCCGAGCTTAGATATCAGAGTTATCAACTTTTAGGCACTACAGTTCCATCTGATCTCATGTCATCTTCATTCTTCTCATGGGGGCTAAGTCTTGTAGTGCATATGTTTTGTTGCAGTACTACTTATCCTAAAACCTTTGGCCTTTTGAGTGTCTCTCTATATTTCCACCTTTTAGTTAACTCCCTTGATAGTTTCATCAATTGGCAAGATATCACCAGCAAATAGTGTACATCATGGAACATCATTCACTACAAGAGTAAATGCGTATTATCTCAAGGCAGATCTCTGGTATAAACCCACGTTTATTGGAAACTCTTTTATATTTAGCGCATTATTCACACACCTGTGATTGCTCTTTCGCATGTGTCCCTTTATGCATTTATATAATAAGAATTCTATTTTGCTTGAGCACTAACCATAGAACTCTTCACAACACTCTTATCACATGTTATCTCTTGGTTAATTAATGTTATGTGGAGATTTTTATTTCTTTTCCAACAAGCTTTCATATATCTTTCCTAGCAAAAATATAGTCCTTTGTTGCTGATATACTAGGCTTAAAACCAAGTTGCTTCTATATTACAAAGTAATATACCTAAGTTTAGACTTTCAACCTTTTCCAAAGTTTCAATCTTATGATTCATATGTTTAAGTTCATAGAGTTTTGCACAAGTTCAAATATTTTCTTTGTTTTATATATTAGGACTAAGGTATTCTTTGTCTACTTATTTAGCATCTTTTCGTTATCTATATAACTTCGAATAGTTTGTTCAGTCATATTACTCCAACATTTCCATTAATTCAATATCTCTATAGCTATACCACATGGACCATAGGTTTTCTTACTCTCATATCCTAACGACATCTTTTACTCTAAAACCTAACTCCTTATGTTATGTGTTTCCATCTGCCACTGATATATAAAGATCTATAAAATTATTCTCATACTTTGTGATGAACGATTTATTGAGTGGCATCTTCAATTCCTTTGATCTTACTATCTCCCATCAAAACTTGTTAGACATCGTGTTTAATATACTTGGTTCAGTTGTTTAACTCTCTTCACTCTCTGCTAGTTTATACATTTCCGTCTCTCTTTCCTAGGTCTATAATGGTGCAAGTTGTCTAAGCCTTAACCTTGGGTTTTACCAATTGTTTTCACAGCCTTTTAATTTCTTTTTTTGATACTCTTCAAATGCTTCACCTTCTTTTGTTGTTGGCAACTTCCTATATTACTTTTGTTTAGCTTAATTTCCACCTAAATTCTTGTGTGCGAGAACCTATGTCTTTAGGCACACAGTCCTTTATTAATGCAAGTTGTCAGTTCTTTTAACGTGATATCTATTTTGGCTTTTTCACCCATAAAAAAAAAGAAAAGAATCTATGTTGGCTTCAAAGTCCCACGCCAAGACCTTGGTGACTTTTAGGTAAGTTTGAAGTCTGTTTGGTTATGATTAGGTTTACTCTTAAATGTATGGTTACTTCTTTTTATTTATAAAATTAGGTGTCAGGCAAAGCTAAATCATATATTAATGTTTGCTTACTTATTTAAAAAGACACTCTTCCTTGGTCAAAACCATCCGTATATCCATATGTCCGTCCTTCAAATACCCGATAAAGATACGTTGGTCATTTGCTATCAATTGGATCAAGGTATACATGCAATAACTATATCTAACTAGTTTGGGTTGGTTATATGAATCCTTGATATCCGTTCCACTCAAATTTGGCCATGTCGCTCAGATACAGAATAATTTGTTTTTTTTTAAGACATTAGACTTCTCTAAAACGAGATATTCTTCAAAACTCAAACTTATTATACACTATCTTACTAATCTCTAACCAAACAAAAAGACCACTAGCATACACAAGACTTAATGTAAATGTAACAACCAAGCCCTATTCCTAACAAATTAGGATTATCTCTTATATGGATCCTAGATTCCTAGGTTTCTATTATGTTTTATTTTTATCCAAGTCTGTATACATTTCTGTACATTGTATAGATGTTCTAATGACAACTTCCTTTTGTATAATTTTAGAGGTTTATGTTATCTTCTTTTTTGATCTGCAATGTCATAGTGTTGTACCTATGGCTAAAGGTTACCTGCACCTGGTGTTTACCGCAAACTAATAAATGCAAGACACATATCTTTTAAGACACACATTTGTGACTTAACTGTGGTTAAGTGATGTGTATTCTCACTTTGATTTTTAACTGCTAATGTTAAATTGGTTAGCTTGATTTAAACATCGGATGCTGGTAAGTTCTTAAGACTGTGCATTTGGAGGTCTACCAAAATGTGCATTTTAGATGTATTCGTATCTTTGCTAATTTTAATTTTGTTTCCTTATCAAATCCAAAAGCATTGAGGTGGTGTCCGACCGGTGTGAATGTGGGACTCTTAATGCTGCCTAAGATTTGGTCCCTTGCCTTCTAAAGGAAGAGTTTGCACATACGATATACAAAAGATACTGGGTTGGTGTTTTTATTTTTTTAAAAATTTTACGCCTTAAGGAGGCGATGAGGCATGACCTTTTTATTTCATCATCAAAGGTTTACAAAAATAAAGGGTTAAAGCTAACCCCTGAAACAATTACAATGGACTAATATATGTCTACAACATGCAAGGAGAGGTGAACTCTCAAAACAAAAGATTGCTTCAAATCAAACGTATTATACAAACAGATTCCTCCTTTGTTTGTGTCTTATGGAAACCATATTAGCCTTGTCCAGTACGTATGCCCCTGCAGCCTGCTTAGGGAGATCCTTGACATCATAGAACTGTTCTTCTTGTCCATCGTACTCTTCCGTGCTCCATTTGGCTAGAGCATCCGCAACTTGATTAGCTTCTCTATAACAATATTGAGCAATATAGGTTGTCCAAGAACGCATTTGAATAATAGAGTCTATTACATCATGTAATTGCCATAGTATATCAGACTTGCCTGTTACTGCATTGATAATTATCAGAGAGTCACTTTCCAGAATAATGTTCTGTAGTCCTTGGGCTATACTCCATTGTAGTCCATACAAAATAGCTTTAGCTTCTGCTAGATTGCTACTACCTTTTCCCACAGATTTTGCAAAAGCCATTATAATTTGACCACTGTCGTCTCCGACTATGCCTCTGACTCCAATATAATCATCAGGGTTGTGACTTCCATCAGTATTCAGCTTAATCCAGTCCAATGGTGGTCTAATCCACCTTGCTATGATGCATTCAATCTTGTGGGAAGTATCTATAATCTGCTTACTTAGCTCCTGCGAGTGCCACTTCCAGTGAGTGGTGGTGTTAGTCTTAGAGACTATCCATCTTATATGATAGCAAATATGGTGAATAATTCTAGCCTTAGCGATTTTAGACTTGCCATACCTGTTTGAGCATCTAGCTTTCCAGATTTCCCAACATATAACAATAGGGATGATTTTTAGAAGATCTTTGTGTAAGCCATTTCTTTTTGTAAGCCATTTCTTATCTTCACTGTCCACCACTTTGACATTAAGGTTTTGATGGTGCCTGGCTCCCAAGGAATTCCAAGAGGGACTCCAAAATAATTCTAGATTGTCCTTGCCAGTTCTCCATCAAGAAAAGTGTGGTGAATAGTCTCGTCTTCAGCCGCTAGGCAACAACAACATTTGGTGTCAACATCTATTCCAAATCTTCTAATAATATTATCAAAAGGGAGCTTGTTCTTAAGCATTTTCCATGCTAGGAAAGACATCTTGAAAGGTGTGAATTTATGCTAGATGTTATGTAGTATAGGGTCTGGATCTTGACTCTGTCGAATAATCCCCATGTCGAGGCTGTTGAAAATTTACCATTTGAAAGAGGCATCCATATAGGATTATCTGGCTTGTTTGATTCACCAATTGGAAAGCTAAGAATCAGTTCAGCCAAATATTCTGGAAGATGAAATTGTTCAGTGTTCCAGGCTCCATTCACAAGGTGAGATCTATTAATGTCACTGTGAGATATAATAAGGGCAATGGCCCCCATGCCTGTCCAGTTATCTCACCACTTGAGGAACCTGAATTAGTTCTCCACAACATTTGCTCCTCCACTTTATCTTTAACTTCCAGTATACTTTACCATCCATGAGATTGTCCTGCCCTCCACTTTCTACTCACTGGATGAGCAAGTGTACAATATTTGATCTTGAGAAATTCAGTCCACAGAGAGTTTTCAGATCTAAATCTCCATCACCTCTTCATTGCCAATGCCTCACTGATATCTTTCAATCTTCTAAACCCAAGGCCTCCTTCTTCAATTGGATAACACATTTTATCCCATGAGCTCCAGTGATGTCTCTTGTTTTCCTCATTTGATCCCAGAAGAATCTATTCAAATATCTTTCTATTTGTAGGAATATATCATTAGGAGGTGTCATAGCAGCTAGAAGATAAATAGGTTGTGATCATAAAACATGTTTGATAAGGATAGATTTTTCATCAATTGATAGTAACTTACCTTGCCATCCTGCAGTTTTCCTAAAAACTTTGGTAACAACATTATTGAAAGTTGAAATGAGTTTTCTGCCAACATAAATAGGGCAACCCAGATAGATAAAGGGAAACTCCATGTGTTTGTAACCTGAGATGTCTTTAATCCTGGAAACAACCTCTGGAGTGGTGTTTGGACTAACCAGGAAATAACTCTTGTCATCATTGATCAGCTGGCCAGAACAATTAGCATAATTATGAAGAACATTTTTGACCAAGTTAAGAGAGAACTGGTTCCCAGATGTGAAACTAATAACATCATCTGCATAAGCAAGATGAGATATCTGAAGTCCAAATCTAGACGTAAAAAGACCAGTGCTCATATGATCATCCTTGAGAGAATTAAGCATTTTAGTCAGAACCTCGGCCCCTAAAATAAATAGGGTTGAGGATAATGGATCACCTTGCCTCAAGCCTCTAGTGGAATGGAAAAAGCCTTTTTTGTAACCATTGATTAAAATAGAGTACTATATGTTTGAAATAGATCTCCAAACTAGATCCACCAATGCTTCAGAAAAACCATATCTTCTCAATACTGCCTTTATAAATTGCCAATTAAACTGTCATAGGCATTTGACATATCTAATTTGATGACAACATTGTAACCGTGTATAATCTCCTGAGCTAGGAGAACATTTTCTGTAATAAGTCTACCATGAACACAGCCTGATTGGTTGTCTGAGATAAGGCTTGGAAGTAAGCTAGCCAATCTGTTGCTCAATATCTTGGAAATCACCTTGTTTGAAAAATTGATAGACTAATAGGTCTCATTTATGAGAAGGATGAAGGATTTTCAACTTTTGGAATAATAACAATGCAGGTACTGGAGAAATACTTTGTAAGATGAGATTTCACTGAAAAAGTTATGAATTAATTCCATGAGATCAAATTTTATTATATCCCAACAAGTATGATAGAAGGTGCTCATTAAAGCATCAGGGCCAGGAGCACTATTAGGATTAAGGCCAAATACTGCCTGTCATATCTCCTCTTTCCCCCCCACCCTCCCCCCGGGGGGGGGGGGGAGTAGAGGGTGATAGGTAAATTCATTCTCTTCTTGAGAGATCAGTTGATTAATACAATCCAGGCACTGAAGTTGGGGAGATTTATCTTCCTGTAAGAGATTCATTCTCTTCTTGAGAGATCAGTTGATTAATACAATCCAGGCACTGAAGTTGGGGAGATTTATCTTCCTTGAAAAGATTCTCAAAATGTTTGACAGCCTCATCCCCAATTGTCTTGTCTCCTAAAATCCACTTACCTTCTTGATCTTTTATTTTGTGTAATGTGAGTCTCCTTTGTCATTAATCATGGAATGAAAATATTTGGCATTTGAGTCACCTTTTGCTTAAAGCCTTAAACTTTTCAGCTTCTGTTGAAATTTCTACATAATGTTGCCTTGAATATCCTCCTGCCAACTCTTTGTAACAATGTCTCTGAACTGAGGTTGGTCTGTCCAAAAATTTAGAAACTTGAAATATCTTATCCCTTGATATTCAGTATTAGAACATCTTATTAGCAAAGGGTGTGTTGATTCTAGGATATTTAGCCGTCAGCTCCTGATTGATAAGAACTCGATCAAGCCTTTTCCATATCCTATGTTTTTTCCCCTAGCACTAAACCAAGTGAATCTAGGGCCTGAGAAACTTGCATCCACCATACTACATTCTTCCCTGCTATCTATGAAATCCCAACTCTTTTTTTGCATTCTATGAGGGGTTCTACCCTTTTTTCTTCAGCATCCATGATAACATCAAAGTCTCCAGATAAACACCATGGACATTTATCTCTCTTCAACTTTTTTCCAAGCTTTCCAATAATGGTTTCTTTAGGAGCTCCTTGTTTTTGGCATATACAAACGTTCCAGAAAATGTTTAAGTTGTCCTGCTGCTTGAATTGCATAGTAACCTGTTGAGGATCATTGGAGATCTATGTGACCTCAAATAAAGAGGTCCAGAAGATCCATATTTTACCATTTGAGTTGCTACAACAGTTCTCCATACCAATCCACCTCTTGTGCAGCGCAATATAATCTCTGTGAACAAACGGTTCCAGAGTAGAAATAATCTGAATCTTATGCATATTGGTGAGAAAAACATTTAAGTCTTTCAAAAGCCCCTCTGGACTTTATCCCTCTGATGTTCCATGTGATTTCATTAATCATGGATAACATTTGTTGTTGAGGCACTGTTTTTGGATGCCTTTAGTTTTGCTCTTGTGAGAGCTGCAGTAAACTGTTTTTGTTTGCCAGTTCTGTTGGATCTGCTTCTTGAAGAAAGATTACCTTGCATAATAATGTTATTTCTATGTTGAGTGACTGCATCATCTTCTTCAGTGTCTAACCATGAAGTACTGGGAGCAAAAGCTCTAATTATCTCCTCTTCATCTGTAGAGTTACATTCTTCATACTCGTCTTCCTCCTGTTCTTCTATATTGTTTCCATCCTCACTGCTCTCTTGCATTGTTGCATTAGTAAGCTCTTAAGAAATTCTAGTTTGAATAGAGGGCATATGTGAGTAAGATAGCCCTTGAGCAGCCAGTACAGTTGGAGCAGATTTGTTGTGTGCCATATCAGAGTTCCAAAGGTGGACAGCTAATTTTATGCCCTGTTGACTCTTAGCTTTCTCCACTACTTCAGTGTCAGATAGAATAATTCCATTATCCACAGTGATAGCATTGAGAGGCAATGGATCTGATGGGGAATTGGGAACTTCAGATTTATGGGATCCATGTCTTATACCATCTGAACCATCAACACAGTGAGGGAGACTTTGGGAAGCAATAGGAGATTTGAAATGAGACACTGGGGTGTAACATGAAGCCTAGAGACATTAGGACATTGAGAAGTATCTGGAGATGAAGGTGCATTGGAAATAAAAGATCCTTGTCTATTGTTTGCTTGGCAGAAGCAGATACCATAGGACTATGAAGATCATTATTAGGCCTGTGTTGAGCTCCGAATGAGTCATGTAGAGCTTGATCATGTTTCACAATCTGAGGCTGTTTAGGATCCTCTTTTAGCTGGTTTAAGTGTTGGAAGGAGTTTTTGACAGGGATGGAGGTAGCATATTCAGCTTGTAATAGTAGCATTGATGTGTTCTGCCACATTTTCTGCTCCTTCATAATGAGTAGTTCTCTGATACCCAACGATAGGATCTTGGAGTTGTTTCAGCTGATCAAGTTCTTCTTGTTGAGCAAGGGAATTGACAGTTTTAACTCTCCATTGCATAACTTTCTTTTTGGCCAGTTTAGCTCTAATTCCATTCTGTATTCTATGCCTTTTCATAAATTTTGCCATCTTAGAATTCGTTGCAAGTTTAGCAGGAGCAGCAATAGCCTTGTTGGAGAGCTCATCAATATTGGTCTTTGTAACCACATTTTATACCTGAATTTGTGTCCCGTGAGAACTCTGAGCCAGAGCTTGTGGCCTAGAAACATTTCTGGTAATATTGGGGATATCCAACTGGTCAGAGGAAGCCCAAGTTTGAAATCCCCGATCTCTTCTATGTCCTCGTTGGGGAGGTCTGTCGGCCTTTGGGAGAGACATACACTCATCTTCGTAATGGTCCTGATGCTTACATTTGAAACAGTAGTCTGGAACAAATTCTTCAATAGCCTGATAGGAACCCCCACATTCCTTCCCTTCATCATATTTAATTCCGACCCAAACAGATTCCCCCCTTTGTTTTGTGAGGTCTATATCAACCAAACTTTAGCAAAGTTAGGCCTTGATTTAAGTTTTGTTGCTTTATCAATCTTCAGAAGAGTTTCCAAGGGTGAGGTAATTCTTAACAGTGCATCCCAATTATAATAGTGCCATTTAAGCGCCGGAAGGAGAATCCACACTGGGGTTAAAGGAGTTTCTTCCTCGGGGTTGAAGTCGATTGTCCAGGTGACTAGGTGCATTAGAGCTCCCATCACCAAGATTTTCTTTCTAGAATACTCTCTCCATTTCAAATAAGTGGTGCTTTTAGCTTGAGCACACTCCTAAGAAAACTACTTATTTCTAGAAAGTAAAATGTATTTTTCCCCACATACCCCTAATAAATATCTTGAAAAAAATATAACTCTTTATTATTTTCTTGGTTATGTAAAATTCTCTTCACTTAAATAAGGGTAAAATTGGAAGAGCATCATTAATGTATTCTTGATTATATAAAACACACCTATTTTGAAATAAATCAAAAGGCTAAAACACCACTTATTTTGAAATTGAGAGAGTAAATATTAAGAAGTCCTCTTCCATATTGAAATCTAGAAATACATGTTTCGAGTTGTAATGACCAATGCGTACCTGTCCTTTAAGAGAAAATCTTGCAGCAAAATCACTTCTGATATCTTCAATCGAAGGTCTTCCATGAGAGAATTTTCCAATTAGCGTGTATTTACATTGCAAGCTCGACCTCTTCCTGAGTGGTGAAGTAAGCCGCCGATTTCCCTTTGTGAAATTCCGGCGCCCAATGAATGAGTTTGGTTTTAGTAATTGGAATCAATTTAGCATTCAGGGCAGTCGCATAAGCAGGGATGCTACATTCGGTGGCTCGTTCACCATTGGGTTCCGCCATAGTCCTAGTCGGAGCCTTATAATCCATTGGGATCATGCCGGAGTGGCACTGAAAGAGCCGTGACGAATGTTTCTAGACGTTGGAACAGATATCGAGTAAAGAAACTTTTTAAAGAGAGCCGAGAGCTTCTCTTTTTAAGATTTTTAAAGCCGTCTATCATCATGGATTGGTGTTTATAATAACTATAAGAAAGTCGAGTGACATCAGAGAAACATGCAAGTTGATCTTTGAGTGAGAATAAATAATTTTGGTTCTCTGTTGCATAGTGTGTGCAAGTTTTTTGACTTTTTTTGTTTGCTTCTTCCTTTTGTAGAAGATCATGGCAGCTGATTCATGGCTCATATCTCTTGATTGTTCAGTTTCTTCCTTTCAATCTTCAAATAATTCTTCTTTTTGTCCTAGTTGTAATAGGATGACTAGAGTTCATTTTAGTTTTACCGTGTCCTCAGAGGATTCTGTTATCATCTGTTGACCTGCTTTTCTTGTTTAACCTACTAATACTGGAAGTTAAAAAGCTAAGCTCAAAAATTATCAACAATGGAATTCCACCTCTTCCCTTAATAAACCTCTCCTAGGGGATGAAATGCCTCAATTTAGAGTCACCTTTTGGTTCTATGAATCTTTAGTTGTTAATTCTTATGTGAATAATTGCCTGTTTGGCCAAGCTTCTGGGAGGCCAGAAGTGCTTATTTATTCTGAAAAGTGCTTATTTTAAAAAAAATGAGGTGTTTGGCCAAAGCTTCTGGAAGAAAATAAGTGCTTTTCGGGAGAAGCAAAAGCTGTTTTTCAGAAGCTAAAAAAAGTAGTTGCTCCCCAAAAGCACTTATTTGAAAAACACTTTTCTGAAAAACACTTAGAAACAGTTTTCAAAAGCTTGGCCAAACACTAATTGATACTCAAAAGTGTTTTTTAAATTTATTGGCCAAACACAAACTGCTTCTCACCAAAAGTACTTTTTTGATAAGCACTTTTAAAAAAAGCACTTCTCAAAATAAGTTGATTTGATAAGCTTAGCCAAACAGGCTATAAATGTTCCAGGTAAGACTCATGTCTTTCTTTTCTTGTTGTTTGTTACAGCTCATGTGCATAAGTTAACTTTTCTATCTTTGCTGGAAGGGATTATTAATGGTGTCATTCATTTTCATTAGTGTCAATAATCATACCAGTTTGGAGTAGGAATCATACCCAAAGTTAGATATATATCAGACTTGGCATGCAAAGTTATTTATTCTTGTAAAGATCGCCCTTTTAATAACAAAACTATAGTGCATAAAACTGAAAATTCTTCCAACAATTCCATGATCTGGTTAGTTTGAGACAACCCCATTAGGTTGATATGATACTTATACCAGATTAGCCGGAGACTAGTTTTTACTCTACAAACTCCAAAAATGAAAAAAAAAAAAGAAAAACTAAATGCGACTAGAACTTGTAAGTTTAGTAGTTTAATACTGTCTCTTACAATTACTTCTTGAGGTTCTCCTCTTATGGTGGTTTAAGAAGTTCTGTTCCCATAACAAGCATGATCCAATCTGGTCCCAGCTTATTTACTTCCTATTTTTGGCTAAAATAGGTACCATCAACTTTGGGGCCGATAATTGTCATTTCATGGATGAGAAAGGAGCTAAAGGAGCTGTGGGAAGGATCACCATCAAACATAAATGAGAAAACTCATTTTACAGATGTCTGAGCCCTTGCATTCCTCAGATGAAGCTTCAGCTAGGGAGGTCGCATCGAAACCTGTAAATTTACTTGGTATAATTCAGCCCCATCTGTTGAATATTTACAACTTTTTAGACCTTTACATCTTGCGTATATTTACAAGGCTGCCAGTCTTGAGACAGCGACAAGCCCCATACTTATATTTCAATAACAAACGCTAATATGTAGTTACATTCTCTTTGTTCCTCCCCTTTCCCCGGTGTTTTCTAGGGAAAACTGGTAGTACTATTTTAGAAGTAGAGGTGGAGACTGTAGAGGGTAGACCACCATTTTCTTCTCTTCTTGTATGGTTCATATGACTTTCACCAGATACTGGTACCGATATCGGGGACTTGATAGCTTAGTAACTACCTGCATTAGCAGCACCATTTGTGCTTTAATCCTCGTGGTGGTGTTTCTGTTTGTTATGGTATTACAGAGACTATCATATTAGGTTTCGTACCCATGAAAAAGACCTCAAAAGAATACTTGCTATGATAAAAATAAAACAGTAGAAAGAAAATAAAAATAGAACAAGGAGTTTCATGATATCCACGTTCTGCAACTAACTTTTTTAGTTCTTAAAATAAGACATTTACATGATTACCCGGCTGGAGTTAAATTTTTTTGAGTACACAATGCATATGATTGTTATCCTGAAGATACGCAATGCCAATAGTAAGTGTAGTTTGAATCACGCTGTTGTTGTATCATGTATCCAATTAAGATATTAATGTGAATCGTGTGCCTCGAAGGTTTATAACGTACATACCTAATGGATGTTTTGTAATAATTTTTCCTAACAACTATAACATATTCCGTGTAATTTTATAAGACAGACTTTATACATCTTGAGAGGTAGAGTGGTTGTTTCCGGTAGATACATTTGTAATATTTTTCCTAAATAAAGAAAAGGAATATTTTGGAGTAATTTTTTTGGACGCACGAGCATCCATGTTAATTTCTCAATAGTACCTAAACAAAATATAATTATAGGTGGTAAATGAACGAGTTTGATTGAATTTGAGCGGGTCAGAATGAGTTGAGTTAATAAATGTTACTTGGATTGAAATGCTAGTCATAACCCAATTCGCTTAACTCTTATTAAGTTTTAATTACTTTATTTGTTCTTTTATAATTTCTTGGTACTTTATAAAAATTTTATTTTTCTTTATTATGATTAAATATAACATATNATGATTAAATATAACATATAAATAAAATAAAATGTTTTTTGAAAATATTTTGATAAGATTTCTCATGAATCAATTTGAACTAGATATCAACCAAAATTTTGATATGAGCTAATAAATGAACAGGTCAATAATCAACTCAACTTAAATAAATTAAACGAATTATAATTTTATAAGCTAATTTTGTCATCTCTAAATATAACAACTCTCTACAAGAGACGGATAATTTCGAATGCAACTATTTGTGAGGGGAAAATGTTTCGTGATTGTGAATATTTTTGTCATCTTAATGAAGGATGTGTTTGGTACGAAGATTTTTTTTTAAAAAAATTATCTATTTATTTTTTGATATTTAGTAAATAAATAAATACTATTATTTCAAAAGTAATTCTATGTAATTTAGAAAAAGACTATTGGAACGGATGGGATGCGGGTAGATATTGGGACGATCGAAAGTGGGGTAGTCAAAGATAGCGAGTTAAAAGTTGAGGATGGAAAGGAGATAATAATTTTAAAATATAAATTATGAAATTTATTTTTT
>JACEIK010000610.1:133125-153344 GCA_018107945.1 Datura stramonium
GTAAACTAATCTTAATATTTAAAGGGTAATTTAGTAATTCAACTTTTCACTTTTTGGCTTCCCACTTATATAATAATATGATATGTGGTTATGTTTGTTTGACTCTGGAGAATATTTAATATCCTGTCATTGTTTTTATTTTGTGCAATAGAGTATTAGGTCTCTTTGAATCTGAAACTTTAAATATGAGCATACTTTAATATATATAAGGACGTGTTTATTGCCTTCAATGCAATAACTTTTTTTCTTCTTTTTTGCTTTATTTGTTTATTCAAATAATTGTCTCTGTTTTCTTGTCTAAAATTTTACTTAAGTCATTAGATTTTGTGGTTCTTTGACGATTGTCATGATCCAAGTGTAACACTCCGGATAATTTGAGCGATAAAATTATGCTTTTGAGGTAGGACTAAGAGTATTAAATAGGCTAAGAAGAAAGTATATGAATTATTTGAATCACTGTATGGTCGTATTAAAGATTGAATGTCGATCAAGTTTTAGAACCAAATTCGGAAAAACTTATCGCAAAATTTCCTTCTTGAAATTTTCTTGAAATTTAGGTCAAATGTCTCGAGGCTTTTCTCCCAATCTATAAGGATTTAGGGGGTGTGCGACCTATCAAATTAAAGATCTACGATTCTAGTTTCCAACGCATCAAACGTTCTCCAATCCGACTTCATAGTAGAGAGATATTCGCGTTTTCGCGAGACTGTGCAAGCATGCACGTCACAAGGGTCTAAGGTGGTGGAAGGCTATTTAAGCCCCTTTAGTCGGTTTTTGGTCATCAAAAATTCATTTTCCAGCATATATTTCATATTAAACCTCTCTAAAGTTCTCTCCATGGTTTTCTTTGGGTTTTGGGGATAGAATCCATGGCTCAACATGATTTTGATGTCAGGAAGTGGGGAATCGCATGTAGTCCGTGGTTTGGTGTCTTTTCCGGGCTGTTGGTGGTTGTTTCATGGTGAATCTATTGGAAAGCCTTATTTATTTTGTTCTCCTTAGTTTCTAAGGTTTTTTATAGGTGTGTTAACGCTGGTAGGTTATTGTCTTAGAGTTTCTACCATCGAATTCCTATGAATCTTATGGGATAAGCTTCGTTTGTCTTGTCTTCTTGTTGAGTTGTGTTGGCTGCGTTTTGAAAGAATTTTGGACTGCCTTTAGGTAGTAGGTTCATGGTTTTGAAGGCTCAAGTTCGTCTAGGCTTGAAGCTAAAGTATGTTAAGCTTGTCCCTCCCTTTGTCGGCATGAATTCCATTGTCGTTGTCGTCCATGTTGACGTGTGTGTTAGCTGTTTGTAATGGCTTGTGTTTTTCTATTATTGAACTCTTTTGTTGTTGTTTATATGGTTATAATGGTGTGTTTAAGGTGCTGGTTTTGTCGGTGGCTCGGGCTTGAGTGAGGAGAATCGTAGACATGAAAAATTATTAGGCTCGTGTCGAGAGGCCGTATGTGAGGTGTGTGGTTCTTGTAGCAAGTTGTGGGCTGTTTGAGTGAATAAGATTAGGTGATTATGTTGATAAGTAAATGAGGGTTTTGAGTTTTTAAGGTCGATGATTGCGACAATTTGTTGTTATATTTGATTCGTCGGCCGTGTCGATGGCACATGACGACCGTGGTGACACTTGGGCTAGTTTGGACATGTCCCTTGATGTTAGTGGTGAGTATAGTGGCTTGTGGGTTGTTTGATCATGTATCATTATTGTTTTTGATTGTGTGTGTGTTATGTTTGGGGCCTTGTGGCTTGTGGATACCTGATGCACGAGAGTTGTTCCGGCTAGGGGTTGAGCCCGAGATACCTCGTGGCTTGTGGATATCTGACGCACGAGAGTGTTTCCCGCTGAGGGGTTGAGCCCAAGGAGTGCAATGACCTGCGGGGTTGAGAATGATGTCCTACGTAATGTGTACATGATTCGAGAGTAGTCTGATATGTCTGAGCCTTCCCGGGATCGCGATTTGGTTCTCCTCGATGGATTGAGCTCCGCTAACTATGCGCAGTCGAGAGAGAGTCCGGCAGTGCCTGATTGATGATGTTGATTAACTGGTGTTTACTTGTGATTTGTTTGGCATTATATTATGGTTGTTGCTTGTGTTATTTGTTATATGATAGTAGTGGATGCTAGATGTTGGCTAGTGTTAGATGAGGCCATTGAGAGGTCTAGAGGTGATGACAGGTGAGCTGGGTCAGCTAGGTGTCGTTGTAATGTTGTTTACTTTTAGATTTGCCGGGCTTATGGGGGCCAGGTAGGTTTTTTTTGTATGTTTGTTTGTACTTGCCAGGCTTATGGGGGCCAGGTAGATTTTATGTGTTTACTTATGTTGAGTCTCCTTCTGCGATATCTGGTATATCTTTTGATCTCTAATCTACGTATTCCAGTTGTTTCTGCCTTTCATGCTCGGTACACTATTGTACTGATGCCTTAGTCGGGTCGCTGCATTTATGCCTGCAGGTGATGGTGGACTGTTAGATTGAGTTCTTGGGTGTTGAGTGGAGTTCCAGCTGAGTTGGTGCGCTCCAGGTCTTTCGGAGTCATCAGGTGTTTGAGTTAGGGGTAGTTCGGGGCCTTGTCCCAATCATTTAATCAATAATATATTCATAGAGGCTCATAGACATTACTGTGATTTTAGTATGTTGTTATAGGCCAGGTGGGCCATGTTGTATAGTTGTTCTTCCATTCTTTGGCCTCGATGGCACATTGTATTTATTTTTCTTGGTTGGTCAGGTGAGCCAGCTTCCTCTATAGTCTATCATCTTATTCTGATTTTATAGTTGTTGTATTTTTGAACCTCATCAGTTTTGGCCTTTGTTTTATGTTTTGAGCATCGGGTATGCTCATATCAGGGGTGGCACCAGGTGCTAGTCATGCCTCCCCGGGTTTGAGGTATGACAGACTTGGTATCAGAGCAGTTCATCCTAGGGAATCTATGAGCCGTGTCTAGTAGAGTCTTGTTTATATGTGCATTGCGCAGTGTACTTATAAACAGGAGGCTACAGGACATTTAAAATTATTACCCTTCTTTCTGGATCGAAATCGTGCGAGAAGTCAGATGTCACAGGAGTCGGGTCTAGACTCATGTTTGCTGACTTTTGCAGGGATGCTTGTAACATGATGAATATAGCCTTGCCAGTTGCTAAACATGGCGGCAGGTAAGATTCTTATTTTGATTATGGTTATAGTTGTGTCGCACCTCGACATGGTGCAAGGTTTTGTTGTTTGGAATTATTTATGGTAGGCTTTTCATGTGAGGCTATGTCGTGGGATGTTGTGCTGTGTCAGTCCTTGAGTTGGAGTCGTGCGTGTCATTCAACATTCGAGGACGAATGTTTCTAAGGGGGGAAGGATGTAACACCCCAGATAATTTGAACGATAAAATTGTGCTTTTGAGGTAGGACTAAGAGTAATAAATAGGCTAAGAAGGAAGTATTATGAGTTATTTGAATCACTCTATGGTCATATTTAATATTGGATATCGATCAAGTTGTAGAACCAAATTCGGAAAAACTTATCGCAAAATTTCCTTCTTGAGATTTCCTTAAAATCTAGGTCAAATGTCTCGAGACTTTTCTCTCAATATATAAGTATTTAGGGGGTGTTAGACCTATCAAATTAGATATCTACGAGTCTAGTTTCCAACGCATCGAACCGTTCATCAATCCGACTTCGGAGTAGAGAGATATTCGCGTTTTTGCGAGGCTGCGCAAGCAGGCATATCACAAGGGTCTAAGGCGGTGGAAGGCTATTTAAGCCCCTTTGGTCGATTTTTGGTCATCAAAAATTCATTATCCAGCATATATTTCATATGAAACCTCTCTAAAGTTTTCTCCATGGGTTCCTTTGGGTTTTGGGGCTAGAATCCATGGCTCAACATGATTTTGATGTCGGAAAGTCGGGAATCGCATGTAGTCCATGGTTTGGTGTCTTTCCGGGATGTTGGTGTCTGTTTCATGGTGAAGATGTTGGTAAGCCTTCTTTCTTTTGTTCTCTTTAGTTTTTAAGGTTGTTTATAGGTGTGTTAATGCCAGTAGGTTATTGTCTCAGAGTTTCTACCGTCGAATTCCTATGAATCTTATCGGGTAAGCTTCGTTTGTCTTGTCTTGTTTTTGAGTTGTGTTGGCTGCGTTTTGGCAGAATTTTGGACTGCCTTTAGGAAGTAGGTTCATGTTGTTGAAGGCTCAAGTTCGGCTAGGCTTGAATCTAAGGTATGTTAGGCTTGTCCCTCCCTTTGTTGGCATGAATTCCATTGCCGTTGTCGTCTGTGTTGACGTGTGTGTTGGCTATTTGTGATGGCTTGTGTTTTGCTATTATTGAACTATTTTTCTGCTGTTTATATGGTGATAATGGTGTGTTTAAGGTTCTGGTTTGATCGGTGACTCGAGCTTGAGTGCGGAGAACCGCAGACATGAAAAATTATTAGGCTCGTGTCGAGAGGCCGTATGTGAGGCGTGTGGTTCTTGTAGAAAGTTGTGGGTTGTTTGAGTTAATAATATTACGTGATTATGTTGACAAGTGAATGAGGGTTTAGAGTGGTTAAGGTCGATGGTTGCGATGATCTATTGTTATATTTGATTCGTCGGTCATGTCGGCCGTGTCGATGGCACGTGAGACCGTGACGACACTTGGGATGGTTTGGATGTGTACCTCGATGTTAGTGGTGAGTAGAGTGTCTTGTGGGTTGTTTGATCATGTATTATTATTATTTTTGATTGTGTATGTGTTATGTTTGAGGCCTTGTGGCTTGTGATACCCAATGCACGAGAGTGTTTCCAGTTGAGGGGTTGAGCCCAAGGAGTGAAATGACCTACGAGATTGAGAATGATGTCCTCCGTAGTGTTGAGTTGAGACATGATTCGAGAGTGGTCCGACATGTCTGAGCCTCCCTAGGATCGTGATTCGGTTCTCCTAGATGGATTGAGCTCCGCTAACTATGCGCAGCCGAGAGAGAGTCCGGCAGTGCCTGGTTGATGATGTTGATTAACTAGTGTTTACTTGTGATTTGTTTGGCATTATATTGTGGTTGTTGCGTGTGTTATTTGTTATCTGATAGCAGTGGATGCTAGATGTTGGCTGGTGTTAGATGAGGTCTAGTGGCGATGACAGGTGAGTTGGGTCAACTAGGTGCCATTGTATTGTTGTTTACT
This sequence comes from Datura stramonium, assembly GCA_018107945.1. Classification (NCBI taxonomy): domain Eukaryota; kingdom Viridiplantae; phylum Streptophyta; class Magnoliopsida; order Solanales; family Solanaceae; genus Datura; species Datura stramonium. Next base: position 138,263 of record JACEIK010000610.1, read on the forward strand.
TTTAGACTTGCTGGGCTTATGGGGGCCAAGTAGGTTTTGTTGGTATGTTTTTTTGTACTTTCCAGGCTTATGGGGGCCAGGTGGATTTTATGTGTTTACTTATATTGATTATCCTTCTGTGATATCTGGTATATCTGTTGATCTCTAATCTATGTCTTCCAGTTGTTTCTGCCTTTCATGCTCGGTACACTATTGTACTGATGCCCTAGTTGGGGTGCTGCATTCATGCCTGCAGGTGATGGTGGACTATTAGATCGAGTTCTTGGGTGTTGAGTGGAGTTCCAGCTAAGTTGGTATGCTCCAGGTCTTTCGGAGTCACCAGGTGTTTGAGTTAAGTGTAGTTCGGGGCCTTGTCCCGATCATTTGATTACTAATGTATTCATAGAGGATCATAGACATTGTTGTGGTTTTAGTATGTTGTAATAGGACAGGTAGGCCATGTTGTATAGTTGTTCTTCCATTCTTTGTCCTCGATGGCACATTGTATTTATTTTTCTTGGTTGGTCAGATGAGTCAGCTTTCGCTATAGTCTATCGTCTTATTCTGATTTTATAGTTGTTGTGTTGTTGAACCTCATCGGTTCTGGCCTTTGTTTTATATTTTGGGCATCAGATATGCTCATATCAGGGGTGGCACCAGGTTCCAGTCACACCTTCCCGGGTTTGGGGTGTGACACCAAGTCTATACTCTGGTCATAACACGGGACTGGGAACCACGAATAGATCCAAGCTAACCCATGGCATAGCATAGTTCTAACATAATAATTAATAAAGCATATCTGAGCATAAGCTAACTGAAGAATAACTGATCATTATGCGTAAGGGCATAGTTTGCTAAATATACTGAGTCATAAGCTGAAACTACACTACACTATCTGAAAGCCTCTACTAATTTGATGAGCTGCTGGGACAAGTCCCCAGCTAACTCCAAATTCTGAAACTAAAGTAATACTAAAATAAAGAAATATAACTCCCATCTTCAAAAGATGAGGACACACCACTGCCTGCTGATAGAGTCTGGAACGTTTCTAACACATGGGACTGGGTTTGAATACCTGGATCAATATTATAAAATGATATAACACATAGAGTGTAACACCCCAAAAGTCCCTAAGATCAGACCGCAAACTTGGAGCAAGAAACTAGCAAAAAGTGAAATTTTTTTCCTCAGAACGAGTTAGGGTACGATTCATTAGATGATACCACGAGTCATAGTATAACTTGTGGTAGGAATTCAGTAGAAAGTTTGGCCATAGGATGACTCAAGGAATGAGTCGTTGTGAGGGACAACGACCCATTATGTGCCTCATCGCGAGCCAGTAGTCCAGACTTCCAAGAATCAATAAATCAAGTAATGACTCGTTACCTCATATAACAGATCGTCCTGATGGGTCATTTAGTGGAATTTAGAAAGATTTAAAAGTTGTCCCAGTAGCAACAGAAGGATGTAAAGACTCATTGTGGCGAGTGACGACCTATGGTGATGACCCGTTAGAAGAAACTCAGGAAGGTGCAAGGATGATCCACTGACCACGAGTCGTAGGATGACTCACGGTATGTGATGATGGGTCGTCCTATGTGGTCATTGGTTGAAGAAACATAAATCCAAAAGTTAGCTCCAAAAAGAGTGGATGGATCCAACGAGTCGTTATGGAAGACAATGACTCGTTGTCTAGGTCGTTGGCACTTTCTGGCAAATTTTAAAGCGAATCATCAGGAATATTTTAGTAAAATTCTATGCTTCTAACTCTTAAGTGATGGCGTTTTGGGACTTCTAAGGGTCGAATTAAAGGGGTTTTCCTAGCCTAACCCCTCATTCCATTCCAAACACCCATAAGTTCTTCTTCTCTCTTCATCTCAAGACTCAAGAACACCTAGGGTTCCTCTCCCATAGTTTCAAGATTCAAGTGCTAGTGGGGGATTTCTTCAACCAGATATGTGGGACTTCAACAAGTATCTTCTTTCATCCTTGTTTCCTAATTTATGTTCAAAACACTAGCTACTTTGATTCCCTAGAAAAGCATGTCTTAGGGTTTCATTCTATGGATGATTTCTCTCATGGCTTTCATGATTTCTAAGGTCCTCATGATAAATAGCACATGATGTTCATGATTTCACTTTCAATTGCATGATGAATCCCCATGATTAGATGTTAGCACGATTTACCAAGGTTCAACCCATGAATTAGTTGTTTTCGAAAATATGGTCCTTTTTAGGTATATATATTTACCATGATTTTAGTACATATAATTTACACTATGATTTGGACATATGATTTTCATGAATTTAGTATGATTAGCATGTTTATGATTCTTTAGACTCTCATGAATTCAATATGATCAGTATGTATATGGCTCTTTAGACTCTTAGGGCTCTTTCTAGTAGAAAGTAACCCTGACTAGTCTTAGAATATCAGTTATGAGCCCTCAGTATCAATATGTCATGGTCTTTTAGGCTCTCGGGACTCTTTCCAAATAAAGTGGTTTCGATTAGTCTTAGGACGTTGGCTTCAGTTTTATTAGTTACATGTATCTTTATATTCAGTTGGGAGTAGTACTTAGCACCGAGTATGCCAGGGTTCCAGCGTAACCTGGACTCAAAACTACATGCCACCGTAGGATAAGGGATTCTAAATAGTAGAGAATATTTCCATTAGATCGATAAATACGGGATCCTTGTTATTTGAGAGTGTCTCCCTTGCCTCAATGGGCGCTTGCAGGGGTCATCGTTATTAGAGATTGTCTCCTTGAGTTCACGAGTGATATCACGCCAGTCAGAGTTCTTACCTTTGGAAAGGTATGAATACCCTTTCAACAGGGGTTATAGGTCAGGCTCCATGAGGCGCACATTGGAGTTTATCGGTTAATAGTGTCTCCCATAGTATAGTTCAGTTTCAGTTTGAGTATAGTTATTTTATTTACAGTTTTCCTTTTATGATTTCAGATCCAGTCTTTAGTACATATACATGACCCAAGAGCTAATTTTATTTATATTTCATTAAATATTTTCAAATGATCACATTATATCAATATCTATGCATCTCAGATAGGGTCATTGTACTTCACCTCAGTTATGCATTCTGTTATGTATTCAACTCAGTCTTTCTTAGCAGCCTAGCATGTTTCTAGCTTCAGTTACAATTTCCTTATACTCAGTACATTTCAAGTAATAATCGCATACTTTATGTGCTATATCATTTTATGATATAGATTCAGGTATTCAGACTCAGCCCTGCAGTTTGACACATTCCAGACTCTATCAGCTGATAGTGGTGATTCCTCATCTTTTGAGGACGAGAGTTATGTTTTCTTTATTTTAATTTATTTCTAGTTTTCAGATTTTAGAGTTATCTAGGGACTTGCCCCAGCAACTCATCAGATTAGTAGAGGCTTTCAGACAGTGTAGTACTAGTTTCAGCTTATGTTCAGTGTTTGTTATAAGATCTTTATCCTTTCCTTTGATTAGTTATATTGTAGTTAAGCTTCCGCTCAAATATGTTATAGTAATTGTCGTTATGTTAGAATTATGCTATGCCATGGTTTAGCTTGGAGTCATTCGTGGTTGTAAGTCTCGTGTTGCGTCTAGGGTCTAAGCTCCAGTTATGACAAACTTGGTATTAGAGCATTAGGTTTAGAGTGTCCTAGGGTATCTGAAAGCCGCGTCAAGTAGAGTCTTTTTCATGGGTGTGAAGCGTGCCACACTCATGAGGAAGAGGTTACAAGGCGTTTTAAGGAAAATTATCTTTCTTCATGATTCTTATCATGCGTAGAGTGTGAAGCTCTAAAAGTTCCTCTTCTAACTCATAGTTTACGCGTTCGTAGACAATGTCTCCTAGGAGAACAAACAGAAGGAGAAACGGTAATGGGCACTAGCCAGCCCCACCAGCCCCAGCAGGCCCGATGAATGAGCAGGTTACCCATGTAGAGTTTCGGGTTGAATTTTAGGTGATGGCGTAGGCTGTCACAGCATAGGCCAACCATCAGGCAGTGGCACCCATGAACCCTAACAGAAATGCTAGGGTGGAAAGGGTGCGAGATTTCATTAGAATGAACCCACCAAAATTCTTTGGGTTGAAGGTGGATGAGGATCCATAGAGTTCATAGAGGAGATTCAAAAAGATCACCGAGATTATACGGGTGACTGGTGAGGAGGGTGCGGACTTAGCCTTCTATCAGCTGAAGGGGGTTGCGCATATATGGTTCAGACAATGGAAGGAAGGCCGTAGGGCAGGTGCAACTCCGATGAATTCGAACGGGTTTGTGATAGTCTTTTTGGACAGGTTCTTTCCTCGAGAATTGAGAGAGGCGAAGGCAGCCGAGTTCATGAACCTGAAGCAAAACAACATGACTATCCAGGAGTACGCCTTGAAGTTTATCCGATTGTCTAAGTATGCACTGGAGATGGTGGCTGATCTGAGGGCCTGCTTGAGTAGGTTCATAAATGGAGTTTCAAATTTAGTGGTCAAGGAGTGTAGGACCTTGATGATTATCAGTGACATAGACATTTCTAGACTCATGATCCATGCTCAACAAATCAAGGAGGAAAAGTTAAAGGAGTTGGAAAGAGAGAGAAAGAGAGCAAGGATAGGGGACTCGGAGCATTCCCGACAGAGGAAGAGTGGTGGATCTCGCTCTTAGTCCCAACAGAGGTCATTAGTCCCAGCACCATCGACAACCAGTGTTCCACACAAACCTAGAGTAAGGGATATTACATACCCAACTTGCAAGAACTGCGGATAGAACCATTTGGTAGAGTGCATGGCTGTTTAAGGCACTTGCTTTTGGTGCGGCAAGTCGGGCCATAAAATCAGAGATTTCTCGGTATCCAAATGGGGCAAAGGTAGATCCCTAACCACCTCTTCAGTAGCTGCGACAGCACGCCCATCTCAGCAAGGGACATCAGATGGTGCGGGTAGTGGACATCGTCAACATCGCTTCTATGCCCTACCGTCACGTCTGGATCGGGGAAACTCGCCAGGAATAGTCATATGTATGTTGTAAGCTTGTCATGCTAATCCTTGCATATTGTTAGACCTAGGAGTCATAGTATAAGGTATAATTTTCACACTCAAAACTGGAGGGGCATGACTGGCACCCTATGCCACACCTGATCGAGCACACCCTGCCACAAAACTTAATACAACGAGCCAGAACCAACGAGGTTCGGCATTAGAGCTATAACAAAATTAGAGAAAATGACAGCAGAAGACAGAAATTGATTTACAAACCAACCAAAAGATAATAATAGGTCGTCAAGGCCACATAATAGGAACAACCTATACAGTCAAGTACACCTAGCCCAGAAGAACAATACTACAACCCACATCAGCCATCTATGAGCCTCTATAAATACAATCGAATTCAACTATTCGTGACAGGGCCCCGAACTACCCATAATACAACATTTGGCAACTCTGGAAAATTTAGAGTTTTACAGACTCAACTGGAACTCTACTCAGCAACCAAGAACTCAATCTACCTGCCAATCAACACCTGCAGGCATGAATGCAGTTCCCCCAACTAGGGAGTCAGTACAAAAATGTACCGAGTATGTAAGGAGAAAATGACAATAACATTCAGATTTCAAATCAAGGATATACCAGATAACAACAAGAAGTACAAAAGGCATCAGTAGCAACGTATTATGGAAATCAATGAAAGTAGATATAACCTACCTGGGCCCCATAAGCCCGGCAAGTCAAGTCCAACATAATAAAAGAAATGAAAGAATAGACCATCAGTCGGTACCTAGCCGATACGACTCACCTATTACCACCTGTACCACACTGGATACATCTAACTAGATTACTTGAATCAACTCTAGGCCCTTCAACGACCTCAACTATCACCAAGTTATGTCTAGTATCCATAGTTATCAGACAACAGGCAATACAAAGCAACAACCATAATATAGCACAACAGAATATATGCATACATGTCGGTTCACAATTCAACCTTGTTGGGGACACGCCTCACGGCCTTATAGGTCTAATTGGCATGTACTAGCCAGGTGCACTGGAAAATCTCAATGGCCCAACACTCGCAGTACGGTCACTAGTGCACTGGAAACACTCAACAGCCATACACTAGCCTCACAACAAGCTGTACAAGACTCAAGTGTGCTAGAACAACTCAACAACCACTACACTCGCATGTACAATCCCAGCACAAGCTCAACCATCATGGAGACGGTTTCCAGAACCACTCTGGTCGGCTATGCCTCAGTCTCGACCCCTGCTGGAAACACTCAAACAGCCATTGAGTATCGATGAGACTTCGAAGGCAATTATATCAACAAACAAGCACAACACACACATATAGTGATTAGCCATACATTAGGGCAACACAACAACATCCACTCCAACTACCATCACTAAACAACTCAACCTTCAGCTCTCGACATCTTATTTTTCCTTACTAGAGTATCGAATAGCCGAAAAAACTCTATCCCTCGAGCTTCATACACAACCAAAGGATATCACAAATAACACGACCCACCTACACATAACACAATGGGACAGATACTAATCAATCTAAATAGAATCACAACCAACGTTACAGTGCAAACCATAACCGACACATTTCCACATTCTATCGTCGCACGACAACCTACTAAACTAGTACTTGATTTCACAACCTTAATAGTGAGGGAAAGATCAGAGCCCAACAGCCCTCAAGCACATATTGACAAGGTCCAAATAGCAGCTAACAACATAGAAAACTCACACCATCAATGAAAATACGATTGGAACAAAAGTCATGCCGAGAGAAATAAAAGCCTTAACATGCCTCAAACCCGATGAGCTTAAGCTACACCAAATACCAAACTTTAAACACCATTAATATGCTTTCTAAAGGCAGCCCAATCTACCTCCATAAACACATCCAACAGTGCTTAATTAAAGAGCAAGGAAAACGGGGTTTATTCGACGCGATTTCAACGAATTCAACGGTAGAAACTTTAAAACAATAATTTACCGAGCTTACCAATCCTTAATTTACTTAAATGAATAAGAATCAATGAAAATAAAGGCTTACAAACCAACCACCACGAACCAACGACCAAAACAATGAAAACAAACACACCACTAGCTAGTCGATAGATTTGATATTTTAATCATGACACCAAATTCGGATAATTGAATATAGCGTCAAAAAATAATTCTTTCTAGAAAATAGGTGTATGTATTGATATAAACATATCAATCTTTTTGTTTGCTAATGAAAAGAAAGCAAAACAATAGTAATTTATGTATACAGATCCTTATAGAAAGAAGTCGATTACTAGTTTACTATATATTATTACTAACAAATGACTTATACAAATTTACATGCTATGTCAAGTCCCCCACTTTCACGTGGGAGTGGANCTAACTACTTCAACATAAAAATTTACATATAATATGTGACCAAACAAACAAACAACATAAATGAGATATGACAATCTTTTATAGTTACTGCAATCTTCTATTAACCGTAAAAGAAAATAAAATAATTCAAACTCAAATTCCAAATATAAGAATGTTATACAAATATAATTTCTTATCTTCAATAATATAGTCTCAAATTTATTAAAGTTGTCATCTAAAAATATGACCGCACTTTACAAATTTGTTCTATATCACAATTTTTTATATACAAGAAACTTACTGTAAACAAAAATAAAAAATAACTATCAGCTATTAAAATCTCTTGTCATTATCGTCCTCCAATATGACAATACAAAATCTCAAACAATCGTCTCTTATAGCCGACATACGCATCCTTTCACTATAAATACATAATAAATTAATCGTTAAATTGGGCATATATGATGTAATTTATAAATTAATTTGAGTAATATAATCGAAGTTTACCTTGATGAATGCAAATGTTTTTGTTCATCATCCAATAGGGCAATGCAAATCTCAAACATCGTTCTTTTATAGCTAACACACTCATTCTTTCACTATAACCACACAACAAACGTATAGTCAATAGAGCATATTGTATAGCTCTTAAGGACCCACTTTTCAAAAAAATTATCAAAATAACTAAAAATTTACCAAATTTAATCATTTAATAATAATATTTTGGTAATAATCTCAATACCTGAACTACTTTTTCTAGGCTCGAAGTATCATTCTGAATTATTACTTCCTTCTCTCTCTATCATTTTTGTCCCAAAAAGGTGAAATTAACTACAAAATTATATTTGGGTATGCTTCAATGTTCATCTCATACAAATTAAATAGTATCAAAGAAGAGGAAATGAGATAAATATTTTTTTTTATAATTAAAGTATTTTAATGTGAGTTATGATATTATTAATCAATTATTTATTAAGAGTAGAAGTTATGAATATGAAAAGATGTGATTATGGAGATAATTTTTTAAAATGAAATAATTAACAAAAATAAGAAAAAAATGTCAAAAAAAGAAGAAAAAAAAAGATAAATATAATCTTGACCGCCTAAAAAAAATTTAATAAAAGGGTGAGAAAATACTCTTTTTAAGGGCTTTTATTACCGTTGTGCCACGATGTGAACCAACTTTTGCCCCCATCTTGAATTTATGAGTTGTATCCTATATTTTTTGGTTGAATGATTGGGGTTTTTCACAATTCCCTCTAAAAATTGGCTCTCAATCTCCACATTGCTGTTCTTTTCAAAATCATATGCATTATTAGAGTTATTATAAAAATTATATCGGAGAAAAATAATAATATTTTAATATTTCGTTGATCAATCATACTATTTATTAAAATTTTAATTGTAAAATTTAAAATAGTCATACAATTCGCTTTGCATGATTGAAAAATTTAGATAAATTTCTTTTTTTATAGATGGAATCCTTCACAAATTAGNCTTCACAAATTAGACAAAAATTATCAATATATGAATAATCAACATTCAACCTATCCTATCCTCGTTTCAAGAAAAGTAATAACATACTAAATTAAATTTTTTTTTTCAATTAAGAAAAATAGTTAATTTCTAAGTCACCGATAACGACGTTAAAAACTTGTTTGCTCCCAAGCAGATCGAACCTACCTACAATGACTTGTGATCAATCATCAATTACATTTTAATAATTCTAATTATCTAAATAATAATTAAAACAAACGCGTTTAATTCTAGATTGATTAAAACATAAAAGTAAAATAAAATAAATTCTAAACAAACTAAGAGCAAAATTTTATATTATTAATGTCATAAAAATAAATCTTCGAATTATCTAATTATCCAATTATATTTTCTAACTCCTTAATTTATCTAATTTATTAATTATAAGATTAATTTTACTTGTAGCGTTCTTCAGTATCATTAGAAAATAAGATTTCTTGCCTTTTCATAAATTAAATAAAAAAATTATTTTTTTCAAATTTCTTATGCATGCAAATAAATATAACTCATACAATAAAAAAAAGGCCATAAAACTTTTTTTTAAAAACTTAAAATACACCAAAACCCTACCCAGCCCTAAAGCTCTCTTCTTCCTCCGTCGTTCTCCGCCCTACGGCGCCTTCAAGGTGATGTCCGTCGATGATGAGAGATCTGAAGCTAACAAGTCTTCCTTCAATTTCAGTTTTGTGGACTAAATGAACGGACACTAACTTAAGCTCGGTAATTCCTATTTTTGACAAACCTCAAGTTTGAAAATGTGTGGTCTTATTTGATTCATGTGCATTATTCTGTTTCAATGGTTACTAGTTTTGACTGATTCTCGTTCTGGTTTTTGTTTGATTAAGCTTTTGATTATATCTCAAGTGTAATTTTTTTTGGTTATTATTACTTTATGAAGATTCCCAAAATGCATGAATTGTTGTTTGATAAAATGTCCAGGAGAGTCAAATTTCCTGCTCATAGGATATCCAGTAACTTGGCACCTTCTTTTTATATAAATATTAATTCCTCCATATAAGACATCCTCATTAGCTGCTTAAGTATGAGCAAATTTCAAGTCTGATATTTTTATTTTAGGGTAAAATGCTAGTTTATGGGATATGCATATCCAGAAATATTGACTTTGTTGAGTGTATATATATAGGATTATAAAATTCAGAATCTAGTCTCAACTGCATCGTGTTATTAACCTCTTTTAAGACTCTTAACTTTTGTGCTTTGTCTTCAGCCTTTACTAAAAGGAAGTAGTAGAGTGAAAAAGAAAGAACTTTTGTTGTTTTGGTGGTGTGGAACACTTTTTTTCCATCCTCATCTGTGAAATTATACATATATTTCTAGCTTTGTTTTTGTGTTCTACTTTTTGCTTTTATTTTGTAGAAGCTATTTCATTCCGCATAACATTTAAGAAAGACAATAAAAAATGTTAAGCTCCTGAAGATCCAGGTACTTTTCTCTTTTACAAGAATATTCTGTTTGTCTTTGTATATCCATGATGTGCTCTTTGTCGTCAAGATCACATATTTCATTTGAAACTTGGGTTATCATGCCTTGTGTCTAGATATGATGTTAGAATAATATATGCATCATACTTACGGAGTAAATGAAGATTGTTGAGCTTGCTTGATGGTCTGTATGATATCTATGTATATGCTGGTATTTTGATGTAAAGAGAGCAAAGTATTCAAGAGCTAGATTTAAGGAAATAGTGACAAGCATCTCTAGATTGAGTACACCATGTGATGGATACTTAGAAAGCTTAAGACTTAATTATGTGTAATAATCCTTTAATATCAAGAGTCAGTGTACACTGCTTTCTTGTATCAGGATGTGAGAGAGCCACGTAACACCAATTATGTTATATATCAGTTCTCCTTTACCGTGCACTCTCAGATTTGGTCAATGAACAACAACTATGATTTCTTATGGTAAGAGTAGAAAGTTAGATATATAGTTGACCCAGAGGAGCTGAACTTTTAATCCTTCAAAAGCCATGATACTTACTATATCAACAAATTGCAGGGTCTCACTGTTACATTATGTTAACAAACAAGAAATGAAGTAAAAATCATTATAGGTGCATCAAATAAATTAAAGTAGCTTTCTTTTCCTCAGAGCTTTAGAACACCCACCCAACTATTTAGCAACAGAAATTTACTGAATTCTACTAATGATTGAGGGAACTAGAATCCCAAATTTCCGTCATGAAGGTTCAGCACTATCATCTATAAGCTTTCTAGAATAAGTGAAGTTGTCCTTTACTCCAATTATTTGGTCAAGATGCTAACATATGTACAAAATTATGATTGTGCACGTAGTGTAGTAACTGTTGTAATATGAATTCCTTTTACCGCTGGATGAGTATAGTTAGATCATAACTCATCTGGCAACTGCTGCTTTCTATTTCCTTGTAGAGTGGAAAAGAACTGAGGAATAGAAACAAAGCTCCGTGGCGGTGGCGTAAGCTGTTCCGGTATCTCATACATTGCACTTGTTGGTGTTGTTATTTTCTGCTGCGCCAGTATGATGGAAGACCAGTCACTTTGTGATGATAACATGGAGGAGGAAGAGGAAGAAGCAGAGTATGTATTGCTTGATCTGGATGGCCTTCCTTGCGAAGTTCACATTCCCCCCAATGCACCATATGTTCTCTCAGGTCTGGACACATTGAACCCCATCTTGACCATTGATGGCAAAATCAAGCTGATTGGACAGTATGATGAGACTATTGGGACATGCCTTGTTTTTAGTGAAAGTGATGGCCCTTCCATGGTCCATGAAGAGGCGGGACCTTCTGAAGCTAACCTTTTCCCAGGAAGACACACAGATCCTAAACAGACCAAGTCCAAGCAAGTCAAGCCTGTAACACAGCTTCAGAAGGTACTGAAGTTCAGGTTGTTGCAGGGTAGTGAAACTGAAGATGCAAGAGAGAAGCCAAAAGAAGATTAGGTAACTGAGTTTCTTAGTAAATTAGAAGATACTCTACTATGCTCAAGAATGTATAGGGGAGGCAAAGCAGAGCCATGGAAACAAATCAATGGTAGCATAGCTAGGGAACTTTTGAATATAGGGAGAGCTTTTCGTCAAACTTTATAGTCTCAAAATCTAAAATTATGTCCATTTTGATGAAACTTTTAGCTCCTCTGTTACATACTTTTACTGGGAAAGAATGGCAAGAATATTTAGAAAGTGATTGTTGAATTAATGCAAAGACTCTTCATGTGCACTTTAGGATTGCAATTGTAAGTGTGGCACATAGTTTTTACTAGAAACAAATGATGGACCAGACTCTTTAGCAGTCCTTTTGATCATATACCAGTTTGGATGTTTAGCTGCTCCCCCCTTTGACCCATTTGAGCATAAATTAACAATTTTGAATTTTGAGCATAATAGGCAAAAGCACATATGAAGTATTATTTTTTTGTTAGTTTCATACCTGAACTATCAGGTACTGGTCTAAGAGTTTGAATACAATCATCAAAAGGCATGTGACAACTTAATTTGCTCATAAAATTTCATCCACGTGACAACTGACCTATTAATTTTGATGTGTGTTTTGATAAATAACCTCATCGGGTCTTCTCATCAAGCAAGAAAATTCACTTACACAATCAGGTATGAAACTAAGTGCCTATTCACAAGCTCGCTTTCTTTTTTGGTGTTCATCACCCTTTTGTCTAAATAGAGATACATAATTTTTATTTTACAAGGGAAAATTAAACAAGAAGGTACTATTCATGAGAACATGACCAAAAAAGAAAACAAGCTTGTGATTAGTCATTAGCTCAATGCAACTGATGAGGCCATTTCTAGAGTAACAAAAGTGATCACTTACGAAGAAGAAGAAGAAGAAGAGGAGTATTGTTGAGTAAAGTGCAAGTGAAGAAATGAGTATTTATAATTGTAACCTCTATGTACATGACTATGACTATGAAAGCAATGTGAAAATATATTTGAAATATCACCTTTTTGTGAGTTTTCTATTTAAAATATTAGGTGTGTACTTTTCTTATCTGAACTGTTACTAATTATTTATCAAGACACACCTCAACTATCAGTTGTTTACTTTTTCTACCTGAACGATGGTGATATTTTAGATAGGAAAATAGATCAACTGATAGTTGAAGTGTGTTTTGCTAAATAGTTGGTGATAGTTCAGGTAGGAAAAGTGAACACCTGACACTTCAAATAAAAAAATCACAAAAACATGATATCAAATTTATTTTTCACGATTAACTCATTAATTAATAATATTTAAGCAGAGAAAAGTATATTGCAAACACAACAACAACATATCCAGTATAATTTTACAAAGTTGGATTTGGGGAGGGTAAAGTGTATACAGACCTTACCTAGAAAGAGAGACCATAAAGTTGGATTTGGGGAGGATAAAGTGTATACAGACCTTACCTCCACCTTAGAGAAAGAGAGAATGTTTCCGATAGACCTTCAACACAAATTGTTAATTTAATAAATTAAAATATCAAGAACACATAAATTTTTACACGAAAAATTAATTAAATATTAAGTATGGATAAATTTTTACTCGAAAAAAAACTATCATTTCAGTTCTTGTTAATTAAATCCTTTAGGATCATAGCAGCCATCGAACGTGGTTGCCACTTTGGAAGATTCCTTCTTTAAAAAATGCAACTACTTCCTCTGTTGCAATATTATACATTATCTTATTAAGGATTAAAAAAGAAATTAAAATTATATTATTTTTAAATAAGAAAATATGACATTTTTGAAATAAATTATATATATATCACATGTTGGAAAAATAGCTTTCGGCCTAATACACCTATAAGGAGTGCTAGCTAATTAGACCATCCATTAGTTGGTTCAACTGTAAACTCTTAACATTCACACTGAAAATTCTCTACGATTAATGATTTGATTCATGATTATTATTGATAATCCACTTTTCGAATGAAAAATATTTTAAGTCTTCTGAATTATCATTTAAATATAAATATTGTTGAATTTTTATGGTGCGAATGAAAAATGGAGAAATAAATATCTTTTGAATTGTATCAAATAGGTATTTTTTGAATTGCACGTCTTTATCTTATTCTTTCTTTGTCTATATATATACTAAGAGTCCGTTTGATCATGTGAGATGAAAGATTATGATTTTAAATCATGATATGAAATCAGATGAGATGAAATAAAAGTTTTTTGTTTGGACACGCAATTTGAAATTTTTAAGTTGTATTTTTTTTCTCATGAACATAAAAATCTCATAAGTTGTGAAACTATAAAAAAATTTCCGATTCTTATACAATCTTACCAAATTAAGTAAAAGTTCATAACAAAATATAATACACTATCACAAAGCCATTCTAAAAAAAAGAATTCAATACTTATTGATAGAACTTTAGGTCAATAAAAAATAAAACCAAACATGAGTTGTAGAGTACTACTATCTAATATAATCTTCCCACATAGTCAAAAAACTTATATCCGATATAAATGGTTAGCAAATTAAGTTTAGTAAGAGTAATAATATCAACAACAAATTTTGTCTATATCTGAAATAAATGATTGGTATATATAAAATGACGGATTTCTTTTTTTTACAAAATATAAACTTGTAGGTTAAATTTTGTAGTTGAAAATGTCCATCTCATGATTTAGAATCTCAAATCCAGCTTTTTTGAGAATTTGAGGTTTCATCTCACGATTTCAAATCACGAGATAAAATCGCATGTCCAAACGCCTACTAAGATACATAAAATACTCTTCTTCTTTCCCACATTTTTGCATTGTATTTTTTTTTTAAAAAAAGTGTCGTGCGATCTGTTCCGTTTGTTGAATTCGTCGGAATTTCGTAATTTGCATTGCCGTTATTACAGAAACGTTTTTCTGTTATATCTTGGTAGGAAGTAACAGCGGATTATAATTTCTTAAGGACAAAGAAACAACTTATGGGTTGGAAATGATTTTCTACTCCTACATTTCTATTTAATTATTTTTTCTATTTTTCTGATTATAGATCAAAAATAATTTATACAATTACTGTTCAAAGTACAGATAACTACCAATATAACATCACATAAATTAAAATAAATGAAAGTAATATCTTGTCACTCTCACTTTTGAAAGATTCTTCATATATCTAGTGGACAGTAAATTACTTATCAATAAGCGAGTAATCATACATTTAATGATATATTTGGTGCTTGCTTTGACTTCGAGG
>JACEIK010000610.1:171655-182294 GCA_018107945.1 Datura stramonium
ATTAATATAATTTAAAATTGATTTAAAAGTTCATAAGTTTTAGATTTAAAGTGACTTTAATTTCTTGTATTTCGTTCACCAGTAAATCGAGATCATATAATGGATCTTTGATGCTCAATGTCAAGAGCATCATGATCAATATAAGTCAACAAATATGTTGCAATTACCAATTGAAAGTATTGGTAGTTGTAGTGATCATATATATGTTTGCCACTAAACATGGGATGGGAACTAATTGGCAAAGTAATTATGCCTCCAGAAAGGCTAATCTATCTTGTATATACCTTGGAATCCACTTTGGTAAGTTACTCTTTAAAAAAAATAAAAATTACATAAGGGCCAAAGAAAGGAGAAATGGGAAAGAGGATTGAAAAATTGGAAATTGAATTTTCACGTAAAAATTTAAATAGTCAACTAATTAAGTTATTAAATTCAGTTTGATCAGTCACTAAAATTATACTTACGTGACCAATATGCCCTTCCAGCTGGAATTATAACTGCATTAATGCCATTCTGGGAATTTGGTGACATCAGCTTCCACAATACAATTATTCCCATAATTCTGAGATTAAGAAAAGTTTGAACAAACTTAAAATAAATTGAGTTAATAAATAAATGAATAAAAAAAAATTGAATTAAAATGAGCTACACAAATATGTCAATCGAAAGATTTTTTTATATATACAAAATAAGATTTATAAGATTTTTGTTCAAAAATCGTTTAAGTACGTATAGTTTATACATATTTTATACCAACAGTAATCATAAATATCTCAATTGATACAAATCAAAGTTTTATATACATATCACTTTTCAATATTTTTAAAACTAATTTATATAGAATTTATACATATTTCATACAGACTATGATCATAAATATCTCAAAAATGATATAGAACAAAATTTCACACAAAATTTGTAAATATATCAGTTTTCAAATTTTTTTAAAACTACAGTAAATATAATTTATTCAGATTTCATACACACCACAAATATCTCAAAAAGTTCTCATACACAGTTCAGTAATCAAAATCTTTCTATTATTAATATATACATAATTACAATATACATTTCATAGACATATTCTGATAATTGCATACAATTTGATGAAGATGAAATCGTGTTTGAAGTCAGAGTTGAAGAAGAAGGTATATAATGAAAGAGATTCTGGCCTTAAATAATCAGGCCAACCCATAACTATTTTACTATTTAGAGGATATTTTTTAGTTAAAAATATTATCTTAGAGATTTAAAATATATTTGATTCTTTTCCCTATTTTAAATGACAGCCAGGGTAAAGTAACCTTAATTAATTTCATGTTTTCACTAAGGAAATAAATGTATCAATTCCCACATTCACTTCATATAATTTTGTAGCTTTTGCATGGCGTCAAATATGATCCAAAAATTGATGGTTTGTCCATTTTGCCTAAATTGAGTTTACATAAGATAATTTAGGGAAAACTTTATAAATAACATTTATTCGAAAATTAATTATCATTAGTAGCTATAGTTTATATAATTATAATTTATAGCAATAATTTTTAGGGCAAATTTTTTTTTCTCTCCCCCCTCTCTCTCTCTCTCGCTATTTCTATCTCTCTCTCTTTTTCTCTGCATCTCTCACCCCTTCCTTTCTCTATTTCTCTCTCTCTCCCTCTTTGTTTACTGTATTATAATTGCACCTTTTTCTCTGTATTTTTTATATTTTTTTGGAGGGTATCAAACAATTGTATTCATATTGTATTCATAGGTGCATTAGTTGTATCAATAAATACTTGTTATATCTAATTGAACTTGTATCCATTCATTATTGTATCACTTGTATTCTTTCGCTCTTATATCACTTGTATTCATTCATTCTACTTATATTCATGTGTGCATTTAGGTTGTATCAACGAATACAGTCTACATATATATATAAAGATACAAAAATCAACAATTACTTATTGTATCAATTAATACAGATTGTATCGACGAATACATTTTAAGTGTATACAAAAATACAAAAAAAATCAAAAGCTCAAATTGAGTTTGTATCATTCACTCTTGTATCAATTCTATTCATTTATTCTACTTGTATTCTTTGAATGTGTATCTTTTTTTTTCATGCTTATCAGTATGTATCAATTTTTTGAATGTGTATCTTTTTTTTTTATGCTTATCATTATGTGTATATTTTAATGTGTATCTATTTTTAATTGAGCTTGTATTCATTCACTCTTGTATCACTTCTATTATTCATTCTACTTGTACTCTTTGAATGTGTATTTTTTTTAATGCTTATCAGTATGTATCAATTTTTTGAATGTGTATTTTTTTTTATGGTTATCATTATGTGCATTTTTGAATGTGTATCTATTTTAAATTGAGCTTGTATCATTCACTCTTATATCACTTCTATTCATTCATTCTACTTGTACTCTTTGAATGTGTATCTGCTTGTATATATATGTTTTTATTTATGCTTATCAGTATGTACTCTTTGAATGTGTATCTATTTTTTTTTTATGCTTATCAGTATGTATCAATTTTTTTTTGATGTGTATCAAACTTTTAGGCAGAGAGAGATAAAGAAAGAGAGAGAGAGAGAGAGAGAGAAGGACAGAAAGACAATGAGAAGGAGGAAATGAGAGAGTGAGGGAGAGAGAGAGAGAGAGGGAGAAAGAGGATGGAGGCGAGAGAGATTTAGGGTTAAGAGGAGAGAAGTGCTACAAATTGTAATTATTTTTTATAAAATGTAATTTTTTAAAACTATTTCTACTAACAGTAAATACATAGCATTTGTTTGCTATGCCATGTAATTTTTTCATAATTTAATAGTGGACTAATTTTTAATTTAATGAACATAATTTATTTTTCAATGGGTCGTTCATACAAATGCATTTATTATAGAAGTGAATTTTAATTTTGGTCCCTTAAAATTATTGGTATTTAATTTTAATCCCTTGAAACTTTAACTAATAAAAAAATAGTCAAAAATGCTTTTAACAACTAAAAATAAAAAATTAGAAGGCAAAAGAAAATTCGCAAGGTATAAGTTCAATTGAAGTTATACCCCAGACATAAATTTGGTGACACAAAGTAATGCCCCATGACATAAGTGCAATCACACAAATTATGACTGAAGGCAAAAAAAAATTGAGGTCAAGATATAAATTTTTCTTTGAAGTGCACAAGTTATGCTCAAGGCATAAATTATGCCTTGAGTGACACAATTAATGTACCAAGACAAAAGAAATTATTTAAGGTATAAGTTATGACCAATGACATAAGTGCAGTGACATAAGTTATGCCTAAAGGCAAAAGAAAATAATCTCAAGGCATAAATCCAGCGGTACAAGTTATGTCCAAGACGTCAACTCAGTGACACAAGCTATGTCACAAACTCACAATACATAGTTTGAGTGGCAAAAGTTATGCCTTAAAGCATAATTTCTCTAAATGTCTTGCCTTGCGAATCAAATACTGCAAAACTTATGCCCCAAGGTAAACTTTCTATAAAAATTTATGTCTTGCGAAATTAACTTTGCCTAGCGAAATTAGGTCATAATTAAGGATAATTTTGGCCCATAAGTTTTTATTTTAATGAGCAGTAAGGAAAAAATAAATAATTAAAAATTAAAAATTTGAGGAGCAAAAATAAAAAAACATCTCAAAATAGAAACAATCCGTGCAAAAAATTATTTTAAAACTGATTTGTCATTTCAGCCCAAATTAATCGTCATTTTAGCAATTTCATACCTTGCCTTGTTGAACGATTACAACAATTTTGAAAAATTATCAAATGGACACATTCAGAATATGTGCCCCTTATTTATTAAATATTACTTTGAAACTGATTGAAACTATCTTCGCCTTTAGAAGAAAGGAGTCGGTTAAGAAAGTTGAGTCAAAGTTGAGCGAATTAATATCCAATTTATTTTTAATTCATTTCAATTCAACTTATTTATTAATTCAGTCTATTTTAATTAGTTCAAATTGAGTCCAATCCGCTCATAATACATCCCCCTAATCACTTATTCACAAGTCCAACATTTCTTCTAAAATATTTTTGACTGATTGGATCCTTTATTCACACTTAATGACATCAATGTCCAGCTTTTATGTATTGATCATTTCAAACATAGCTTTGCCTTCATATCAGACCGACGTTTGAGTTCAAAAGCCAGACTATAATTGTAATATTGAGACAGAATGAGACAGAATCTCAAACAAGAACATGTTTTTGTTGAAACCAAATAGCCAAAGTAACAACAATCCGTGTGGTGAATTGTTTTATTATTTATGAGATGGAACTTGAGTTTCCATATATTAGTTACAATCCAATCCACACTCTTCAAGAAGTGGACCATCCGATTTCGCCAAAAAGGGATCAATCCTTACCCACAAAAGTGAAAATACAGAAGCAAGTAAGATTGACCACACAATGATGATTGTAGGTGTTCTGTTCTTTCTACCCAAAAGTCCTTTCAAGAATGGATAGAGATGAAGTATCACCCAGAATGCAAAGAATAGCTTCCCAAATAACGGCCCCCATGACTCGTACCCGTTGTTTATAGCATTGGAGACACCAGCAACAACTCCTATGATGTTTATTACTAATAATGTGGTTGGTGGAATGAGGAGAGTTGTCCATTTAAATGCATAAAGCTCCGCGAATTCTTCATCATCCCCTGATTTTGATGTTACTGTGAAGTTTGTGTCCACACCGGCTAACACCTTGAGTAAACCTTGGAACACAGCGAATAGATGTGCTGAAACACCTCCGATCACCCAAAATTGTTCGTTCCTCCACCATTCATCTATCGCTACTCCACTCCATCTCATTTCGAGAATGCTTGTTGCAAAAATGCTAATGAAAAGTGACAAAAACCACAGGCCAGCAGCATTGTCAAGCTGAAACAATCGAACAACAAGAAGTAAAAAAGAAGAGAATGAATTATCTATCTTGATGAGGGTAATGTAACTAAAGGTAGTCTTTTTCATGGTTAGAGATTTTGTACCTCAGGTGTAATGAAGTTTCCTGTGAGCAAGCATACAGCAGGTAGAGTGCAATAAGCGACAAGTGGAAGAGACGTGAAAGGATAAATAGTGGCATTTATGTATGAGAAACGTTCGAGCCAATTGAGACCACCACCATATCCATACCAGAGAGGACAATGCCTGCTGAAAAAGATTTCTATAGAACCAAGAGCCCATCGAAGGACCTGGTGGAGACGATCTGATAGATTGATCGGTGCTGATCCTTTAAATGCGGGCCTTGTAGGCATGCAATATATGGATCTCCAGCCATGACAATGCATTTTGAAGCCTGTTAATATGTCCTCAGTGACTGAACCATATATCCACCCAATCTTGCATTTTCCAAGTAGGTAGGTGGAACGATCAGTACGTTTTGTACACAAATAGAAAAAGGAGTTCTATACTTGTAGAAAACAAGAAATTTTAAGAGATGGACCCGCAATTACCTCTTTTCCCCACTCCGTTTCATCTTCATAACAACAGCTTATTGTATAAATGGCTTCTTTCAGCAGGGAAGCTGTACTAGCACTTTTAAGAGTCCCGCCATTTTCTAGCAGTGTTGATGCAACAAAAACCGGAGATTGCCCAAATTTGTTTTCTAACTTTTGCTCAGAGATGGGAGCTCGATTGTCACCTGCTCAAGCCATATTGACATAAAACAATTGAACTAGCTATTGAGGAATTTCAATTAAATGGTATCAGCATAGTATGCAGAAGGATATTTGAATCACTTGATCTGGTTATTTGAATTAGTTTTGCAATCAGAAATATAACTTTACCTTGGGAGCCCTCTTGAGAGACCACTAATTCAAGGGAGTCTTCATCATTTATAAGAGGCTTGACCTCCGATTTAGGCTTCTTATTTTTCTTTTTCCTTCTGGAGCAACAGCTTTTGCAGCAGCACCACTTTAACCAGCAATTGCATATCCTTGAGGGATCTTTCTTCTGCTTGGGTGCATCAAGTCCATAAAGTGCCTGGCGTCTGAACACGCATCCAGTTCCTACATATATGGGGCCTTGAATTCCATCCAATCCTTTCATGTTAATCTGATTCACGTAAAAGCAATTATACAGTCACTCGAGTACAAAGAAACGTTAAGCAGATATGTAGTACAAGTTTACACTTACATCAAAGAAGACCGTGTTCCTATTAGCATACCGATCATTCCTGTCAATGCCATCAAATCTCTGAGGGAATTGAACATAGCAAACTGTCTTCCCCAGCGATGGATCCATCAAGAAACACATAGCTTCCCTAATGGCTTTGCTGTTGTTGATATAGTGATCACAATCCAAATTCAACAAATAAGGTGCATTAGTGAGCACAGCGGACACCCTTACCTGTCAAATAGATTTTAAGCTCATAAACAGAAACATCGCGTATCTGAAGAGCTTTCAGAAAAACAATTTTTTACGCATTACAAACCAGAGCATTCATTGCACCAGCCTTCTTGTGATGGTTGAATCCAGGTCTTTTTTCTCTGGATACATATACTAGTTGAGGTAATTCATTTCCATCTGTATCCAGCCCCCCATTCCGGCCTAGGAAGACCTGGAAGTGATAACCATAAGAAGAAATTACGACAACTAGATTGAACAAGAGAGAGGTTAAAAGTGAAATAACCAACATTAATAATGAAATCCAAATTTTGGCACCTGAATCATGCCAGGATGGTCTCTAACATTATTCCCCGGCCAAGGAGTCCCATCCTGCATTGTCCACCCTTCCTCGGGGACCTTTTGCGCCTTAGCAACCAGAGCATTTACCCGTACTTTAAATTCCTCATAATCTCTCTGCAACATCAGGAAACTCAAACCAACCAAAAACCAAGGACAGCAACTTTCAACTTAAAACCCTGGAACAAGATTAGGACTCATGATAATTTACCTTCATTGCTCGTCGCTCTTTTATAAATGAAGTCAAAACCTTGCCTTGAAGATAATCCATATTCTGAGAAAAATAGGACTCAGGAGCCCGAGGCTCAATATTATATTTCTTGCAGAAAGGAATCCATTTCTTAGCAAACTCAGTTGTTTCTGATAATGCTTCAAAGGTCAACATAGCAGCACCATCATCTGATACGTAGCATGACACCTTATCGACAGGGTAGTCCACCGCCAGAATGGACAAAACTGTGTTTGCAGTCACCAGGGGAGGTTCTTTCAGTGGATCTACTGTACTCACAAATATATCCACTGCAGAAAGTTGACAAGGCTGCCCTTCTTTCTCATATCTGCAAGGCATATAATTTTGCTAATTTTTAAGTGGAAAGATATGACACTCCATAAATTACCAAAGAGAATGTGAACCTGATAGAGGATAAAGTTGGTTAACCACTGACCTGAGGGACAATCGGTCGAGGTAAGTATCCCTGTCAATGGGAAGCCACTTAGGGAATTGATCAAGAATCCATGAGACAGCAAACCAAATTTCACATATTACAGAGACTAGCCACAATCCATACGCATCGTCAACAGGGTGAGAGACCCTATAATGAAAGAAAAAACCAAGAACAACAAGCCGAATCATGATGATAATTCTATACGGGTTGATTTGGCTAGATGGAATTGGCAATCTCCTTGATAATGGTTGTCTTGCCTCATTTAACCTGATTTCACAAAATGTAATGTAATACAAAGATCAGCAAATTTCACAATTTCATAAATGCTTGGATCTCTGCCTGTCACATTAAATACATAGAAGATGCAGCAACATTTTCACAAGCATATTAAATAGTAGCTGTTAACTGATGCCATATTAAATAAAATCTGGTAATGACTTGGGAGTTGGGAATTCCATAACAAAATTAATTATATGACTGGATAAGGAATTTAATTATAAGAGTGGAAAAAAGGAAGAAAGTAGTTCAACTTATGGAATATGCAACTGAAATGCAAATAACACAATGTTGGCTTCTGCAGAACTTACACTGATAAATCAATTTTATCTTCACCGTCATCCCTGCCTTCGCCACCACAATCTTTCATCATCTGTTGCTTTTCTTTCCAACTTTCCATCCTCTCCTTCCAAGCTATACTTCCATAGCCATAAACAGCTAAGTCCTTTGAAGGATCCAGAGATCTTGGTTGCACTGAAGAAAGAAACAAAATTCAAGAATTCATCAATATCCCTGCAGCTAGTATATATATTCCTATTATGGATTGGATTAAATGTTTTATTATAATTTATCACCTCTACCGTTGGTATAGCTGTAGGGAAGGGCAAGTACCCCTTTGCCACCCAAACCTGCTGACCCCATTGGGACTAATGCATGTTTGTCTGGGTCGATATCAGTATCTACCTGCAACACAATGTATATACATTTATCTTAGTCTTATTCATCAATACATTGTCACAGCTAAAAGAAGAATAAAAGAACTGAATGAACCATAACATGATAATGCATATGCATAACACTGGGCAGAGGAACTTGTGAAAGTTGGTGTTTTGAGTCAGGAGAAGGCATGTCTTGCTCAAATTGCTCAAAACCATAACACTGGAAATCATGTTTTAGGCGATCATTTTCGAAATTGAACTCGTTTTCAACATCATCAATGTTATCTTCTTCCTCATCACCATGTACTCTAGGACACCCTATAAAAAGTTCAAGAATCAGAAATATATATATATATATATATATAGCAGCAAAAAAAGATCACAGAAATTACTGTATCTGTTTTTACCTTTTAGACGTTTGAATCGTGTTTTGCACTGAGGACAAACTTGGCTACCCTCTCTGCGCTCATAAACATAACAAGTCCTACAAACTGGAAAAGCACATTCATAGCAAGCTACAAAGGGCTCTCCATCTATTGTAAAACCCACTTCATCACCACATATTTTGCAAATTTTACTACTCTGCTGCTGCATTTGCCTTGCCTGATGACCATAAATCAACATGATTAACCCGTAACTACATTCATAACAACTGCAACAACAACTACACAGATGGACAACAACTTACAGAGAATTCAACATCATGCGGAATGACAACTATCTCATCCCGGTTATGAGTGCCGGCAACTAGACCAGCACTGACCTCCATGGAATAAGTCTTGGCCTCAAATGATTATTCAAGATTTGCTTCAAAATTCAATCTTGAAACAGATGCTAGTTGAAATACACACACACGCACACACATATATATATGAATATTTATTTATATAGGCCAAACTGAACAGAAAGCAGTTTCTAGCTGATAGATCCCACTTTCTCCTGCTATTTCTTTTACTTCTTTTGTTTTCTACTTCTGCTTTCTGCATGAAACTCACTGTATAAGTAGTTATTTCATCTAGGTGTCCTGATATTATTGTACTTAGACTAATTTTGAGAAATGAAAATTATCCAACAACATTCAGTATGATGGTACATTTTAGGAATGTGTAGAACTAGGTGGCAGAATCAAATTTATACTGTGAAGAAAGGGACAAAATTAGGAAGATGGGAAAAATTTACTAGGTGGCAGAGTCAATTTTACACCCCTTCCATTTCTCATCTATTTTGACTTTGATACAGACTTTAAAAAAATAAAAAATACTTTTAAATTAAAAAATTATCGAACAAATAAATTGAAACGCAGTGACAAAAAGTTATGTCGTTATTTCCAACTGTTTTGTGCCGCTCTTTCACGTCTCTCTCACACACATTTTTTGAATTCTTCTCTTTATTTACGTTTGAATGTGCTCGACTCTTTGTTATCATCAACATTGATCTTGTGTTATATTTTGACATATTATTAAAGCTATAGTTGTCATAGGCACAAAGGGACACTTCACTTGTCGTCACTGCTTTTGGTTGCTTTTGCACCGCCTGTTCCTCCTCTTCTATAAACATACGTTATCTTTGCCATCAATAAGCTTTGCTGTTTTCTATGTACATGCTTTATATTGGGTTAAATCAGATTTTTCTATTTTTCAAATTTTTTGAATTTGTTTGTACGAATCATCAAGATTAAAAAATTATTAATAATTTACAATTATGGTTAAAAAGAAAAATATTTTATTCATAAACGATTTTTATAATTAAAAATAGCTAGCTAACACTTTTATAGATAATAATATGAAACTTAATTTAATTCAAAATTTTAAAAAAAATTCTATATGAATTTTAACTACACGTGAATCAAATAAATTTATAAATATTAAATTTAATATTTTATAACTTTAAATTATTCTTCTAATACGAATAAAAAATTCCTCAAAAAAGTAAGAATTAGTAATCCTTCTCAAAAATCAAATGGATTTTGTCCTATAAATGTGCGAGAAAGATAATAAAAAGAATGAAAGAAATGAGTTTTTCTTTCTTTAATCACTTGGAGAATTTTTATATAATATTTATGATATTATCTTATAAAAATAGGATTACTCAAATTCATATAAGGAGATTACGTAGATATGACATTTTTTCTATTCTTCAACAATACCAATATAAGAATTAGTAATCTCAAAAAAAAGAAAACTCATTTTCTCTATCCAAAATATTTCTTCCAAGGTTTAAACTAAAGTCATTCAAAGTTACAGGGATGCATAATATATTCTAAATAATTCATTATTAGTAATCATGCAATTTACATCGAGTATAAACCTAACTCCTCCGTGAACCGTGCGATTGTTA
>JACEIK010000610.1:209151-220016 GCA_018107945.1 Datura stramonium
CACACATACAGCCATACCTACCAAAAGACACATAGAAACACTATATATTATATTCTTCTTTAACACCGAATTGCCAACTGCACAGCCTTTCTGGGGGAAATTCTTGGCTTTTCTTTCTTCTTTTTCGAGAAAACGATTTCCCCTAAGCGTCCCCTTTTCCTCCGCCACCACCATCTGTGTTGCCGTATCTTGATTCATCAGTCACTTTCTAGAGCATAAAGACAGAATTTTTATGGCATTTGATGCATGAAATGTGAAGCAACTGGGTCTGTTCTAGAGGGGTTGCATATTGTTTTTCCATCTTCTTCTCCGCCAACTTTTCTTGGTATAAACTCAACACCCTTTTTTTATTTGCCCACTTAACCGGACCAAAAGAAAGAAAAGAAGAAGTGGAAAAACAAGATTATTTTCTTTTGGTAGCATCGTTTCCCATTTTCCATTATTTGGTTTGTTCGCAAATCGCAACCATCTCCTCGCATCGTTTGGCCTTATAAATAAGCGTACGATCTCTTATTAATTCTCTGTATTCTACATTATTTGATCTCTGTGTTTTTAACTGGGTTTTCTTTTTCTTGTTTATGTGAGTTCTGTTTCCATTTCGATATGTTCTATGTGAAAGGGTTGATGTTGTGATTTTATGATTTCTACTTTTATCTGTTTATATAATATANCATATGATTTAAATATGGGCCACCCCAATTTGTTTTAAGCGCTTAGTCAGTAGGTAATGCTTAATCTTTAATTAGATCTATCTTAATAGCTAATTTTATTGGTAATGCTTAGCTATTCAATTGATGGAATTTTTCTTTAGGTATGTTGTTGTTGCTTTTCCTTTTGCATTTTCTCACTATCTTTATCTTTCTCTATGTAAGGGATATGTTAAAGTTTTAAAAATGAAATTCCAATACTCTGGATGGAAAATTATCATTGTTTGTGTGTAGTATGGCACATTCATTTTCATCTTGACGGTGGAAAGAAGGTAGAAATCGTCTCTGATAAGGAGGCTAACTTACTGGGTTTAGCTCTTGGACCTTTTCTTTATAAGTAACAATGGATATGACCTATGAAATGTTCATAATTTTTACTGTAACTCTCATTATTAGTTCCTCTGTTTCTGCTTCCCTGTGTAACTGTGTTGAAATGCTGCTGCTTTTGATCTGCATGAACTTTCATCGACAATTATGGTTTCTCTGATCTCAGTATGGCTGCAACGACACTTCACCAAGCAGTTGGGACTCTTCAGTCTTGTAGAAATAATTGCAAGTCTGGATTGTGTCCTGATTATGGGCATGCTTCCTTTAGATCGGTGTCCAAGGGTTTCAAGGTTGATGTAGGATTGTTGAGAGGAGGAAGTTATTGTTCTAGAAAGAGAAGCACTTGTGTAATTCAAGCCTCTGCTTCTCAGGCTACGTTTTTAGATGCAGCTTCAGCTACATCAAGTAGCACCACCAGTGACTCCAAGAAGAAAACAAGTATGATAGTCCATCTCTTGAACTGTTATTTTCAAAATAATCATAATCACAACATAAGATAAAAATTTCTGTGATCATTTTTTTTCATTTATCACATTAAGGAGTATTTTTCCCCCTTTCCAGAAATGATTTCATGGAATATATGTGATGAGTGTTAAGCTTCTACTGCAGAACGTCGTCTTACTACCATCTTCCCCTTTCCCCATCAGGTGAAGCTGCTTTGATCCTGATTAGACACGGCGAGTCTATGTGGAATGAGAAGAACTTGTTCACTGGTTGTGTAGATGTGCCTTTAACTACAAAGGGTGTGGAAGAGGCCATTGAAGCAGGGAAACGAATTAGCAATATACCTGTCGACATGATCTACACATCTGCTTTGATTCGTGCTCAAATGACTGCGATGCTTGCCATGACCCAGCACCGCCGCAAGAAGGTAATTTTGTGGTTAAGAGTTTGTGACATTTGGATTTTCCTTAATTTCCTTTCACTAGGATAAAATGTGTTTGGGGGAAACTGTATCACAACAGAAGATATTAGAGATATTATGGTTGATTAGAGGCCTAGTGCTTATACATGCTTTCAAACTGAGTAGACTCCTTTCAGTTTGGTTTATCCTTCCGCTGTGAAGTGTTTGAGGATTCTGTACTGGTACCCTAAAATATGTACAATCGCTACATTCATTTCAATTTAGGTGCCAACTATCATTCATGAAGAGAGCGAGCAAGCAGGAGCTTGGAGTCAGATTTTTAGCGAAGAGACCAAAAAGCAATGTATACCAGTTGTAACAGCTTGGCAACTAAACGAACGAATGTAAAATATCTTCTCCTTCCAAGGTTTTTCCTCCTTTATCTTAATATATTGGTTCATGTTTCTGACGTATGACTCTGCTAATTTGTAGGTATGGGGAATTACAAGGTCTTAATAAGCAGGAAACAGCTGATAGATATGGAAAAGAGCAGGTTCATGAATGGCGTCGTAGCTATGATATACCTCCTCCAAACGGAGAGAGTTTGGAAATGTGTGCAGAGAGAGCTGTTGCCTACTTTAAAGAGCACGTAAGCTGACACATACTTTTGTTACAGGCTCACAGCATATTACCAACCCTATTTTAGGTTGTTATGAAATGACATTATTGCTGTAATTTGCAGATTGAACCCCAATTGGCAGGTGGAAAAAATATAATGATTGCTGCCCATGGGAACTCATTGAGGTCCATCATTATGTATCTCGACAAGCTAACATCTCAAGAGGTGAAATTTCAAACTTATTGGAATCTCTTGCATTTTTTGTCTGGTCCTGCTAAGAAACATTACAAATTGAAACTACTTCTTATCAGGTTATAAGTTTGGAACTTTCTACTGGAATCCCCATGCTTTACATTTTCAAAGAGGGAATGTTTATTCGCAGAGGAAGTCCTGCAGCACCAACAGAGGCAGGGGTCTATGCTTATACCAAGGTATATAACTTCTAAAAGTGCTCAACTGGTTAATTTTCTTGAAGGGAAGGAATGAGAAAAATAGCTTAGAACATGGGAAAATTAGGTTGTTGCTACCATTGGAAAAGGGCAATGCTTTGGAGTTTCATTTGATTTAAGTTCTCTGAGTAAAATTCTCATGTTTTCACCTCTCTCCAACATTAATTGAGATACTTCAGCTAGTACAGAAACATAGTAAAAAGCAGAGCAAGTAGTCTTTACGTTTGATTAAAATCCTGCATTTTAGCCATTATAGCTAATTGATTATCTTTGTATGACCAAGTACTCCTTTCTTTTTCATAATCACAGACCTTGGCTCAGTACAGACAAAAGCTAGATGATATGTTTCAGTAGCATGACAAGGTATGACGATTAACTGGTGTTCTGTTATTTGAAAAATACCTGCTATGATTCTTGAATCTAATTATTTCATGTTCTGCAGGGGTTTGCTTTCAGTTGAAGTAAATTTGATGTCTCTTCGAGAATTGTTTCTCATGCAAATGGAAGTGATTTTTCTTTCTTACCTTCAGTGTAGTCTTCGCATAGGCCAAACAACTCGACCACTTTTTTCATAAATGTTGTTTTGTATGTGTTGATACTGTGAATTGTAATGTATAATATGTTGGTTTGATCAGTTTGAGTAGAGGCAGAAATAAGACGATCAGCTGCCAGATATATTTGTTCATCTATACAATCCATAATATTCCTTTTCTTCTTCTTCTATTTTTTTTTACCTGGTATTTGATCTAATAAATAAATCATATAAAATTGGGAGCTAGGAAAAGTCGACTTTTTTCAGGATCAGGCTCATGTTCACGTAATGTGGAAGCACCTAATTTTTTTTTGCTACACTACTTGTGAGTTCATGAATATGTTAGAAATGCTATTCCATTTGAACTTCTTATTGGATCGTTACAAAATGTTTGNTATAGAGTCATCAGCTCCTGTCATCCGGATCCTGAAATATGTTAGAAATGCTATTCCATTTGAACTTCTTATTGGATCGTTACAAAATGTTTGATTGTCATTCCATTCTCATACAACTTTTGCAACTTTCAAGAACTTAATTTCATCGAACTATGCATATTGCCAATTTAATATTCCAACTTTTACCTTAAATCTTTTTCACTGAAATATATATGTTGACATGACTGTAAAAGGGACACCTATTGATAAATTTAAGTCTGGTGAGGTTATAAGTTTGATCATAGGAGTTAAAAGCTTGGATTAAAGCTACTTTCTCCACATTTTCTTGTGCTGGAGAATTGGTATATCCATTCTGAATAACTATGTGCAGAATATCCAAAAGAACTACTAGTATAAAGAGGCACAACAATCATTTAATAACATATCATTCAGTACATCACCTAGATTAAAATGTTCTCTGCTGAGAACTTCAGTTCTGAACCATTTGGCGAAATGGTTAATTTGCCCATGTTGTGAGCATGATGTACTCAACAAAACTTGGAGCAATTAAAAAGAAAACAATAAAAACTAAAAAGTTGAAGACATTGTCCTCAGTTACACTGCTTTAATATGTCAACATTCTCTTTTGTACTGTCAGTTCCAGGCAAAGTTTCTTCAATTGATAATTCCTCTTCATCAACATCAAGAGAAAGTTTCTCTGCTTTCTCATCTAAGGCATCAGAATCAGAATCTGAATTTGTCGGCTCTAAAGAGGGCTCAGCTGTCACAGTTGGTTGTGCATTTGATGCAGAATTATCGTCTTTCTTCCAGAAAGAAGACAACTTTTTATCATCTTCTCTCATCCTCTCAGCATATTTACTGACCTCAAAATCCGCCTTATCATCCCCACCAAATGCAGACTCCAGCAGACTCATATCAAACAGTTCTTCCATCATTTTCTTGCTGTTGGGGTCATCTGAGTACACAAATTTAACTTTGCTAACAGTCTTTGGGTCCAAAAAAGGCTTTGCTACCTGCACCATTTCAATAAATAAAAGAATTGGTTACCTGGTAACCCCAGACGGAGATGCTGCAAATATGGGATGTGTCATCTTAATATTTAAGAAAACTGAGTCCAAAGGAAACCCCTTGGAATCAAGCAAAAGTAACCTTAAGTAATGCAACAACTTGGAATGCTTAAATTAAAGCATGCACATATTTACACTAATGGTCGCAATAACCCAACCAAATTTTGGAGGAGGATAAGTAGTTAATATTTAACTCCTACTTTTTCTGCTTTTATTTTCATCTGTCAACAATTCTGGTTTCTCTGTTCTTTCTCTTCTACAGAAGGCCTCTTATCTTTTTCCAGTTATTTTTTCTTGATCAAGTAAAAGTAGCTTTTATCAGAGCCCTAATCCAGTTCTCACGTGCCTTTCTTTCCTCACTTATCTTTTATAGCTCTCTTTGTTTCAATGTCTGTTCAGATTTCATAAACATAGAAGTCCGTGATCATTTGATTGACAACACTATCCTCTTCTCTTCTACTCTATTCCATGCATCGCAATACACAAATTAAGTTTTCTACTGCAGACACTATTTCAGCGTTTCTGCCCTTTGGGGAAGCCATTGTTCGCACCAAAATGCATCAACCATTTTACACACGACAGAAGAAATCTGACTGAATTTCTAATAAAGTCATTACAACTATGCAAAAGATGCAAGAGATGCAGAGACAATGTCTTGAAGCCCCAGAAGGCCAGAAGTCATTACAACTTCGACTCTGTTTTGGCTAACAAAGCTAGTCCCAATTTGCATGATAACAGGCTGCCAGCAATCTCATAGATTCAGAGTAAAGGACTAGGCCTACAGAAGACTTATAAGAGGAGATATTAAAACGCAAAACAGCTCATATAACAATTGCAAACACCAATCGATCGTGCCGGCAGTGATGCAGTTCTCATGACTACCCCATGCATGAAAAATTTTCTTTGGCATTTACTTGACACTGAGGTACACTGCTGCATTATTAATATAACAAAAGAATATCCTTTTATCTGGTGTCAGAAAATCTCTTATTTTCAAGTAGTTCTTCAGCTTCAATATTAACATTAGAGGTCACAGTCCATGCCAATGATTATAATCAAACCTTCATTCGTACGCATTATAAAAAGTAGAATCTTGTTACGTAACATTCACAAAATTAACGACTAACTTAAACAAGTCTGAGAGCAAATTACCTTCCAAAATGGTTCGAATATTTTGGGTGCATCATATAAAATAGCTATCCCCAGCCTTTCAGGATAATGGTCTTGCAAAACATGAGCCGTTTCTTTTGTCACCTTGACTGAGATATTTGACAGATTGAATCCATGAAAATCGATCAACCAGACCATCTGTTCCTGGCCTTCTGGGAGATTTACAACAGCGTTTTCCATGCAATATACTAAATACTTGATTTGTCCTTTTACAGACTTAGTGTTCTGCAAGGAGGGACTCAAAATGTTTTTATCAAGCTCGTGTTAGTTCCTTGTGGCCAAACATTAATCGGTATAACTTATTATGGCAGTTTTTGAAGTGTATTTCTTAGTTGCTGACAGGCGAGCATAATCATCAATTTATGAAATAAAGGTAATATAAATAACACAAAAAGAATGATATAGACATTGTAACTTTGAGGCCTATATTACATAGATCCTTTGATTGCCTTGACATATCCGCGTAAAGAGGTTTGACATGTCTATGAGTCTATGAATACTTGAAAATTCTTCATGATGCACAAAAAAATTAGCGAATAACTGCATCCGCCCATACAAAATACTCACACACACACGTATCAAGTAAATGACTCCATGTACTTAACTGAGTTTAAATGGTTTTAAAATGTTCATTTTCCTGGAAATTATTTTCCCAATAACCAATTAGATAAGAAAATCATAAGCGATATGATTGTGACACACAAGTATTTTACCCAAAAAAGAAAAAGAAAAACTGAAACCTACCTGGCATCGAGGTCTCATGACAAGAACTGGCCTCCCATGCTTGTCTGTATAGTTTGACCTATAAATTTTGCCTGTTTCTGCTTCACTAGCCACATCATCCTGTATCAAAGAAATGTTTTTTAAAAAGAATTAAAAATTAGCAAGAAACAACGAGGGATACTATTATCAACATGATCAGCACAGGTACTACTGTCAGGCTTCAAGGTTACAGTCTTGCAGATACTTACTGAGGTAATGCACAAAATAATGTATCGGGTAAAAAGATCACCAATCATTATGAAGCAAATCATGCCAAAGGTCTAACCATTGAGGAGGTGTAAATCTCAAAAGAAATTAATATTAATTAACAAAGACATCATTCTCTCTCCTCCACAGAACAGAGAAGGATAAGAAAAGGAAAGAAAGACCCATAAATGCAGGCTCCATAAGTTCATCAAGAAATAAGTGTCAAGACACTTTTGAAGATTGTAAAAAAGAATGACACAGAGAGAGAGAGGTTCTGTAACAGTACCCAGCGAATTTCTTCAGGCTTGTAATCCAATCTCCACTTCAGGGTTGCTTTTAGCATCT
Source organism: Datura stramonium (assembly GCA_018107945.1). Taxonomy (NCBI): domain Eukaryota; kingdom Viridiplantae; phylum Streptophyta; class Magnoliopsida; order Solanales; family Solanaceae; genus Datura; species Datura stramonium. The sequence continues at coordinate 216,576 of JACEIK010000610.1, forward strand.
TAGCTGCCTTCTTCACATTCCAGCTTCGAGCAGCTAAATATCTTGAAATGGATACATCAGAACAATAAAGGGCCAACTTACCTGAAAGCGGCCCAATCAACTTTCTCATCTCATCAATCTGCTAGAAATAAAGTACTGTTTATTAGCGCAACCCAGCCTAAACCATGAGAGAAAATCGAAATAGAGATACCTTGTTCTGTTCTTCTTCCGGTCTCAAAGAATTCTCAAAGCCATTTGGTGTAGATTTTGCTGGACTAGCACTCATAGTTTCAGGGAACTTTACTGGTGTAATCAGTTAAAGTATTCAACCACTGCACACTGTAATGAAAATGACTACAAAGTAAAGTTTCATATGTAATAGTGCAACTCTCACAAGAACATAGCTATAACCACGGATCAGAACAAACCCAACTCAAGAAAGAGCCACAGATTGAAGAAAAAACCTCATAAGCGTAGCAGAAATAGTTGCAACTTTTTCATCGGCATATTAAAATCTTTTTAAGATCAAAAAACAAAAAATAAATAAAACCCCATATAATTAGTTATTCAGGCAGCCCTTTTTGTCAAGGACATAAAGGAGAAGAGAACCATTTCCCGATTAGAGTAATGAACTTTTGCAAGACGTGAATATGAGAGAAACAGCTCCCCCTATTAGCAACTGTATGGGATTTTGATATCTGAACATAAACCTTGAACTTACAACCATTTCATAATGACATTAGTTGAACGAAGCTTAAATCACATTTACTAAGCGTACCTAGTATCTGTTTTTCCGTTTATAATAATGCTAATAAGAAACTTGCTGCTTGCAACTTGCATAAAAAGGATAATCTATTGAGCACTATATAGTAGATGAGAAATCAATCAGCCTTCACTGGTTCGCGGCACTCATGCAGGGAAAGGAGTAAACGTCTAGCAGTGACCCCAATTTCTTTCTATGACCTCATTTTCATCTTTGACTAGGTATTTCATGTAAGTGTTACTACTACACTTTGCATGTTTTCATTTGTTAGCTGCCATTGAACTAACATCGGAATTTTGAATTATTTGAATGTTTATCCTTTAAACTAGCAACCCATGTTAAACGCTTCAAAAGCCTCATTGTTTATCTTCATTATAATATCTATGATATAGCACATTAAATATTCCAGTTCCTCTACAGTACATTAGCACCTCAAAGTTGGAACTCACCAGCAGTTTGTAACAAATCTTCTGATATTGGTATATGAAGTCCAAAGTCACAACTGCTGACATTCTAACTAGAAAATGATAACAGAACATTTTCTTTACCACTCTCTTCCTTGATCAACATTTTATACCAGACACCACCACCACAAGTTCAGCACTCTCTTTTCAATTGCCAAATATGTCAGTAAGCCATTTAGGCATCACATGCCATGTCACAACCAGATAATTGACAGATAAAAACTCTACAGAGCAATACGTTTGGTATAAAAATCTTATTACCAGATTGAAGATAGAAAAGGCAAGATTCATACTAAGAGAAGCTTTGAGGAGGTAAAATGTGTTAATGCCTAACATGATTTTCCTGTTGGCATTTCCTAGACCGTGCAACAGGCGAATGTAAAAACAAAAACATTGTCATTTGCCACTAAGTTCTTAAGGAACAAACTGCCTAAGGAACAATATAAACCTAGACTAATGGTTTGGCTGCAAGAGATCAGAAACAACATTTAGAATCTATCAAGCTCTTCTTCATTTCTCTATCATTAAGGAACTTGTTATTGATGAAATGATAGTTATCATCCATTAAATAAGTTTGCTCAAACATGAGTAGCAACTCTAGGAGGAGATTGCATCATCCATTAAATCATTTCAGCGATTCTTATTTTAAAAAACACCACTTTACTTTTCTCACATTCTTGGCTATCCTGAGATTTACACAACCAAGACCAAACCTAGTTTCCTCAACCCAGCCCTTGTCCCGCAGTTTAAACAAGAAAAATTAAACAAATTGAATAATCGGATCGAAAGTCAACAAATTATTATTCTGCATCTTCACAGTTCCTCATAATTCCGAACAGTTATACAGAACCCAGTGATCGAAAATTAGCAATTGCACTGACTTCCAGTTTGAAGTGCAAACATCAACAATTGACGCTTGTTTCTGATAACCTCTTTCTGGGGGTTGACATAATTTTAAGTCCAATTGTCCAAATCATCGGACCAAATAATTTTACTAGCTCGCTAACCAACTAACTTATGATTGCTAAAACTAAGAAATTCATATAGTTCTCGTGATCGTAGAATCCAATAAACAGGCTATAAACTCATCAAAAAAAAAAGAAGAAGCAAGAACTAAGTCAAAAACAAAATAAACATAGTTGGTGCTCAAAAAATACCCAAGAAAATATAAACCCACAAGTCATTTTCAAAAAAAAAAAAAGAAACCAGAAGATCAATTGAGAGTTCTTACCTGGGTGACTGTAAATTTGAAAACTTGGATAATGCTCTAGAAGATCTCCTCAATGATGAAGAACCAGGGAAACAGGGTCAACTGGAAGAAGGTCAGTTTCGGCAGCAGAGATTACAGATGGGATTTTACATTGTTTATAGTGAGTTTTTTATCGAATTTATATATATAATGGAATAATACAGATGTACGAATGGCGCACACCATGTGAGAAAATCTGCAGATGAATACTAAAGGACCTCCTGGTGACGACAAGGGACAAAAGGTCAAAACAGTAAAAAAAATTGAAGCAGGTAAGGTAAGTTTGGTCAAAGTAACTGCTGTAAAACAAGTTTTACTTTCGACCATGAAAAACATAAAGAGAACGAAAGTGCAACTTCAAGAAAATATTATGTACTCCCTCTTTTCAATTTATTTGTAATACTCTTTATTATTTCAAAATAAATAGTATTTTCTTCGTACAAAACATATAACTTATATTGAAAATATTTTTAAAATATTAATAACATATAATTATTTAAGGTATTTCTTAATTAAAAAAATAACATAAAATATGAAATGAGTGTTGATATTGTACTAAAATATTCAATCAAAAATATAATAAAATTGCATAAAAAAATATTGTTAATTAATAAGTCGTAATGAAAATGATCATAATCTAAAAGTAATAAGTCATCCTAAACTAAGTACGAATAATAAGTATAGTTACATAACTATTTTTTTAAAAATTTTACATTGTGTAAAATTAATCAATGCAAACTTAAATAATAGATATCTAATATTATTGTTATTTCTAGTGTTCAAATCATTTCTTTTGGTAGCATCAACATTGATTTGGTTTTGATTTGCAATTTATTTGAGTTAATAACATGAATCTATAAGCTATAAACTTTATTGAATCATTCAAAATTCTAAGTCCAAGCTTGAAATAATATTTTAAAAGATAAAAAATATGAAAAAATTTTAAGAAGTATTTATAAATTACATAAAAATTATATACATATAAT
>JACEIK010000610.1:224503-234552 GCA_018107945.1 Datura stramonium
AGATAAGATTTGCACATTTATAAGAAAAATATTAATAAGGATAATTTGACACATATAACCCTAAAATGATACTGAGGAAGTATCTAACAAAGAACAAAATTGAAAGCTCCAAGTCGTATTTTTCTTTTTTTCACTTTTTTGCAAAATGTTTAAACCACACTGGGAATTTCTACTGTTATATTAAAGCATTAACAATGTTAGTATAGAAATGTTATATGAACTAAAACGCCCATCCTTGTTTCATTTTCAATGATGAACGTGATCTAACATATACAAAAAATAAACTGAGCAGTTGAAAAGACGAAAGATGAACTTCGAGATTTCTTTTGAGAAGGATAACAAAAATTAGTTCTGCAACATTCCTACGTATGAGACTACCTAATAAAAAGAATTATGTCCTCTTCTCCACGAGAATATGTACACAGAACTAGTCGGTATCTTCCATATCAACATCTGGGATCCAAATACCTGTACTCTGTCAGTCTATACGGCGGTCCTGACTTGCTTCATTAGCTCCTAATGGTTGTGGAAAATCACAGACTTGTCATCTGTTCCCTTCAATGAATTCAGTAACTTTCAGAAACAATTTCCCCCACAGGGCCAGCTCATTTCTCTTTCTTGTCCTGGGCTTCTTACACGGACTAGTTGTCTTGATCAAATTCAGGATATTAAACAAGGCTGTAAAGCCAGTATCAGACATACTACTTACTTACACCATGCTCCAAAGTCTCTAGAGTCGGTCTCAGTGTAAAGCCAGTATCAGACATACTACTTACTTACACCATGCTCCAAAGTCTATAGAGTCTGTCTCTGAGGTGTGTGTATATATATATCATCAACAAAGAAGCAATCATAAAGGGTTCCCATTTTCCAGCCACGGATGGCTGTATGTTCAAGAACATTTGCTGTGATAAGCTTTTCTTCTCAATCCCAACAAGATGCAAGCATGAAGCATATACATTAGAGCAGCTGAATACGTGGTCAAGCTGCCAAGTGCTCTGCTTGAAAACCTCAAAACAAATGAAAATGTTGTACATATCAAGAACTTTAAGTCATCATACGTTTCAAATATTTACCTTTATAACCTGTCAGCAAAGAACTTCAGGCACGACTGAGAGCTCCCATGCAATCCCATCAACTCGTTAAATCTTCCAAGAGTACCACCATAATTAACCAGGATCTCTTCCTTTCTACCATACCCACCCATTCTCTTCATCAACAAGAATTCTTTTTGCCGAACCATATTTTGAACACTGAAATCAGCTTGACCAGCTGCATTATGAACCTCAGTCCAAGCCAGGAGCAAAGCCTTTAGGAACAAAAGGCTTCCTTACTGCCATATAGCCTTCCATTCTCGCATCACCAAGAAGTCCTTTCAACCAAACCGTGTTGCACATGAAATCAGCATGCGCAGCTGTGTGCCATCAATCGATCTCCTAGGCCAGGAGCAAAGCCACAACATCAGGAACAGAAATGGTTGGTCCCTCTGATGTATGACACATATTCACGGACATCAACTACAGGTCTCTTCTCCCAGTTCCAGCTGTATTTTGCCTCCTCTGTATGCCATGTTGCCAGGCATCTCTAGATCTATCAGCAGATTGATCAAAATCATCCAATGTATTCTCCGCTGATGGCTTAGAAGGCCTATAATTTCCATTCCTTACATGTAATGCATTTGGCTTTTCATCATCTTCTGAAGGTGTTCCTGACCTGGACTCCATGTGTGTATCATAAATTCGGTGTCGCAACCCAGATCTCAAACCTCGATTATTAGACATCTTGGTTGGTGGGGGAGCATGAGAAGCTGCCTTGGGTAGCAAGAAGTCCTTAGGCAAAGTATCCATGTCCATGTAACATTTTCTGGTTTTGGCATCGGCAATCAATGCAGCCCAATCTTCTGATTGGGCCAGAGCATTGGCATTTCCCATTACCTGTTAAGAGAACATTAAAGAGTAAAGTTATTTTTGAGTTGTACGTTCCTGCTTGCACATATAGATCATGAATACAGCATTATGCGCATAAACAAAGACCAAAGTAACATACCCAAAGAGCTCGTCTTGCACGAGTAAGAGCAACGTTCATTCGCCGAATATCTGCAACAAACCCAACCCCGTGACCTGAGGCACGCACACATGACATTATAATAACATCACGCTCTTGACCCTGGAAAGCATCCACAGTATTTATATAAATGTCTTTTCCTTCTTCAGAATTTAAAACATCCCCGAATTCCCTTTGAAGGCATTTAAGTTGTAGCTTGTATGGAGTGATTATACCTACAGTAACCTTCCCAACACCAAGAGATTTACAAGTTTTTTGAAGATGCTCATACAAACGAAGACAGAATTGCGCTTCATGTGTATTCTGATATGAAACGGATCCACCTCTATGTGATTCCCGACCATGTGTAATGTCATAAAAGATGTAAGGCTTCAGTAAAGGGTCCTTGTAATAAACTTCGTCAGGCAGATTTGCAATACTTTCACTATCAGTAAGGCGGCCTTGATAAAAGTACCTAGAAGGAAAATCCCTAATTTGAGGGTGCATCCTGTACTGCACCGATAACAACATAGTTGGGCAGCCTGCTTGCTGAAACCTCTCAAAGAGGCTTCTACTGTACATCAAAGTTCCAGCTGCTTTGCTGATAACCGTAGCGGGAAGCTGCTGCGGATCCCCAACAAGAACGCATCGTGCTGCACCAAGAGAAAGAGGAGGAAGGACTCCTACTTCACTGGCTTGGGCTGCTTCATCAATGACTACCATGTCAAAACCATGGGTAAGACGAGAGAACAATTTCCTCCCACTACTCGAGACGGTAGTGAAGACGATTTCAGCTTCATTGGCAAAACTAGCCTCCAGACTAGCACGAGCTTCCTCCATGTTGAAATTGTTACCACCACGGAACCTACTCTCCAAAATCAGAAGGCGGGACATCTCCACCAGTATTTTATCTCTATTCTCAACAACTGCCGCAAGGTTCTGCAATAGAGTATCTCGATTTTGGTCCCTAGCCATAAGAACATCAGGGTCAACTCCAACAGATCCCTGTGCACGACCAGCAGCAGCAGCAACTGTTAATTCTCTTTGAAGGCCAGCTATCTGCTGAGACAACTGAGCTTCACGAGCTCTCAACTGGTGCATCCACCCATAAACTTCATCACGACTCTTCATCAAAAGCTGTTCAGTTCTCCGCTCTACAGAAACTGCTTGGGCGGCACGCGTTTGGGAATCCACCCCAACTCGTGCAACATCAGGCCGATATACTTTCATCTCGCCGTCAATGAATCCACGATCAAGAACACGTGCAAGAAGCTCGTCAGTTGCAGCATTTGAAGGAGCACAGACAAGCATTCTAGGTTTTGGGCATAGCTTCGGGAGGGTTCTGAAGAGATTCTGATCCATGCTTAGCAGGACTTCATCAATGGATCCAGTAGCAACATTATCCGAGTTACTCTCGTTATTCTGCTTATAGCTTTCAGGAGCAAGTTTCTTGAGCAATGCTGTGTAATAGTGCTGATACTGAACAAGATGGATGACATTCAGCATTCCCCACACTGTGTGTGTTTTACCTGTACCAGGTGGCCCTTGAACTAGAGTAAAAGGCCATGGATCTTGCCTCTTTGTCATACCATTAGTTCCAGCAGCTGTATGTGTTGCAGCCCATTGGATTGCTGCTAGCTGTGGTCCATTAAAGGTCCTATGCAAGTGGTCAGTAAAGTTTGGCGTAAAGCATTCAGGCATTGCAGGTGTCTGCTCTTCGTATTTAGGGAAGTGCTCAGGGCTTGGCTGAAGAATTGCATTTTGCATCTACACATAAGACCATAATTCTTTATTCAAACTGATAAACAGGCAGAAAAAGCATTTCTAAGGAAGAGCTAGGTTTAAGATATAACCTGCAGATTAAGACGCCGAAATGCATGCAAAGCAACATATTCTCGTTGGGTCGTTGCTAGAGAACCCAGAACAGTCAGAAACCAGATGCCTCTTGGTTGCAGTTTCCGCAGTATGTGATCACTACCAATATTGCTGAAAAAACAAATTCCAAGACGTTAGCTCACTAGTTATGGAAGGCAGAAGCAATTAAAAGTCTAATCACTGACCTGTTGGTGTCATACGGATCTCCAACATAGAAGTGCAGGATGGCTCCAGCAGGATCTCGAGTATCAATAGGTATGTGTCGCCTCACAGTACCAGCCACACGACCACTAATTTCGGGCTCATCACCATCCCCGAATGTTGAGGTGCCACTTCTCCGTGATCGGACTGGTTAATTGGTACGAAAATTTAAAAATTTTATTAAAACTAAGAAGAAACATAGGAAATTTGAAATACACCAGCAAAATGTTATATTATACCAACCTGATCCAGGACGTGGAGTGGAGAGAACTGCTACATCTCCTTCTTTGAATAACCACTTCCATTCACATTCTGGAATAAGGATTACATCGTACCATCCTGTGCAGAAGAAACACAGTGCTGATTAGAATGGGAGGAAACGAAATTCAGTTTAGGTCAACCTAACTTCCCGGCTCTTAAACTCTCTCTTTAATGAGTGTGTGTGTTATCTTTCTTTCAGAGTGAAGCTGTTCTAAGAGTAGGCTATATATAGGTGGGACTACTACCCAAACACTTTTGTTATGCTTGATACTCAAAAATACTAGGAAAACCTAAGAGATAAAATGAAAAAATGAATCCTAGAGAGCATCTCAAAGTGGAGACACAACATTTTTTGTTCGAACTCGTTCGTCCGACTGAATGATGAGGGAATTGAATATCTTCCCAAATATGTATTTGGTATAAACAAAGTTGTTGCTCATATCCAAGTCAAAGGATAAAATAAATATATATAAAAAGTTGCCACAATATACCTCTTTCTCGGCGTTCAATGTTTTTAATATGGACCTTCACATGGGTTCCTGTGTCAGCCATCTCCTCCCAAGTACTGTACAGCTGTGCCCGGCATTCCTCAAAGAGCAAGGGTTCAAACACCGTAACATACTCTTCCACAGATTCAAAGTGACCGGGCACACACTGAAGCTCCGCTTCATCTGACACGAAGAGAAGTTCACCCCTTAATTACACCATATGATGGCACTTCATGCACCACACCACTTTTTGACGCAAGGCAAATAGAAATTGAAAAAGAAAATCCTTATGAGGCTCAAGGAGCTGTACAATGCAACTCGCTACTAAACATGCCTAAACAGGAGCTTCGAAGGAGTAAATCAGAGCACCATTAAATAATAAAGTTAGCTAACACAAAAATGTATTCAGAACTTTATCCTGATACATCTGAACAGGTTAGTCATGGAGGTCATGGAAAAAACACTAATAATCATATAGCCAACTTTGAGATGACACAAAATTTCTTCCATCCCACAAGCTATCCTGATGATTGAGATGCCCACCAGATGAAGCTGGAGGATCCCCTTTGCTATGCATGGGCCTGAGTAATATAAACACCAGCACTTAATAAACTAAACCAGTAAATCCTGTCTCACCAAGCATTCCATAGAACAGGATGCTAAATATGGCCAGTAAAACAACCTAGAAGAAAGTGGGCGTATAGAACATATATTATTGAATACACTTGCACCATCACAAGGAAACTGACAGATCATACAAGAAAGAGAGATGTGACAATGTTCAGCTGGTAAAATGGTATCATTTTATAGCCTTCCAATGAAAACAAAAGAAGTTTTATGATCCAGATACTCGAAAAATGGAAAGTGCAGTATAAAAGAAGTTTAAAGGGCTAATCAGATCTTGAATGACCGCTTCGGTACAGTGCCCAGTGGGAAGAACACATGCTTCTTTGGATAAAACCTAAGGCTCAAAGATTGATTCCATGCTATATCATGACACAGTCATTATTATAGAGCGCAAGAAAAGTGAGGGATTTGCGCACCACTCATTCTAACAATATTCAAGGAAAATGCAAATTTTGATCCTTAACCTCTAACAGGAGAAATAACTAAAGAAATCTAAGACAATATAAATGCTTATCTCCAACCACATACCTTACTAGGCACAGTAAGAGTAATGCTCTCTATTAAAACCTAAGTTGGAGCCATATCCAATTAGAAAGCTGGACATACCCCAAACATAGAATCAACAGGGAAAAGTTTATACGCTACGTCACATAGCTTAAAGAGCACAGAAAAGAACAAAAGATTCGAGACAGAAGACTAACGAAGCAATATTATCAACAAAAAGTAATGGTAATAACCACAATGATGAGAATAATAATTAAGAGGAACACAAAAGTACCTGGATGTTGCCAAAACTTCTCGTTTGTCACCTCACGAATAAGGCGTTCTACAGATGTATCTTGACACAGGCTACTTACTATAGGTTGCTTCTTGGATGGAGGAGGTTTTTTGGCTCCCAATTTAGGATCCATGGAATTTTGACTGGTCAGAGCAGGCTTCCTACCAGGAAACTGCGAATTTCTATTTTGCCTCTGATCTGTGGGATATTTCCAAGAACTCTGTCTAGGCATAGGTGGTGTTTGAGCCTCCGACGTGAGGTCAGTAGAACTATTCATCCGTCTTGGCCGACCTAGAGGTGCTAGATTCACATCAGCACTGGATTCAGATTTGGAATCATTAGATTCCATAGGCAAATTTCCTTCATTAGTTGAATCAATTTGTTTCACATCTTTGACAAGTAGCTGACTGTGCTTTTCCCCATTCTTTTCAGAAGGTGGAGGAACATTACGAGACTCTTTCACAGTACGAGTTGTAACAGGTGCTGGAAAATTTTGCCGCCTAGTAGAACTTTTCTGAGAACCTGCCTGTTTAACGTCTTCCAAATCAAGAAACATGGTCTGCCTACTGCGCTTCTTTCCCAGCATTGCTTCCTTCTGCTGGTCAATCTTAGGGCGCTTACCAAAATTGTTAGCACACTTTAATGCATGACTTGCCTCAGCACCTCTAATCTCTCTATGCTTTGGCACCTGCCCAGAATCCTCCTGACCATCCATGGTAATATCAGCTTTACTACTGCTTTCAGAATTTCTGCTATTATTATTTTTCCTGTCATTTGTATCTCGATCTAATTCAAAAGAAGAAATATTGTAATGTTCACCATTCCGTTTCTCATTATCCTGAGAAGCATTATCAACAGAGACTACTTTATCACTATTGCTCACCGGCTCAACTGCTGATTTCTCCTGCGAAGCTTTATCAACATCAGTATTCGACTTATCATTGACGCCAAATTTTTTATCTGCATCTGTTGAACCCTCTGCATCAGACCATTCACCTTCTTCCTTTTCAGCCACTTGCACATCAAGAGAGTTTAGATCTGGCTGGAGCAAAGCCTTCATTATATGTTCCTGACTTAATTTAGATAATGAAGCACCACCTGAAGTTGGGGGCCCAGCACTCCTCTGTTCCTCAGGAGCTCTAGATACCTCTGCACCTTTTGACCGAACAAAGGGCTGAAAACCTGAAACGGAAGAGGCATGGGAAAATGCATGATTGTTTACTATTCCTGGCGGATCAACAGAGGATGCCAAAAACTCAGAAGTGTTGGTACTAGAAGAGGGAACTGCTCTCTGAGGCTGGAAACAGAGGACACCATCATTATCCTGGCTATCCTCAGCAGGGGGTTCATTAAGATCAAACAACAGCCTTCCTTTAGAACCCATCTCAAATATAATTGCATATACACTGAATAAAAGGAGCTTATACCACCACTTCTCACTAATATTAGTTGTCACAGAGCTATTGGAAAATATTCTAACCTCTTTACTGCCCAAAGAACATTAAAAGCAAGAAGACTTCAATTTGGGGAAACCAACAAACTTGATTAAAGGACGAAAGTCACAGCATCAAACACATAAGTTCGCAATCCACTCTACAACATAAGGTTTACATCATCCTCGTCTATTTGGAATACTAAAAACACGAAGCAAGTGAATAGCTTTAGTAGCAGTCAGCACTCACAGCTACAGCTGCAATATCTTAAAACAGGAATGTATAATTATAGCCTGCATGATCAAATTAATATCTTAATTAGCAATTCATCTTTCAGCAGAAAAAAGGAAACCCAAAAGAAAAAACAGACATGAGCTATGATCGGGGAGTTAAATTCTTAAATCTTGATGATTGTTACGGTATCAGAAAGATTAACTGTGTCATAATGAATCAAACAATAAAGAAAAAGGCAAAAGACACTGAAATTCATCACTGAGCTCAAGCCCTAAAAATATGTGCAAGCTCACAGCTCCTATGCAACACCATGCTAGCAATTACATATGGGCCTCAACAACCGAATACAAGGAAAAGAAAATACAGGGCTAAGAAGATAGGAAATTGGCTGACAGAGGTTAATAGATTGCACAAATTCCAAAGAAAGTAGCAATTCTTTTCAATATTCGTGCAGCGTGCCTATATTACACATTTTGATTTTTCAATCAGTAGATGGTCCATATCCAAATGCATAAAAATTATGTATGCCAACATTTTCTCATAGCATTCAAGAGATCTATAAGACAGATAAGATAAACCAATATTCCCCTAATAAAAACTATATCTAACAGGTCCTATCCTCAATCTTTCACATCTTTTCATCGACCCCCACATCCACTAGTACAAACTCATCAAAATAGCTCCAATAACATATAAACAGTCCTAGCTTTCAAATTCCCCACAATAAATTTTACAGCAAGTAATGCACAAACAGTATCCACGCCGCAGAACAAACGATGCATCAACAACAAATCTAACCAATGTGACAAAACTGCACTCAGTACACAAAAATAAACAATACAGCTAACAACTATAACCCAACTAAATCACCCCTAACAACACCCTTTAAGATTTGTACCAGATTGACCCCTACCAATCAAGATTTTCCAAAGAACCCATCAAATAGATTCAATCTTACCAATTACAATTAGGGTTTCCAAGAATCTAACAGCCAATCAAAAAATAAACAAATTATACAAACCAAAATAACCCATTAGTCAAATTACCAAATTCATATATATTCATTCACCCCAGATCAAACCCAATTTAATCACATGGGATAGTCTCTTTTTCGATCTATTTTTCTGCAAATTTATTCGATCTATTTTTATTCACTCTATTTTTATTATTTATTAATCAAATTGTGTGGAGAGAGAGATAGAGAGAGAGGGGAAGAGTACCTCCAAACAGCACCACGAAATCTAGACAAGGTCAAAGAGAGAGAGGAAAAAGAAAAAAAAATATTAATATAAATAAATAAATTTTAAATAAAATAATAAATTTCTCTTATTTTTGCTGTAGTTGGTGTGCTTTGTATATCTGTAGAGAGAGAAGCTGTCGAGAGAGACAGAGAGAGGAGAGAGAGAGAGAGAGAGGAGAAAAACGAATGCAAGTGAAAAGAAGTGAGTGGGGAGAGGGCTATTTATAGGAAAATACAAAGGCCCATGTGGCCCGGCCGGAGAAAACGCCGATCACCGTTAGTTTAAATTCCCGGCGGATACTTTATCTGACGGCGTCACTTTTTTCTTTTTAAATTAAATCAATACTTTCTTTGTTCATCTTTTCATAACAAATATAATAATGACTTTTATGTACGTAAATGCCCTTCCGTTTTCGTTTATTTACAGACGTGAAGATGACAGGAAAACCAGTTTGGCTGGTGGAGCTTTAGGGTAAGGGTTGAGGGGTAGATATGACATTTCAGTCTAATGCTTCCCGTGATTATCTGTCTAGATCCGTTTAACAGCCGTGGTAAACGAGACTCCTATTCAAAATTTTAATTTTTTGTAATTTAAAAACAAATATGATATTTATTTTTTTCATTCTTTGTTATGTTATTAACAACATTAAGTTTTTAAAAAAAAAAAAAAAGTTTCCAAGAGAGAATAGGCCAAATTTATGGAATAATAGGATGATATTGGTTGGACAATTTTGGAAAAATAATAATGAAATAGTTTGGTAAGGTGAGAAAAGGCACATATTTAATTATCCTATTTGTTACTCACCGAAATATCAGTGTCACATTGATGGAGTTACTGTATGATTATTTTCTTTTAATTTTATGCACTA
>JACEIK010000610.1:280107-296549 GCA_018107945.1 Datura stramonium
TAGAAGTTATAAATATTTCATATATATATATATGTGATATCTTTAAAATAATTTTCAAATATTTTTGTTAGAATTCCTGTTTGTGTTACCAGTCAATGGTCACAATTATTTCCAATTGGCGGCTCTCTTGCTGTACTACTAACGATAACAGCATGGATGAGCCGAAATCGATCCCTGAATGTTGTCTTATTGCTAAATGTGTAGTACTCAACTTTGAAAAAAGAAAATGTGCAAATATTATTCATTTCTCTGTTCTTCGTCAAATATAGAGATATAATATACCATTCAAATTAGGATCCTCCGACTAACACAATTCAAAATTTAGCTAGTGTGGGCTGACTTTTGGTAGTGATCCATAGATTTATATGAAAAATTATACAATAAAGTTATAAAATTATTTTAACTTAAAAAAAATTCTCATAAAATTACTTACCTGAATTTGTCGTGAAAAAAGAACAAAAAAAATACCAAAAAGTTATTCTACAATATTATACATAAATGAGTTGATTTAATTTAACAATCTTAATAATATCTCGTTCATCTCTTGTATTATTTAATTTGAGAATCGTCTTTAACATTTAAAATTAAAAAAAAATTAATATGAACCTATAGTATCCATTAATTGTCCATGTCATATTCTCTGTTCTTACTTCATGAGATTTGCACCAAAATTAAACACCTTTTTTTCTCGATCAAATTTTTGAACTCTTTTATTTTTACTTTTATAACCTCAAGAAATATTATCTTTCTTTATTTGTTATACTCGTTGTCTCAAATCAATTTCAAAAGCGTCGACCTCCCTGGACAATTCAGGAATTAATAAGTTTTGATTCAATAATTTTAATTTGCATAACTTAAACATGAGAAAAACATGCAAAGTGACCCAAAGTAAAAATGGATCAAAGGAACAAGACATAAGGCAAAAAGATGGTCCGCAAAATAATTCTTTTATAATATACTCGTGGATGAACAACACTGTATGTTTTACCAATGTCGAGGTACTGAAAAATACAGTCACATGTTTCAAAAATATCCAACAACATAATATTCTCTCTTGCTCGTGTATTTCATTCTTATAAAATTTTACTTTGCGTAAGGTTTTACTCTATGCTTGTCATATTTATATTACAAATAATTTTCTAGTGAAAAATATTGGGCTTTAAAGATTTAAAGGTGACTTTAAGATAAAGCGAAGTGCGGATCGGGAAATAGTGCGAAATAAAATTGAGGAAAATGATATTTGATGGATAAACTTTGTTTTTCTTCCTTATTGGTTAGGAAGAAAAGAACATTTGTACTTGGTAAAAAAATAAGTGTCCTGTAGTTCGTCGAAATATTTTTGTAATTTGTATTGTCGCTATCATGTAAGCATTCTTTCTTTCTATCATGGAAGGAAGTAATCCAATTCATTGACAATAGCTAGGGAGTTATATTTCTTAAGGACGTACAGGTAATTTGCAGGAAATATTTTTCTACTTTTTTATTTCAGAATTTATTTAGTTTCTTTATTATAAAACATAAATTAATTTGTTAAAGAATTGTTCGGAACACAAATAATAGCAAAAAAATATGTTGGTGGAAATACAAGAACCTGAAGCGCAGATATCTCGCACTCCTTAAAGAGATTCAAGTCTACTGCGGAGCTATCAAGAAAGAGAGACCGAAAGACACACTTCTTCACGTGATTTGATTGTAGCGATCAAAGGGCATATTTATTATTCTTTATTCTTTATATAAGAGAAATGTGGCTCTAATCTTCATCAATCCAGTAGTATAACTCTTGACTTGTCCCTTTTAGGATACACAAACCCGATAATATCATATGACTCAAGTAACTTCAGACTAGTCGAAAAGTCCAAACATCCACCAATAAAAACACATTTTTTCAATATAAAATTACTCTAATTTATAGTGAATATGTTGAAGACTTGAATTATTTTTAATTATCTTAACTCTTTATTTTATCGCACTAACTTTAAAATATAAATAAAATTCAATATATTTTTTAATCCACAACATAATACTCCTCATTCACTCCTCATTTATTCGCCCAAAAAAGAACATCTTTTATATAATTGTGGAATTTCTTTCATGTGATATAAGCCAAGATAATGGAGAGCGAAGGCCCAAAGGAGTCCCATAGCCTTAGCTTCATATTTAAAATGGTCCCTTATCTTTTGTAAAAACACAAAATAGTCCACTACTTTTAGACTTCAGCCCAAAATAGTCTCATATTTTTTTAAGTGGAATACTAATAATTCATATTCTTTGATAAGGTGGTACTCTTTTAGTATCTATCCAAACTTTCATAATATTTTAACAAAGAAAATCTATCATGACCAAACTCAAACCCTCATTCTTGTTTTCTCTTGCATAATTAAGGATAAACTTTTACTCTCTATTTTTTCTTAATATATATAAAATTCTACATCATTATCCTTTCAATAGTATAATATTGATTCAAAAGAATTTCTTGATACTCTATTGCTGCAATTTTATGTTTTATTCATTTTTCTTTAATGTATTTACCGCAATATACTTCTTTCCTACTTTAGTTTCACAAAATTATAAAATATGGTTTTGATAATTTAAAAGAAGAATGAGTTTCATCGAATTCTTATTTAAAAAAATGTTAAAAGAAATAATATCTCTAATAAAGTAGGGACAGAGAGAATATTGAAGGATGAAAGTTATCAATAAGAGGGACAACGTGTAAAAAGGAATACTAATAAGAGGATTGAAGCTTGATATTCTATAGTTGTTAATCACTTTTTTATTTATTTATAAGTTTGTTAAATTTCAATTAGTTTTAAAAGAAGCACATGCCAAATTTTGGTAGCCTCTTATATTGGCATCAATTAAAAAAATCGTCTTAGACATGTAAAAGAATGAAGTACCATTATTTTATCGGTAATATCACAGTTGAAGAGTATATCTTACCTCCTCTGGTTATTGCAAAAAAAATTAATAATAATCTTATGATGCGGACTCATGTAAATCCTATGACGCCTCTTTAATAACCGAAGCAAATAAATATTTCCTCCATAAAAATATAACAAAAAACTGGGTCTGTACTAAAAAGGTATCATTTTATCAAAAAATATGGACTATTAGTATTTTGCCCGAAAGATATAAAACTATTTGAGCCAAATTCTAAAGATATTGGACTGTTTGGATCTTTGCGAAGGATAGGGGATCATTCTTTGTCTAAAGCAAAAGATAGGGAACTATTTTGGGCTTTGCTCGATAATGGATACTAAGAGCCCGTTTGACCATGCGAGATGAAATTATAATATGAAATTATATGAGATGAAGTTTGAAATTTTGTCTGGACATGCAATTTGGGATTTTTAAGTTGTCCTTTTTCCTCGTGAACATAAGAACCCCATAAGTTGTAAAAACTATTCAAATTGCCCTAAAACTTATACAATCTTATCAAATAAGTAAAAATTTATAATAAAATATAATACATGTCACAAAGCTATTCTAAAAGAAAAATACAACATAAGAATCGAACTTTAGTTCAATAAAAAGTAAAATGGTTAGTAAAGGTTGGTGAGAATATATGGTTGACAAACTATTTATGTCTAATAATAAAATAGTTGGCAAATGTTGTTTATATTTATTAAATAAATGGTTCGTAAATATAGTNGTTGATATATATAAAATAGTAGACTTTTTTTTTTACAAAATGTAAACTCGTGGGTTAAAAATTTTGTATTTGAAAAATCCCATCTCATGATTTGGAATCCCAAATTAAGCTTTTTGAAGAATTTGAGATTTCGTCTCATAATTTGAAATTATGAGATAAAATTACATGTCCAAACATTAATTTCATCTCATAATTTTAAATCGCGACATAAATTCTATGTCCAAACACATGCTAAATTTGAGATTAAATGGGGTAGTTAGTAAAAGACGTCAAGGAGAACACATTATGAGTTATCACTCTCTTCCCTTTATACATTCGTTATTGTGCATTTTAAATATTTTAAAGTTCAATGTTAAAATGCACATATAACTTTAACGAAGTAGATATAATGAATGACGATTGGGACCAACACATTTCAATACATGAATTTTTTCTCTTTTATAAAGAAATTCTAATATCAAAACTACCCCAAGCCCCAAGAAGATTTTCTCATTGTCCCGAAAAAGCAGTGATCGATCATGGCGACGTCTTCTGCTTCTAGGGTTCCGGCACAACCAGCGGCCACTTCTTCAGTAGTGTCGACACTCAAGGCCTACTTTATCCCTTTTATACTTTTCTCTGCTTCGCTCTTCTATCAGCTAGTCGCTATTCCTCGTGCCTTTCCTCGTTCGCATTATGACGGTGAGTATACACTCTGATTAGTTCATTATAATTCTGTTTCTCTGCTTCGCTCTTCTATCAGTTAGTTCTCAAGGCCACGTTTTCTTATTTCTTGAATTGTTGGCATGATTCTTGTAGCATTGGGCATCAGAACGCATAGCTCAATTGAGGAAGTCAATCAGGCATACGAAAAACTCTCTTCAAAGTGGTAAATCCTCCTTTTTCACTGACATTCTATTGTTACATATTGAGATAGTTCATGATTAGCTTTTGTTATGCCTGTCAGTTTATATTAGATGCTGTTCCAACATTGCTTCCTCTATCCTTTGTAAATTACTTTTTCTTTTTTTAGTTAATTCCACAAACACCTAAACCTAAAGGATGGACCTTTAGACCCTAACACAAGGTTACCATGGGACATAGGCATTCCTTGACAGGATGGTTCCCTTACTGAGATAATCTTTGGATTGATTTTTTTTTTCCTCTCTTTTTTTTCTTGTATGTACTTGGACATTTTTATAAATCTTGTTAGCATAGAGTAATATAAAAATTCAAAATCAGCCTTTGAAAAAATAGGTAAGTGTTTTCGTATGTAATTCTCTTTTATAAACTGTTACTTGGATTCACTTCTCAACAGTTATCTTGGGACATTAACTTTTTAGTTAGCCAGCAAACAATTTTTTTTCTCCATATGTAGTATTATGTTCCAAACTATTATTTTACTACTACAATTTTCATACTTACCGCAACTTTTGGTTAAGTAGCTAATATATTAAAATTTCTCATTGACACGTAAGTTGTTTCTAAATTTTCAAGACCACATTTATCAAAAATAATACAAATAATACTGAATAACTTATAGACATAAAACAAAGAAAATTGAAAAAGATATATCTTACTCTAAGGGGTTTTGGATATTTATACCCTGAAAGTAGAATACCAACATTTCCAGGTAGAGTTTTTTGTGGTAATTGAGTGGTTACGCCACCTCATCAAGGGGTATTCATGTCTCATTTAAGCCTTCAGGGGTGCCGGTGGGCTCCAAAAGCATACCTTTAGGGTGTGTGGAATTAGCCTCATACTTTGTACGAACTATTCATCCTTTAGGTGTACTGATTTTGTTTTCATGAAATTTGAAGATGTTCAAATCTTGTCTCAGCTAGTAGTCTCATCACTCCCCTAAGAATACTTTGAAATTTGTCAATGGGTCTTGTTAAAATAGTTGTTATGTTTGGATTTGCCTTTGTGTTATATTTAAACTTGTTCAGGCAGAAATGGTAGTTTTAATACCTAGTACAATCTTCGCTTTTGCAAGAATCTCGTGGATGACACACAACCAATTGTACTTGTAATCCTTATATCTTGTGCTAGTTTTGCTTTTACTCTGTATTATGCATTTCTCATAATCAGCAGCCTTAGCTCTTTTGCTGATGGGTTCACCATAATCTTTCAAATATTTAACCCCTGCACACTCTTATTATGCAGATAGTTCTTATTTACACTAATCCTTTTCAAACCCATTCTACTCATCCCCTGCTATATGTCCTTATGTATCCTGAATGTATTCTTCTCAGTTAGTTCAGTTAATCGATAAAACAAAGCTCCGCTATGCCACCTCTTTGAAGATTTGAACTAATGGAAAGAAAATAAGTGCCACTCTACTGTGCTTATGAATTTACCCCTTAAACTAAGCGAAGCGTTGAGTTTCATAATTGATGTTTGACTTATAAATTGTAACTCCAGAATCCCGCTTCATACTTCCTTGTAAAAAAAATTTGTAACTTGATGTGTGTTAGGTTTCCATTGATGTGGATGGAATAATTGGTTTTCTTATATGTTTTTTGTTAATCCTCGCCTCATGAGCTAGCTTTAGGGGTTCAGTTAGGCTCGATGTCCATTTTCTTATCAATGTGTATGTGAGAGATTTTATTTCCATTGTTTGGCGAATAAACTGAAAAGCAGTATGTTTATAATATTCCTTTGTTGTATGAGGTGAAGTGGATATGACTCATGGACATTATATGGAGCTTTCTATGAGATATGTACAAAATGTGCTTAGAATTTATTGCACTTTCAGTTTTCTACTTGCACGTCTTTTCTGTCAAACTATGTTACTCGGACTCTTCAAAGATGTCGACAAGTGCGTGTTGATACCCCAAAAGTAGTGCATTTTTGGAGAATCCGACATGGGTGGGGCAACATTTTTGGAGAATCCGAGCAACATAGCTTTCAAATCCAGTATTTAGCATGAAAAGAATATTGATCTGGATTTGTTTGTTGGATTGAATTTGCTGGAAATAAAATTGTATTATTTACAGGAATTCGGGTGTTGAAGTTCCTTCTACCATTGATTTTATCAAGGTTAGTTGTCAGCACTAACTTGACATTATTTTTCCATTCAGTGAATGGTGCTTTTCAATTTCCTTGTTCTTATTTAAAAACTGAAGCATGATAAAACTAGCATGGGGTTTTAAAAGGAAAAACTAAAAAGGTAGCATCTGTATGCCAAAAAATTTCCTGCTGAATAATGTCCCTTGTTTTTTCTTCTTGATCTTTTGAAAGCAGCATAGAGGCAAAGGTATTCAGAAAGTTCATCATGTTTTCAAATCTGCAATTTCCATAGTCCTTCATCTTATCCAAGGCATTCTAAAGCAAGATCCTGCTTTTGTTATATCGATGGAGTCAATGAACACCCAATAACTTCCTTCACCTAAACAAGTACTTACATGTTTACAGATTGTTTTTTCCTTAGACAACGGTCTTCACAGCTCAAATGTTGGTTCAATGTTGAATTTCCTTGGCCCCACCAATTGACCAACCTTCTGATTTTTGTCCTACACAAAATGAAGTTAGAGCGCAGGGGGGATATTGTGATATTTTTTCTTTCCAGCTCCAGAATCTCCAATTCACACACATTTTAAAGTGCGCTTAACTAACATGTAGCTTTTGCTTCTTCAATCATGGAAATTGTGTGCAATGATTTGATAGCAATACTTTTATAATTAGGGATCAAGGTGTGCCCTCATGCACATCTTTATTCAGTTGTCCCACTACCCATTCATCTCTCTAGGTTTGAGGTGGAAGTACATTCCTTTTAAGTTTGTGTATGGATTTAAAAAAAGGAGCTGTTTATATCTGCTTCATGTAGTGATTTTGTTTAGTGTTTATCAGATAGTTGACCAACATTTAGCTAGCATGAGTTCTCTATTTTAGGACTCTATTTTAGATTCTATAATAAAGATTCTACATTATATGATGGGTGACTTAGCATGACGAGAAATAGTGGATGCACGACAAGTGAGGATACACTTAACCATTTTGGTGGCAAAAGAGTTTAAGGCTAGTTAGAGTCAAATTCTATGCCTTGAATGAATGAAAAACTTTAGAAAATCAGGTTTAATGGACAACAATCTAACAAAGAAGAAGGTTGTCTTGCATTTTATTTCTTCTCATGCTGTTGGATCTCCCTAGATTCGACATGATGTTCTTCCTTTTTTGTCCTTAACATTTCATAAAGCCATCTTTCACCTCTTTGATGCTGATCGTAAAGATATTCAAAATTAGGACTCTTCATCAATTCTCTTATCTGTGATTATGGGAAGCTAGAAAGGAAAAGGTTTGGGACTACAGGTAAATAGTAGAAATTAAATGGTAAAGGTGTGATTGGAATAGGCATCATGCTTTCTTGTGCTCTAAAGACTGGCGTCAACAGACTACTTATTCTTACTTTTAGTCCTTTTCCCGTCAAGGCCTTTTCTGGCTTAATCATCTGTTATAATATGGGTGATAAGTTAATCCTTATTACATGTGATAAGTCTTTTGAAATAGCCAGAATTAACGAAATCGAGTAAGATGGTTCTCCATTACAGAACACAGTAGACTAATTACAAGCAAAATAAAGGTCGACGAGAGTAATCTTCGATGGATCTGCTCTGCTTTTCAGCAAGCATCAAAGGGGATAGGGGACCTTTACAGAAGATGGGGAAGAAAGCAACATATGTATCTGTATAGGGTTTATCAAAACTATAATATCTATGGACGCTTTCTAAGGGTGGAAACTTGGCTTGGTGCTCGGAAATCAGCCATCATCATTCCTGAGCCAAAATATGGTGCCGGTTGGGTAGAGACCGCAGAAAGAATTCTCAATCACCTGGGTATTCGTGAGTGCAAAATATCAACCCCATCTCCTCAAATGATTTACTATGCAGATGCAGTAAAAATCCAAGAATGGCCAGAGACTCCATCAACTTCTATTGGTAAAGAGGACAATCATCCTCTCTCCAGATGACTGGTGAGAATTTCAATGACTCTTTTCACCACAACCCAAAGACAGAGATCATTCTCAAGTGGTTTTTTTCCAGATGGAAAATTTCTGCTGGCTTGGTAGTTACCCCCATTGATCACAATTTTTTTCTATTTTTGAGTTCCCCTCTAGGCGGGAGGCAGCGAGAATCTTGGCAGGAGAATGGTTCTGGAATGGTCGTCTTCTATCTTTGGATTGGTGGTCACCGTCATCCGGGTCTTCTTCACCTAATGACACGACAGGCCAATAATGGATCAAAGATTTTGGTATTCCACTTCATGCATGGTCCTCGAGCACATTCTGTAGAATTTGGGAAATTTGCGGTGGATATGTGGGTATTGACGAAGACACTAGAAACGAAATCCAATTCCTCTGGGCAAGAATCTGTGGGAAGAAGAACGAAGGGAAACAACTCAGAAAGTAGATATAGCAATAGGCGATTGGAGCTATGAAATCACCATTTTGCCAGATAAAATAGTGAAGCTCAGACCTATCGAAGGCTCGATTCCGGCATAACCTTGGTGGAAAAGAATACTGCAGCTGATGCGGTTCGTACATCGAGCCAGTAAAAAGAAAATGTGGCAGGGTAAAAACACGTGGGTGTGCAGAAGACTCCTCTTGATCCAAAGGTTAAAGACCAAGCTACCTCCTTTAAGTTGGGCCAATTTGTGGACCACAACTATTATTCAGTTGGCCCAAAATGCAAAGCGCATAAAAATAAATTTAAACCTTACTGGAAAAGAATGGGACTTTTTAAGGATATTCCTTATTCCGATTATTTTGCCCCTCCTTCGGAGAAGTCTAAACATATGCCAGTTTCTAGAGTATTAAACTCCATCCACAATGCTGCTGCTGTACCTACTCCAAGTCCCTCTCTACTTTGTTCTGAAACTTTTTCCACGGACCATTCAAAGGCAGATGATGAGGTTGACCAGATCTAGCTTTGAAAACTCTTCTCAGAAGTGTAATTCTAGCACCAGAAAGGTCCCTGATTTGTTCCATTGACTCTGATTTCTCCTCTCCTTCTGACACCTATTTCTCCCATGGCATGCTAAAGCCACAAATTCTCAGATCCAAAACCCAGACGAGGTTGAAACTTAAAGGTGGGCTAAGATGGTAATGTTAAAGGCATGTAGGGCTTTTGGGGTCAACATGGCAGGATTCGAACATGAATTCTTGGACATACTTCTGCATACGGAGGAAAGGCGAAAACTACAACTACAACAAAACAATTCAGAACACAAACAATCAAGGAGAAAAAAGTCCAAGAAGGAATCAGAATTGGATTGGTGAACTATGAAGGAGGTGGAAGTTTAGAAAGAGGGGGCAATAGCAGTGAAAAGGGCAGGATTCACAAACTCCACTTCGAATGAAGCTACGAATTCTTAGTTGGAACGTAAGGGGGCTCAACGAGAGCAGGAAGAGGGGAACTTTGAAGTCATTTATTTATAAGTGGAAAGCCGACATAGTTTGTATTCAAGAAACGAAAATTGACAAATGACCGACAGATCTGTCACAACTATTGATGGGTACTGGTTGGGCTGGTTGGGCAGAGCTCCAAGCCAGTAATACTAGAGGTGGGATGGTAATAATGTGGGACAAAAGATATTGGGAATGTGTCGACTCTCATAAGGGGTATTATATTATTGAAATCCCACAACTAGCTTTGGCTGAAGAAACATCTTGGAGGCAGAAATCCAGATGATTGTGGTTAAAAGAAGGTGGTAGGAATACCAAATACTTTCAGAGGATAGTCAACTTCAAAAGGAGGATGAATTACAAATGATAAACTCATGATACGCAATGACAAAATTGAGGAGAATAATCAGATTAAGGAGGAAATCTTGGGTTTCTACCAAGCTCTCTACTCTGAGAATGAGCCCTGGAGATCAATCGCCAACTTTGAGGGTCTGCATCACAGAAGAGGAGAAAGCTGAACTAGAAAGAGAGTTCACTGAAGAGGAAATGCTTTCCACCATCAAAGCTTGTGCTCTAGACAAAGCCCCCCAGGCCAGGCGGATTCACTATGGCTTTCTTTCAGAGTGCATGGGACACTATCAAATTAGAGATCATTGCCACCATGAATCGCCTGGCCAGTTGGTTAGAATTTAGATCTTGTAATGCCTCATTTATTGCCTTGATTCCTAGAAAGAAAGGTGCTATGGAACTCAGAGATTTCAGACCAATGAGCCTCATAGGGTGTGTATATAAAATTGTTGCTAAAATCCTTGCCAAAATATTGAAGGAGGTCATCTGAAAATTGATATTTGGGCAATAGAATGCATTCCTTCAGGGAAGACAAATAACATATGCATCTCTAATAGCGAATGAAATCTTGGATTGGAGAACAAAATCAGGTGAAGCCGGTCTCTTTGTAAGCTAGATATGAGAAAGCTTTTGATCAACTCAACTGGAACTTTCTCTTTATGATGCTGAGGCAAATGGGCTTTAGAAACAAATGGATTAATAGCCTGTTTGGCCAAGTATTTGGGAGGCCAAAAGCGCTTATTTTTTCTAAAAAGCACTTATTTTTAAGAAATGAGGTGTTTGGCAAAGCTTTTGAGAGAAAATAAATGCTTTTAAGGAGTAGCAGAAGCTGTTTTTCAGAAGCTAAAAAAGGTAGCTTCTTCCCCAAAACACTTATTTGAAAAACACTTTTGTGAAAAATACACTTAGAAACACTTTTCAAAAGCTTGGTCAAACACTAATTGTTGCTCAAAAGTGCTTTTTGAATTTATTGGCCAAACACAAACTGCTTCTCACCAAAAGTACTTTTTTGATAAGCACTTTTGAAAAAAGCACTTATCAAAATAAGCTGATTTGAGAAGTTTGGCAAACAGGCTATAAATGGATCAAGTATTGCACCACCACTGTGAAATATTCAATCTTGATCAACTCTAGCCCGGTTGGCTTCTTTTCTCCCCTAAAGGGACTTAGGTAGGGGGACCCCCTCTCCCCGTTCTTCTTTATCATTGCCATGGAGGCCTTAGCAATATGCTAAGCAAAGCCAGACATTTACAATGGTTCAAAGGTTTTGAAGTTGGTGCCAGAGGTGGGAACATTATGACAGTTTCACATCTGCTGTTTGCAGATGATACACTCATTTTTTGCGGGGCTTAGAGCTCTCAAGTGCTACACTTAAACCTAACTCTGCTTATATTTGAAGCTCTTTAAGGTTGCACGTTAACATGCTGAAGAGTGTCATATATCCCGTTAATGTTGTACCGAATTTGGAGGAGCTAGCCAATATTTTATGTTGTAGCACTGGAAATTTGCCAACAACCTATCTTGGGCTTCCACTTGGAGCCAAATTCAAATCTGCTGACATATGGAGTGGAGTCTCGGGAAAAATAGAAGGGAGATTGACTAACTGACAAATGCAATATCTCTCCATGGGAGGCAGGTTCACTCTCATCAATAGTGTCTTGGACAACTTGCCAACCTACCTTATGTCACTCTTCCTCATTCCGGGGAAGGTGTGCTAAAGCAGATTGATAAATGCAGGAGGAATTTTTTGTGGGAAGGAAGTAGCAAGATACATAAATTTCATTTGGTCAAATGGAAGTTTATTACACAGCCAAATCACAAGGAGGCCTGGGGATTAGAGACCTCACAGCTCACAATAAGAGCATGCTAATGAAGTGGCTTTGGAGATTCTCCCAAGAGGATCATTCTCTCTGGAAAGAGGTGGTGATTGCAAAACATGGCAGTAAAAATCGTTGGAGCACCAAAGTGTCGAGAGCACCATCTGGAGTAGGGCCTTGGAAATTTATCAGCAAGTTAGGGGAAGAATTCCAACACAAATGCAAGTTCAAGGTGGGCAATGGAGCAAATGTTAAGTTACTGGGAAGATAGATGGATAGGAGATTCTACCTACAAGCTGATTTTCCTAATCTCTATTCAATATCTAGAAGTAAGCACTCAACCATTTCACAAAATAGAGTTGACAATGCATGGTATCCTCAATTTAGAAGGAACATACAAGATTGGGAGCTACAGGAACTTCTCAGACTGCTGGAGAGGTTAGAGTCCTTCCTTATTAATGACCAGATGTCTGATAGGCTAGCCTGGGGTGATAAAGAAAACGACAGATATTCAGTAAAGGCAGGTTACTACCCTCTTTGTGCTCAAAATGATGTGATTGTTAATTGGCCTTGGAAATTAATTTGGAAGGCTAAGCTACCTCAAGGTGATTTGCTTTAGCTGGATAGCTCTCTATGAAGCATGTCTCACTCAGGACAACCTTAGAAAGAGAAAGCTACACATTGTCAACAGATGCTTTATGTGTCAGCAGGCATATGAAACCAACAAACATCTTTTGTTACATTGCCCAACTGCTGCAAATTTACGGAACATGTTCCTGTCAGTTTTTGGTCTCAAATGGGTAATGCCTGAGAAAATTAAAGATGCTATGGTTAGCTGGAGCTCATGGAAGGTGGGAAAATCAATCAGAAAAGTCTGGAAGATGATCCCTGCTTGCATTTTTTTGGTGTATTTGGACTGAAAGGAATGTCAGATGCTTTGAAGGCACTCTTATTCCAAGCTACAAACTTAAAGCTAGATGTTTAACAAATCTCTATAGCTGGAGCAACCTATCCCCTGTAACTTCCCCTGATATGTTTTTGGACTTTGTTAGCTCCTTAACTTTAGATTAGACCTTTTGTAATAGAGCTAACAATGTCTTTTATTTAGTTACTACTCTGTAAATTTTGCATCTCCTTGATGCCTTTTATGCAATTCATTACCTTATTTAAAAAAAAAAAAAAAAGAAGACCGGCGTCAACACCTTGAGCCAAGCAAGAAGGAAAGCATTGATTCTTCTATAATAAACAAGGTAAAAATTACAGGACATAAATTTTCATCTAGGACCTCTGAAACTATTTGTTTAATTTGAAAAATAAATATTTTCTTTGATAAGCTTGTTTTTAACAAACTTCAAATAATCGTTTCTTGATATTCTGTTAAATAATATTTGGTTTCTTCTAATTTTGTCTCATCAGTTGCTATTTAGTATGCCCTATTACTGTATCTTCATGCTGACATCCTCTCCCTAGTCTTTTCACATTTCTTTTGATTCTAACAGTGGGGTTTGTTTGCTTTTTCAAAAAATATTTTCTTTTACTTGAAAGATTTCTCATAACAACCATCCAAATATTGGCAGATTCTTTTTCCACTAGCTTCTTTATCATTGTGTTTGTTTTCCTATTGCTGGCTTGTGCACACTCAATGCCCTTAACCATGGGCATGTAATTAGATCTGCAAAAACATGTCTTAGAATTTTTTCCTAGTGACAACAGCTGCCGCCTTTCCTATGATTAGAGGTCTTGATATTTCTATTTTTGACTGCTATGAAATGGTTGATTTTACTTTCCTGTTGGCTGGCTTCATGCACCATCTATCATGACCAATCTGCCTTCTTCTCCATTCCAAGAATCTTCCCCATATCATGATCGTTGCATAATTGTTTCACAGGCTCGATATGCTTTTGAGTTGCTGACAAATCAAATTTGGAAAAGGGACTATGACCTATTCAGTATTGATGAGCAATTTGTAAGTTTTCTGTTCTAGTTTTTACAGATAATTTTAGTACCAAAACTGCGAATCTGTACGTTCAATCCAGATTCCTATTAATGTGTTCTATTTTATGTTTTAATATATTTTTTTCTTTCCGTATTCAGCATGTTATTGAAAAGGCTAAAGAGCTGTACGTTGGAAGAAGTATTTCAGAAATCACCTTTCCCCTCCTGGAGACAATTTCTTTTGGTTTGTAAACACCTCTTTAGATAGACTTTGCTAGGAAAGCACTTGCCCGGTGCCATCCTCAAACCCCACAGAAATATAAACCAGGGATAATATTATGATACTTCAAATGATTTTAGTGTAGCTTAGATTTGTTCTTTCTAGAGTCGTTATCTATGTTAGTCTGATGCAGATTTCTTTGTTTTTATACCTTAGATCCTGATGGCCATGCTGTTGATGTCATCAACTCTGAGAATTTTCTATCCAAGCTTGAAACTGACAAGGCATTACTAATTCAGGTTGGATATTTGTGCTAACTGGTTTTCTTACTCATGTGAATTCTAATGTATCTACTAGTTTGTGCTTTCATTATTCACTCCCTGTACATGGGGATTTCCATGCATACTGTTGTATCTACCAGAATGTACTCCTCCATTTATACATCTGGGTGTTATGAAGGGTTAAGTGCATCGTCGGATATGTTGTTCAGTAACATGACATGAAACTATTTTTGCATGATGAACTTGTGTTATCAACTTACCTCAATATCTGTAGTATAGTTTCTGAGATCTGTATAATCTCTTTTCATTGTTTAGTTTTATTTTCATTTAGTTACTCCTATTGATGAAACATTGACCAAAATTATTGTCTTAGATTTTTTCTCCAGGGAGTGCACAATGTGCTCAATTTTCAAACAAATGGAAGAGAATTGGTAAGAGTTTGAATATTTTTGCAGACATTTATTCCATCTGTAATCTTACTAATTGTTATTTGGTATATTTTCCCTTCACCCTGCTAATGTTATTTGGTGTATTTTTTCATTTATTTCTTCTACCTTGTTTCTTCAGTTACTTTGCTAGATGGGGTCGCAGATACTGGAGTTATTGATCTTGTTGATATTCAACTTGTCACATATCTAGCTGAGAAGAAACCTGGTGGACTACCATATTTTAGACATGGAAAGTATTTTAGTAAACAAATGTAAATATTACTTTGTCATTCCTGGGAAACGCTTCAACAGAATAGTGTAGCTGTTAGATAGTATCTGCTGAAATACAAGCATGAAACACACTCAATGGAGTTCATATTTATGACTGGATATTCTGTTCTTCTAGGGAATCATCTATAGAAGTGTGGGATTCAATTGTTAACCTCATAAGGAAATAAATATATATTTTGGACTGAATGAGATAAGAAGTTGATTGCCTTTATGTGGTGTCAACACTTGACCAGTAATGGCTGCTGTTAGGTTCTGAATCATGTATGCTATAATTCATCAGAGGGAAGATGTGTTGGACTTGAAATGCTATAACTCATCAAATTTAAAAAAGAGCACATATGAGATGACAATACAAAAAGCCTTTGTAGTTTGCACTAGTAAGTTCTGGAGATAGGGAAACTGAATTGCCGGGGCAATGGTCTTGTCATGAATCTCTTCCTTAGATTAACTGACACAGATGGATGTATTTTCCTATTTCTTCAACCCTTTTAACTTGATATATTGCCTCACATGCAGGAATTCCAGCACTTGTGGCTTTCCCCCCAGGTTGTAGAGGTTTAAGGTGCATGTCTAGGTGAGTTTCCTTTTCTCACCATTCTTCAGGTTATTCTCTTGTCATCAAGACATGTTTCTTGATAAAATTTCAAAACTAGAGTGTGGACTTACTTTGCTTTCAGTACAATTTCCTTCCTGCTTATTGTATTTCTCTAATGGTACTTCACAATCTGGTTAGGTATGAAGGAGAACTTTCTGTGGATTCAGTTACCGATTGGGTTGCAACGTCCATTCTAAGTTTGCCTCGTATTCGGTACTACTCGAAGGAGTCAATGGTAACATATGTGATTTAGCTTCATCTTATGTTTTATTCTGCTGTCTTTGCACAAGTAGACTGATGGGCGGGTAAGTGCGTGAGAGTAAACTGAAAATAGCAGTTTCATCAGATTTTAGGAACAAAAACTTTAGCTAGCTTGTTTTCTAGGATTTGAGAAGTGTTTTTCTTAGTATTATTGAAACAATTTGTGTTCGACCAAATTTTCAAGGAGGTGTTTTTTAGCGTCATATATGAGAAAAGACAGGTAAAGATTCAC
>JACEIK010000610.1:296872-307669 GCA_018107945.1 Datura stramonium
GTTGTGGGATAGTAAGGTCTGGGAAGGCGAAGTTGTGGAAATTGATTCTTATGCTTTGACTTGTAGTGTCAAGTCCAGGACCAGTGATTTCAGTTGGCTCATGACTTGGGTTTATGCACCAAACTGTAATCAGGAAAGACAAGAAGTGGTGGGAAATAGGAGCTCCTAGAGGTTTATTCACAGGGCCATGAGTGGTTGGGGGAGACTTCAACATAGTCAGATATGCTTCTAAATACTCTAGAAATTCAAGATACATGACTGAATTCTCTTATGTTATTTAGGATATGGAGCTGATTGATCCACAATCACATGGGGGAAATTATACCTGGACTCTAGAGGGAACAATCTGGAAACATTCTCCAGAATTGACAGGATTTTATACACTACAGAGTCGGGAGAAAAAATTAATAATGTTAAGCAAGAGATTCTACCGAGAATATGTTCTGATTATACACCAGTTGTACTTTTAAAGTGGCAGTTGGGAGCACACTAAGTCTTATTTTAAGTTTGAAGCATGGTGACTGGAAACTGAAGGCCTCAAGGAGAGAGTAAAGGATTGGTGGGGCTCTTTTGAAATTGCAGGCAGATCTGACTTTATCCTTACTAATAATTTTTTTTTTGATCGGGTAAAGGTATTTCATTCATAAACAAGGTCAAAACTATGACCATTTACAAGAGTATCACCAAAAAGTAGAGAATCTACACAAATACATGATTCTCTACAAAGTCAGCCCATTCTTCTATACAAYAAGGGACTTTGTGATTACACCAAMAGAAAATAAGGGACCGAAGACTACTCCTGAGTTTGGTAAAACTYGACTCTAGCCCCTCAAAAGCTCTCCTATTTCTCTCTCTCCAAACAACCCACATTAGCGCAAGAGGAATCAAGTTCCAGGCTCTACGTCTTCTTCTACCTCTTCCACTCCTCCAACAAAACATCAATTCTTTCACGGTTTTTGGCATTACCCCAGCCGTTCTAAACCACCTAAACATATCCCACCATAGTCTCATTGTAAAGTTACAGTGTGGGAGGAGATGATTGACTTCCTCGCCCGCTTCCTTGCACATGAAACACCAACTGATGCATATAATCTTTTGCTTTCTCAGATTTTCCGTTGTCAAAATCGCCCTCTAGCAGCCAGCCATGAGAAAAAACAGACCTTCCTCGGCACCTATGGAACCCATACTGCACTATGTGGGAATTGAATCTCCTCTCTCATCAGAAGTTTCTCGTAAAAGGATTTTATAGAGAAAACTCCATTGTTCCCCGCCCTCCACCACAAACCATCAGGGTTATCAACCGGTATGACTTGCCTATGGAGCAAGGCCACCAACCTTTGAAACTCATTGATCTCTCAATCTTGGAAATCCCTTCTAAATCCCAGGTCCCAAAAATTCTCTCCTCCTTGAGTCTCTCTAATTTGGTAAACCATCAAATTATCTTGACAAGAAATTCTGAACTTACTTTTTGTAAAGGGGAAAAAACAATAAAAATATAGTACAAATTAAAAGGACGAGTAAGTTACAAAGTTGTGTTGATGCAACTTGTAACAAAAAATCGTCTAAATATAGATATAAATTATTAATGTTCTATAGATAATCTAACAATGATAAATATCTCGTTCTTTATTTGTATCCACCCATGGAATAATATTTATACAGATTTTTTTCATGTTCTTTCTAATTTTGGGTGATCAAATAGGTCCTGGGTTTGAATTTGGATGTGGAAAAAATCATGGTAGGAAGATTGAGTCTTACAAGACGTAAATTCAAAAGTTGAGGTCTTAAAGAAGGTACAAAACATCGGGGTGGGAATAAAAAAAGTGTAAATAATTACTTTCAAATTTGAAACGTTGCAAGTAACAACGAAAACTTCTTCATAAGAAATGGTAAAATTGGAATGGTTACTTCTTTATTTTATAGGTTTCTTTTATAGTAGATGAAATTATGAAACGTAAGTTTGAAAATTATAAAAATGATAGGGTTAAGTTGGCCGGTTGGGCTATGACCCATTGTTTAGCCCATCTTAACCCAATCCATCTTAGCCCATCTCAACTTTGGGCAGGGTTGGTTAATGACTCATTTATTGCTTCAGCCCATCTTAACCAGCCCAAACTCAGCCCAAATGGCACATTTGCCACCCCTAACTGGAACCATTATTTTTCACCAATCTACCAAGTGCAACTTTTTCTCCCCTCCTTTCCTTCCCATAATAAGTCCATATGAATTATCTCAATCTACTAGAGGACATCTTGGCATACAAAACAAATGCGTATGTTATGTCAGAACATTTAATAGAATGGGCTACAACAAGGAAATATTTTCCCTTCAAGTATTATCTCTTCCATCCTCATTTCTAAAATTTGTAAGTACCGGCTGCCACAAATCCTTAGTTTTGAATTTTACCGAAAAGACAATCTTGAATAAGTAATCGACAATTTCTGTCTTACAACACAAAAACTTGCCAAAGTATCAATGTTTCGCAACACCTACCGGCACTAATTAGGACTTCCACATGTTAAACATAGACTCCGCCTCAAACTAAATCAATGTTCTAAGTGAGTACTGCAACAGTCTATTCTATGGCCCGCAAAGTTTAGTCTCATAAGCAAATTTTTCCTCTGCTTTCATCCCCCATTTTGAAGTCCATTACGTATCCAATACCACTCTTCTATCCATAAGTCCAATGGATGACTCTGTAACTATTAAAATTAATAAAGGTGATACATCACCGTACTTGATGCTTTTTCTATTCTAATTTATATTGACTATTTCCTTTTTAGTTTTTAACCACCTCTTCCATCTATTCCTTTTGAAAAGAAGTCTTCTCAATAAGTCTCTTTCATGAGAGGATGGAATACCATCTACTTCCGATCTCCATCCCTATGGCTAGACAACTTGCCATTCTCATTCTTTCTTTTGAGGCATGAAAAGAATTAAGAGTCTATAAATTATACGGAGACAAAAGTCAACAAGTTGAGCCTTATAATAGGACAGACTCCATTAGTGAATATGAGTTTTCTTCAGCTCATATGAGCTATTGGAAAATGATTTGATACTTGACATCATAGTTTTGGATCCTTTTCCTCATGAGTTAAAAAGGATCCTCACATACGGTGACCTTCAACAATATTAAACGACACTCACTAAGGATATGGACCTAAAATGTTGATCTATTGAGTGGAAACTATAGTGCGCAAGTTTAAACAAAAGAGCAAAACAAACAACAAATTAGAAACATTAGAAACTGTATCCAGGCCCACTACTGGTAAACTACAATACAGAGATAAAAGAAAAGAGGTAGGCAGGTGGCAATGACGTCTGAGAAGGAATGTTGACTGAAGCAGTCGTGCAACAAATGACAAACATGGTAAGACTATGAAACGAGAAGATGAAGAGTTTTGCATAACGGTCAGTGTCTCATGGCAAAGATATATAAAACATAATATTTAAGTTTGTTCCAATCCAACATGTGATGATACAAACAATTTAAATCTAAAAGCATGAGATCTCTGCAAATAAGGGAACATGATGCAAATACAAATTTCTCGTACCAGCAAGATTTTCAGCAGCAAAACTTAGGCAAACTGATTTGAGCTCAGCGGCCTGGTAACGGTCTGCTAAAGCAAGAATTTGTGCAACAGAGTTGATAGAGATATCTTTGCAAAGATGAGACTCACACAACCTCCTGAGTCGCGTTAAATCATACCGATCAGCTGCTGATAGCAATTTTGCTGTCATAGTTTCAGATATAAAGGGGGTAGAAGAAGTAGTACTAGTTGCTTCTAGCTCTTCTTCTACAAGAGCATCTCTGTATATGAAGTGCAGCATAGCCTTTACAAGAAAATTCCAAAGAACAGTGAGTTAGAATTCCAATTCTAGTTTGAAAGAGATCTAATCTATTTTGCTAAAAGCAAATATACCGAAGCTATTACAGCCAGACGGATGGAGATATATGAAGATGATATTAAAAACAGATATACATCGAGAAAACAAGAGGAAATACAGCTCCTCAGAAGGACTGGCCATATAAGATAAAAGGAGATGCTCACTTTGAAGACCTCAGGTTCCATATCATTAACCACAATTTCCTGCTCATTGCCATCCTGTTCATACAAAAACTCAGTGCGGAATGCAGGAGAACGAGCAGCCAATACCAACTTGTGGGCATGAAACTTTTCACCAGCCACATTGAAAACAATATCCGAGGCTTCCATATTTTCTAAAAGCATGCCAAAATGTGCTCCAATGTCCGGATCTGGGACCTGAATTGTATGCAAGCTCGAACAGTCTATCGTAGATCGTACAACTCCAACAGTGCAATTAATCTTCAAGCAGTCGTCCTTCAAATAATCTGAAGTCTCGAGCAATGCTCGTCTAAAAAAACGTTTATATCCCCTATATAGCACACAGATAAACTCCTTCAGGAAAAGTCTTGAGTTGCAGTATAAGAGATTGCAGTGAAAATAAGAGAAAACTTTGCTCAAACAGCTATTCAGGATGCTATAAACAAGATTCTTCTTCCTTTTTTTGTCCATTTTTTCAAGTTCCTGCCAAAATGGAAGAGAATTATTTTCTGAAAGATTACAAGTATAAAAGCTTCTCTATCTAAAGCTTATGGCCATAGAAGCTGACATCAGGCTATCTGCATCTTCCCCTCGTAAAGTAGCCATCAGCTTTGTGTTGACTTTATAGACCTACTTGTAGCCATGGCGTCTTTTCTTAGAGGAAGAGAGACTCAATCTAAGTAGCAAATCATTCTAGCGCCTCCCACTAAAGCCTCAAGGAAGATTGAATCCCCTAGGTACACGTTAAATATTAACTCAAGAAAGCGATAGAGAATGGGGATAGGCCCGGGAAAGGCATTTTCCCTTGGACGACTAATATGACCACTAGCCTTCAAGAAGCTATGACGCGAATCACCAAAGTCTAATGTTTACTTTGTGTTATTCAAAATTTTGTTTTTACACTAAAAATACAAAAGGCATAGGCAATTGAACTTAAGCTAAGATACAACCAAGGTAAGTTATTAGTAGTATTTTGGGTTGATTATATCCGTTAATGCTAGTACTAAAATCAAAATCATTGATTTTTTTATATTTTTCAAATATATCAAGAATCTCCCAAGGGTGAAAATTTTGTGTTTGACTACAACGAGTTACTCTACCGCTTGAGCTTCACATATACAATATATTTGAGTATGTATAAGTATTTTATGAAGTTTATTTGGGATCATAAGGAAGCCTGGATGACCCCCAGATTATAGGTTGGAAATGGTGGTAGATTAAGATGATGAATAGTATCCACTAATTATCCTTACCTTAATATACAACTTCCTAGTCAAAGTAAAAAGAATCCTAACAAACATCAAAGATAGTTTTCATAAAGTTGAATTTTGGATTTTGTGACTGAAAATCCACATTTGATTTTTCAATAGAAAGGTAAGAGAAAGTTTTGAACATTATAAATTGTGAGATGGACTCGATCGAAATTGAAAGAATGAATCAAACCCAATCCTTATTGGCAAAAAGTCAGGAAAACAGAACTCAAGGTGCAAATACAATAAAAAGCAGTTTAGTAAACTCACAATCCTTACTAGTTAAGAATCCTAGTGATTCGATTTCTATGCTTAGTCTGATAGGAATTAAGCTATTCAAATAAATAATTTTATAGCGAATGACTATTCATCTATCGTATTTTTATGCAAATAGGGGGCAAGAAAACTCTATGGAAAGATGGTAGTTTAGTTCGATGTTGTTTAAGAAGGATGGATATCTCGTTCGTACACATCATCTTGCTTGTATGGATCCTTTGCTACCATTAAGATATGTTCTTAGTTAAGTTTGCATTGATTCCAACAAATTATAGGTTCTTTTAGACAACATTTTCTAGTATTTTAGATCTATTCCGTCCTCTTTCAACACTTCAATCATCATAATATCGCACCTATGAAACGATCCCTTTTTTTAACTCAATCCATCATAATATCGCACCTATTGACCGGTCTATATAAAAATCCATGCAGGAATCGGGACATAGTCAAATTATCTCAGTAGACCAAATCTTATTCTATCCATTATATATGCTACTTGCTCCCAACTGTTTGACGTGAACATTTCCAAATTTGTCCAATATAGTACATGATGGAATCTATCTTCAAAAGGAGGAGAACGATTATGATCAGCTGGTGTTATTTTGGGCAAAGAATGGGGCAATGACAATTATCACATTGTGCTATAGTGCAAATAATGTACAAGATATCTTCCGCTATCTTTCTTTGAGTTACACGACTTGGCGAGAAGAGGAATAGAAAGGAGAATACAACAATTTGGAGGATTGTGGTATTAAGTATTTTTATGATATTCTTGAAATACTCTAGTTTTGACCATTGAGAAAAAGCAACAATAACTGAGTTGAAAAATATGATTACATGGGGTTTATCTCTCCAGTACCAACTCAGTAACTAGCTTTTCGGCTGTTATAAGGTCTAGCAAATTCTGATGACTTGTGATTAATTATAAGAACAAACAAAGCAATATTCTTTTAATCAATTGTATTATGCATGTGCAAACCCAAACTAAATACTTTCTCGAAAAGGAACAACTGCATTGTGCTTACCAACTTCAACGAAATTTAACTATTCTTATTTGCACGAGTATCAAATTAGCACTCATACATGTCTTAAATTCTTCAATTGCCATGCCTTTGGAAGTAATTTAGATAAGCAAACACCAAGTTCAACAAATTAGCTAAATTACAGAAACAACACATTACCACATGCTGCCACGGTACTTCAAGGTGTATGGCCCGCTCTCAAGAGACCGATCAAAGTGGCTATGAACCTTATGCTTTCCTTTACCACTCTGATCAACAAGAGTCAACTCAAACAAAGCCCTCACATCCGTTCCTTCACTAGCCAACGCAATGAACACAGACACATACGTCGAATTATCCTCAGGGTTCTTTCCATCAGGGTAGAAGTAAATAGCCCACTGGTGACCGCCAACGGTGAAAGTATCACTGGCGATGTGTTTCCCGACACCCATCCCTTTAGCTAACGAATAACCCTGGATCACGAACCGGTGCGACCCGTTTACCGTATCAGTCACAGAACGTGAACTCGTCGGCGGTGCTAACTCACCGACGGTGCACTTATCGGAAACGTGAGTGATCGTTGGTAGCTCTGACATTGCGAATTCTCCACTATATAGTTCGATAAAAGGGGAAATTCATGGATTTTGTTAGGGTTTTTTTTAGCTTAAACACAGAATTGAGGACGAAGAGAAGAAGGATCGCAACTTTTTTTCGAATTCCAATCCTTTTTGGGGAAAATCTTTTTGTCCAAAAATGGAGCACTGAGAATTTTTTTCCAAGTTCCTTAAATCCCAATTGAGAATTGAGTTAAACAAGAATGCACTTAATCATGAGTAAAATGACAAAAATGGTATTTTACGTTTAACAATAACATAACAGTGTAAAGTCACAAGAAAAAGGACTCAGGGAGAGGTTAGAGTACATGCGGATCTTATTTTTGAAGTTATTTTTGATAGATCATAGACTTAAAATAAATAAATTAAAGCAATTCATAAAAAGGAAGAAGCGGATGAAATAGTATGTCAAACATTAACTAAAGTAAAAAATATAAGAAACAACAGGTAATCGTGAATTTAAGGTCAAGACACTATACATAGTAGTACTATGACTATTAGTATGGGTAGGTTAGACGTTTTACTCGGTACTAACCTACTACCGTCGTTTGTGTCCTCCACAACCTCCTATCTAAGGTAATATCCTCGGTAAATTGAAATTGTGACGTCCTATTTAATAATCTCTCCCGCCCGCTTCTTTGGCCTACCTCTACCTTTCCTGAAACCATCCATCGACAACCTCTCACACCTCCGTACTAGGACATCCGGACATCTCCTCTTCACGTGTCTAAACCATCTCGACCTCGCTTCCTGCATCTTATCCTCCATCGAAGCTACTCCCACCATGTCTCGAATATCCTCATTTCTAATCTTATCTCTCCTGTTATGCCCACGTATCCATTGCAACATCCTCATTTTCGCACCTTTCATCTTCTGAACATGAGAGTGTTTTATCAGTCAACACTCTGCTCCAAACAACATAGTTGGACTATCTACCGCTCTATAGAACTTGCCTTTGGTGGCACCTTCTTATCATGTAGGACTCCAGAAGCGAGTCTCTATTTCATCCATCTAACACTAATACAATGAGTGACATCCTCGTCAATCTCCCCATTTTCTTGAATAATAGATCCAAGATACTTGAAACTCTCCCTATTTTAAATAGCGTATGTATCAAACCTCACTTTCACGTTAGTCTTATACACCACATCACTAAACTTGCACTCTAAGTATTATTTCTTGATCCGACTCAATTTGAACCTTTTAGATTTGAGGATCCACCTCCAAACTTCCAGCTTAGCATTAACCCCATGAGTCTCATCAGTCAGAACTATATCATCCGCAAATAACTTAGACACAGTACCTCACCCTGAATTTGTCATGTCAATTTATACAACACCAACCCAAATAAAAACGGGCTCAAGGTTGATCCTGGTCCAGCCCCATCGAAATCTCTTCTCTCACTATCCTTACCCGAGTCTTAGCTCCCTTGTACATGTCCTTGATCGCCCTAGTGTACGCCACTAGTAGACTTCTAATCTCCAAGCATCTTTTATAAAACTTCTCTTGGGACTTTATCATAAGTCTTTCTAGGTCGATGAACACTACGTGTAAGTTCGTTTTCTCCTTATACCGCTCCATCACTTTCCTTATGAGATGAATGACTTGTATTTAACATATGTCCAAAATAGTTTCTTACATACATAACAGTTTTAGTTTGTAAAATCTATCAAAAGTTAATACTTTTAGTCTCTCAGAAATATTTATGAAACTTTATCTATTAAATTTGATATAAATTATTAAAAAAAACAATTAATTATAAACACAACAAAAAAAGTTACATTAAATTCTAAAATATGCCATACAAAAAATTACACTACACACTAAAAAAATTTTAAAAAAATTAGTAGAAATTACACCCAAAAAAAATGCACCAGACACTAGAAATAAATTAGAAATAGCAAAAATTAGACTAAAAAAATTCACTACTAGAAACAAGTGAAAAATCGAGAGACACTATTTGAAAATCAGCGTTTTTAAAAAAAAAAAAATTAATGTTACGAAAATTGACGGACTAATCTATCGGTTATTTTCACGTGAAAACTATAAATTTTTTAAAGAAAAAATCGACGGAGGTTTGCCAATTAATTTTGCCCAAAAACTATAATGCTTTTTAATTTTATTTTTAAAAAATTAGATGGGATCCATCATTTTTTTAAAATGAAAATTGACCAACGGATGTCAATTTTTAAAGCACAAAACTATAGTTGAAGAATATAAAAAAAAATTAAAGTATTTATTTTTATATTGAGTTTTTAATAAAACTCGAGNTCACCTAGCAAATGGACTTTCTCGGTATTTGCATTTTGAGACATTATTTTTTACATTATCAAATACGCCATTTTTCCCTAGATTTTGCCCCATAACTGACAGACCTTCGTCAGGTTTGTCCCTCCGTATTTGGCCTTTTATTAGTACCGTGTACCTCTAAAAGTGAGTTCTAGCTAAAAAAAAAATCATTGTTTCTGTCAAAATTAACAGATAGAGTTCTATAAATATTTTGTCGAAGACTAAAATTATTAACTTTTGACAAACTTACAAACTTAAAGAATCAAAATTATAAAGTGTATATTTAAGGGACTATTTTTATTTACTTGTGAAAAATTTAAAGGACTAAAACTGGTAAGTATATACTTAAGGGACTATTTTTAATCTACCCTCAAACATAACGAATCATTTCATTAATTTCTCGAGTTATAATAGTGATCCCAAAAAAATAAAGGGAAAAAGATCTTATTTGCCCCCTACTATTTAAAAAAAATAAGTTTAATATCACTCTAGGGTTGTTTATGGTTCAATTTTGAGTGATTTTTAGTTAAAACTAAAATCAAATCAATTAAGTTAATTTTTTAATTATCAAAATCAAACTATATACAATTCACATCCATCGGTTTGGTTATTACCTGTTTGATTTGATTTTTTCAATTTTTAAGAAACCTAAGGGTATTTCTCAGTGTTTTAAAAGGCGGGGGCGCGAGGTGAGGCAAGACATTTTACGTATCAGGGGGCGAGACGTAAGCGTCGAGATACGGGGCTTAAGTCACATGGATCTACAGGACATNTACGGGGCTTAAGTCACATGGATCTACAGGACATATATGTCATGTATTATTAATTTTATAATTTTATTACTAAGAAAATAAGCAAAAATAATATTTTCAATAATTCTGCAAATAAATTTAAACAAATCTCACTAATATAGAAAAAAATTATAATTATTATTTAAGAAAGACAACAAAAAAAATGATAATTAGCCGAGATAATCTTTAAAGTAAAATCATCACCTACGTCATTATCGATCTCCTGTAGTTCTTCTCACTCTCAACTAATATTTACATTGATTATTGTTTATATATATTACAAAAAAGGATAAGGATAAATATTATAAGACCAATAAAAAAATATAGATAAAGTTTCTCCGGAGCATAGGACTATAAAATCTCTATTCTATCATTTTTAGGCATAATCATCAAAAAAACTATTTATAACGTCATTTTTCTATGAGAGTTTATTTTTATTATTGATATATTCTAGAAAAAATGACTACAGTATGAAAATATGATAGCATAAAGTATAAATATCATTACAC
>JACEIK010000610.1:314928-326195 GCA_018107945.1 Datura stramonium
CATTATAATATATGATCCAAAACTCCTTAAACCTCAGTGCCCTCACCCCTCAAGAAACGAAAACCCCCGATCGCCTGTAAAAGCTATTCTCCGTACCCTTTTCCTCCATCGTTCCCCAATCAAAAACCCACCAAAACTCAATTTTTTGAAGGACCCAAAACGCCATTATCGCACCTAAAGAAGGTCCACTTCATAGCCATGGATTTTCAAGTAGTGGTTTTAGCAGGTGGCTTCTCAAAAAGCCTTGTCCCTCTTGTTTCCAAGGTACCGTTAATTTCCTTTAGTTTTTTTTTCTTTGTTATTCTCTTTATATATGACCATACCCATTTTTCTTTTTGTTTTTGTTTTTGTTTTTCCCTTTAAAGTTAATTTCCAAGAAAGTTTGATGTATGTGGAAAAGAAATTTTGCAGGAGGTACCCAAAGCTTTGCTTCCAGTGGCGAACCGGCCGGTGCTGTCTTACGTGCTGGAGCATTTTGAGGAAAACAATATCAAGGATTTTATTGTTGTAAGTTTTAGCATCCTCACCTGCCCAAAGAAGAAAATGAGCACAATTTTCTGTTGCTTGTGTGAATTATGGAAATTAGGGTTGGTTTACTGAATCTTGTGTCTGATTGTGGTGTTTTATCAGGTTGTTGAAGGGGAAAGTGCAGCTCTTCTTGTTGGGGGTTGGATATCAAATGCTTATGTTGATCGCTTACAGGTTGAGGTAATTACTGGAAATCGCGAGGGAAAAGTATGAGGAGGGAAATAAAAGCTTATTCAAAATTTTATATCAGAGTCTGTAGTGTAATTGTCTTAGCTGTTTGACATATTAAACTAAGTGAGATTTGGCATATTGAAATTGCAGACATGATAGGAGATTCCCATAGTTATTTGCTCTGCTAAAATGTGATTAATAGAAAAATAGTAATAAAGATGGTTGCAAAAGCCTGGAAACTTTTTGTTTCATGCTTCAATTTTTGTTTGGCATATAGCTGCAAGCATATTAGTAGGTTCGTCAGT
The DNA here is from genome assembly GCA_018107945.1 of Datura stramonium. Classification (NCBI taxonomy): domain Eukaryota; kingdom Viridiplantae; phylum Streptophyta; class Magnoliopsida; order Solanales; family Solanaceae; genus Datura; species Datura stramonium. The sequence continues at coordinate 315,933 of JACEIK010000610.1, forward strand.
TTCCTCTCATCCGAAATATCAGTTTCTCCAGCTTTTTAAGACCTGGCAACTGATGAAACCGACCTGATAAATATGAAGTGAAATGTTTTCACCCGTAGTTTTAGGGTGCTTCTTTCATGTGATTCTACATATATCACTAATTGGACAACATGAATCAATCATGATGACACTGATTGTTATTGAGGAGAAGGTGGTCTACTCTAATTGCAAGGATGTGCTATGCTTGGAAGGCCTTCTCCGTATTAGTACTCCGCTAATTATTAGAAGATATATCGAAGCAACTACAAAAATTCCTGTTACCTTGTAGGTTGTGTTAGCTGTCAATCATTTCTATAAACTGGAAAGCTTTAATATTATGTGAAAAGAGATGATACTTAGAAGTGTTATTTAATTTGGTTATCTAACAACATTCAAGATGACTCCTTGTATCGGAGTTGTGAACTATACGAAGTTGGGAAAGTTTTGTTATGTTGGGATTTAAATTATTAAGACATAAACATTAACAATATTTTACACAATATTCTTAGTGATTCTCTTGACTTTCATCTATAATATAATCAGTCAGAATAATTCTACACAATGCAACAACAACAACATACCTAGTGTAATCCCACAGGTGGGGTTTGGAGAGGGTAGCGTGTAAGTAGACCTCATCCCTACCGCATGGAGGTAGAGAGACTGTTTCGAAATACCCCCTACTCAGGTAATGCATATCAAAGAACATGTAGAAGTAAAGAAGACATAACGAATACTAGAGGAGGCAAGTTACTAATTTTTTTTAAAAAACAAATACTAGAGTAAGCATTACATTTGTTACCTTCTCAAAAAAAAGAGAGTAAGCATTACATAGCATTCATGAAAAAGGAAAAATAACTACAACAACATAATGTGATAACCAAAGCACATGAAACAATCAGTAGTAACATAAATTGAGGGACAAGAAATTATGCGAATGCTGCTAATATTACTGGTATTAAAAAAGAACAGATACGTAGCATCAAACTACCACCAAGCCTATGCCGCCGTAAAGCGAGACAAAACTCAACTACTTCTAGCCTTCTGTTCTAATCCGCAACCTCCATACCCTCCTATTTAAGGTCATGTCTTCGGTAAGCTAAAGATACTCCATATCCTATCTAATCACCTCTTTCGCATACCTCTTCAGCCTACTCTACCTCTCTGTAAACCCACCAGTGCCAACTTCTCACACCTCACTGTGGCTGCACCTCTCCTCCTTACATGCCCAAACTATCTCAACCTCGCTTCTTTCATCTTGTCCACCACAGAGGCAACTCCTACCTTGTCCCCATGTCTTTATTCCTAATCTTATCTCTCCTAATACTCCCACATTTCCATCTCGGCATCCTCATTTCCACAATCCTCATCTTCTAGACATGGGAGTTCTTAACTGGCCAACACTCCGCCCCATAAAACATAGTCGACCTAACATCACTATGGAGAACTTACCTTTAAGTTTAATTATTCTGCACAATATTGTGCAATTCTACTAGCTTTTAACAATGACATAATGTAAAAGTATTTATACAATATTATAAGAATTTTTTATGTTAAACATGCCTTCTCAAACTCAAGGCGGTGAATTAATTTGAGTTTACTTATTTTAGAATCAAGAAATACTAAACAGTCAATGGAATAGCATGCAATTGCCTACATAATATTGCCGGAGTAGTGAACAATTGAAAGGTAATGTCAGATTCTTTTATCCGAAAAGTCACTTGGTAAGTGCACAAACAAAACAAAAATCTACTCTCAATCACCAGAAAAGGTATGGTGACACTGGTTGTTGAAGACTAACCAAAGAAGTTTCTGACTAGTGACTAGAAAAGTTGCTGAAAAGTAGTGTGAAGAACGTCCAGAATGTTGGCTGGACGCCGAGAGATGGTACCATCGGGGCGAACATCGGAAGAGGCACAATGCTAGTTGAAACTATCACTGGGTGAGGCATGGTAGCAAATGAAGTTAGTTATAGACTTATTGGTGGAAGAGTGGCAAGAGTAGTGGCCAAATAGGCGCTATGGTACTAGAACAAGCACGGGAGGTGTGTGGCTGCTGGAAAAATCTCCGCAAAGAGAAATGGTGCCATCTGAAGGATTATCTTGCAAATGAAGAAAACTTTGTCCAAACAGGCAGTATTAGACTGCTTGTTGATAGTCAAAAGCTACTTTGTGGAATTCAATACTGCAACAACGACGCCTCAGTCCCAAACAAGTTGGGGTCAGCTATATAAATCCTTGCGGATCACGTTACTCCATATAACCTCATCTCAGGCCAATAATATTTAATATAAAAATAATATAGTAGAATTAAAATAAAAAGTACTAGAAGTTCATTATATTTATTTACAGGCGTGTCACCTATATTGTATATGCCACAATTAGTTTTACAAGCTTCTATGAGATTTGTCTTGTAACCCTCTTTTCGACTATCGCGTTATTCAAAAATAAAATAAAAAGGCAAAAGATTTTCTTCTGGATTTTCTTACTTCACATTTGTCTGGCTCCCTAGCAGATAGTGTCTTAATTGAAAAAAGAAGAAGAAGATAAATGATGTCCACGAGCCCTAGGTGATATCTAGTATATATGCCTTCCTGCTTTCAGTTTTAGTGGGACTCTTTCCCGTCTGCCTGGTATTGTAAGTTAGCTAGCAACTGTCTTGACTATGAGATATACTCCTTTTTGTGGTTTGAATTAAGTTAATAAGAAATGTATACAATTATAAAATAATGACATTCACAAAAGCCACAAAAGATGCCTAGGTACTTCTTGGAGGAAGCGAGGGACCACTATAATTTAAATGTTATAGATATGAACTTCATATAGTGCACCCAAGGGTGTGGCCTAGTGGTCAATAAAGTGGATTGAGAACCATGAGGTCTCAGGTTCAAACCTCAGTAGAGACAAAAAACACTAGGTGATTTCTTCCCATGTGTCCTAACCTTGGGGGTGGACAGAGTTACCCGGTACCTGCTGCTGGTGGGAGGTGGCAGGTATCCGTGGAATTAGTTGAGGTGCGCGCAAGCTGTCCCGAACACCACGATATCCAAAAAAAATTCATATAGTTCCCTTCCATGAAAGTTATTTCCTTTTAACTTTTTTAGCAAGAGACAAATGGTGCAATTTCAAATTTTGAGAAATTTTCTTATTGCATTTGCTGGATGTGAAAATCTATTTGACGGGATAGTGGTAACCTTCCAGAGTAAGCTACAGTTGTTTCGAAGATGTATATTGGCAGGTCCTACAATTTCCTGCAAGACCTGTGCACATCTTGTTTGCGAACTTATTAATTTTTTTTTGAGGATGGATCTAATATTTGCTTTATGAGTTTGCTCTTTTTTAACGTTAAAGTTCTTAAACAGCTGCATTCAACCTTTTTGACTGTTTTAAGCAGGATAAGTGTAGGAGTTTTACCATTAAAAAATTCCCACGATATATCTACTGCTCATCCTTATGCTTATTTGCCCATGTTAACTTACTATGGTTGTTGATATAAAGGGCTTATTTTGTCGTTACCTTGTCTTCAGGTAGCAGCAGTCCCTGAGGATGTCGGGACAGCTGGAGCTCTTAGGGCCATAGATCACCACCTGACTGCGAAAGACATTTTGGTTGATATTCTAATTATTAAAGCTTTTCAACAAGGGAGCATGCTTCAGTGAGCTAATTAATTTTAATTCTTATGCAGGTCGTGAGTGGTGATCTTATTTCTGATATTCCTCCTGGGGCGGTGGCAGCTGCTCATAGACGGCATGATGCTGCAGTGACTGCAATGCTTTGTTCTACTCCTATCAGTGGCCCATCAGAGTCAGGTTCCTCTGGTGGAAAGGACAAAGCCAAGAAACCGGCACGTCATAACATTATAGGACTGGACCCCACTAAACAATTTCTGTTGCATGTAGCTGCTGGTGAGAACCCTGCATATGCTTTTACATGCTTCATGCATCAGTTGGTGTTATTCCCTTATTAGGCATCTTTGATATCCTCTAGGAGCTGAAGTTGAGAAAGATATACGTGTCCAGAAGAGCATTCTCCGAGCGGTAGGCCAGGTAATGAAACCAATCAGTATGACACTAATAGCTAGTGAAATCACTAAGATATGAGTTTTCTATCTGATAGTTTTTCTTCTACGCACGACCTTTCCTCTTGTCTGATTACTGTTTACTTGAGAAATGAATGGGGAAAGGAGAGGGAAATAAGTGAAGGATTGATTGATTTGCTATTCTTATGCACCTCACAATCTATGGCTTGCTTGTTATGTTGGAATTTTCCCTTCTTAATATGATCTAATCTCTTTCATTTCTTCTATATCCAATCCCCAAGTTTTCAAGTTTATTTTTAATATGATCACATGTATATCGACTATTGACTTTGCTTGTTTACCAACATGAAAATACTGGACTTACTGGTCTCTGTAAGAACCTTTTCTCTTTTTAATTTTTGCTTTTTTTTTTCACATGAAAATGTAATATTAGAACATTAAAAAAAAAGTGCATGCATGCAGATACATCCAAATATACCAGCTTCTATGTTATTTTTGGTGGAGGTCTCCATCTCCAACTTATCTTTTTTCTTTAATCTGCAGATGGAGATTCGAGCTGATCTAATGGATGCTCATATGTATGCCTTCAAGAGGTTCGAGGTGTTTCTTTTCAATTTCAAGTGGTTTTTAGTTGATAGTGTTTATCCATTATGCTTGAATGTTCTCTAAGATGAGATTGTTTGAAAATGGTTGTCATTTTCATGTTTTCTCCTGTAGAACTGTTTTGCAAGAGGTTCTGAAGAAGAAAGAAACTTTTCTGAGCTTGAGGCGTGATGTGTTGCCTTATCTTGTGAGGAGCCAGCTAGTAAGTCTCTTATAATGCATGATTGTTTCTGTCACATGTTAACTTTGTTTATTTTCCATCTTAGATTCTCCCTGAATTGCTGATGTTAATTGTATTAGAGATCTGAATTATCACAAAATGGAGTGCTAGCAGAAGAAAATGGGAATTCTAAGGATGTTTCTGATAGTACAGTAATGCTGTCACAACTGCTGACCAATGCTTCTACACAAAGTTTTCATGAACTATATGCTTTGGGTCCTGATGGTTCTGCCCTGTCTCCAAGAAAGACTCATAAGTGCTGTGTATATATTGCCAGCAAGAGCAATTACTGTGTTCGCTTAAACTCTATTCAAGCCTTCAATGACATAAATCGAGATGTGAGATTTACTGTTAATCCTTGTATTTTTGCTTATATCTACAGCAGATGTGTTTGCATGTCTGCTCATGAGCTAGTTTCCTATCTCTACGATATAGGTCATAGGTGATGCAAGTCATCTGTCAGGCTATTCTTTCTCTCCTCAGAACAACATCATTCATCCTACAGCTGAGCTTGGTTCAAAAACTACAGTGAGTTGCAATTTTTATTTATTTTATTGCGTAGTGCCTAATAAAGTAGTTCATATCATTTCCTTTTGGTTTTAATTTGTCTTCTTGGATCTAGGTTCTTTTCATGGGTAATGTAAGAAATTTTATATATGGTTAACTTGCACTAAGTCAGTGCTACAAAAAACACACTTACAAATTGTTGGATCTTGGTTTTCATGACTGAGGTGTTAATCTGATTTAGGTTGGACCACATTGTATGCTAGGAGAAGGTTCACAAATGGGTGACAAATGCAGCGTGAAAAAATCTGTCATCGGCCGACATTGTCGGATCGGCTCGAATGTGAAGGTACGATTCATTCTTTAATTCCATAAAAAGGGAAATAGTTGGTTCTTACAATCCTCTCACACAACAACGTCAGAAAATCCTGCTGCCACATACGTCGCCTAGCTGGTTATTAAGTTGCTTTCTTCTGGCTCGTCTTTGCAGGTCGTCAACTCAGTCATAATGGACCATGCTACTATCGGCGATGGTTGTTCGATTCAAGGTTCTGTTGTTTGCAGTAATGTACAGCTCCAAGAACGTGTTGTACTGAGAGATTGCCAGGTATCCCGCTTTTCCTCTTTCACCTGCTTCTTTTTTATTTTTGTTGTTATTAATAACAGAGAGCCTTGGAACAACAATAAAGTTGTCTGTATGACCTATAGGTCACACAGGTTTGAGTCATGTAATTAGTCATTGACGCTTGCATTAGGGTAGATTGCCTACATTACGGCCCTTCACCGGACCCTACGTGAACTCGGGATGCTTTGTGCACCGAGCTACCTTTTATTGTTGTTGATAATGTTAGTACTATCATTTTTAGAATTTTGTGGGTGGATGCGAGCGTAGTGGGTGGAGAAAGGGTTACTGTCTGTTTCTTTTTGTTTCATGTTTTCAGTCTACTTCATTTTTGCACGTTCGACACAGGTTGGAGCAGGTTATGTGGTTTCAGCAGGCAGTGAACATAAAGGAGAATCCCTGGCAAAGAAAGAGAAACAGTAATTTAATTTTATCGACAGCTTACCGTGTGTTCTACGCGACACTGATCTCCATACGACTTTTGTTGCTTCGGCCTGCCAATGATACGCCCATCCAATGAGAACTCCATGGCAACAATACAGAGAAAAGTCAATTTTGTTTTGGCAGAGGTTTCTTTTTACTTTGTTGAGTTTTCTTGTTAGGGTGATTCAATCTGTTGTAGAATTTACGTATTTGATATGAAAAAATGACTGCTGTTTATTTTTCTTGGAGGTTTCAATGATAATCAAGATCTTGCTTTCGCGATTTGTTTTTTGGCATTTTGAAAATGTTATATATGTTCCGTCGCCCCCCCTTCCCCTGCATTGTGGCGGAAACCCGGGGATTGGGGGCGGGGAAGGGTTAATATTTGGCATTTGGCAGTATGTTACTCTCTTATCGAGAAATTGTTTACCAGGGTGATCATCAACAATATCAACATTCTTAAGAGTCCGTCCAATATTCTTTTGTCCTAATAGAATAACTGCCGGGATTGTGATGAAATGAATAGAATTTCTTCATCTTTAATCAGAATTTTAAAATTCACACAGTAGAAATGAAAATAATTATGACATGAAGCGTTTCTCTTTTAACACCTGAAAATAAGTTTTTTGCTAGACTTCGCTAACAAAATCAACGAAGTGCTTTTTAAAATTTTTCCGCCGTGGCAATTTCAAAATTTGAATTTAAAAAGGGGACTGTATAAAGTCTCCAAATTCAAATTTAGCAGCAGTTATTCCCATTGCAGAGAGAAATTTCTAGAAGAGATCCAGATCGACAGGAAGTCGTCCGCGATGGATTTTCTGTCAACTCCGCCGGCGATCTCGGAAGCAAGTCCTGTCCAGTCGATGAATGAGTTCACCGGCGTCGATTGCAGATCTGAAGGAATTTGCATCGTCTCAATTGGACTCTGTTAAGCGCTACGTTGAGGGACCGCACATGGAGATTCTCGAGGCTTCTCAGTCTCGCCTTCAGAAACGACTCAAGGTATCTGTGTGTGTGTGTGTGTGACATTCTTATGATTAATTATTCGTGACCTATAGATTACACCGACCGAGCAGGGGAAATCAAAAACAAGAAAAAATTGCCTGGTTTTATACTCTCTCTCCACTCCAAAACTTTCTCATCTTTCTCATTATTTGCCCTGCATCCTTTAAATCATCAAGAGCTTCAGTTGGTATCCCATGATTGATGATTTGGAAGAAACCCCACTTGCTTGCTGCTTCTTGAATTGATTTTACAACATTTAAATCATCAATATAATATGGTTTCATAGTTTATTGTACTGTCTTGTTTTGATGAATACATTATTTAGATAGATTGTATTATTTCACGTCATATCATAGTGTCACATACCAACATGATAACACCAAATAGATAGTTACATAGAATTACACTTTTCGTCGTTACATAATAACGGGAATTTGTAAATTAAAGCATCAAATTTTAGCAAAATCTAGTGATGCTTTACCAGAAGGCCTCTTACTGAAGAAATAATCCCAATAATCAGAAAACAAAACTTGTTTGTACACTGGTTTTTCTCCATCTTTCAACACTTGAGGGAATGGACCAATGACACTGTCAAGACTAGGATTCACAAATAGCGGTACGGATATTCGAGTCCTGCTCGAATCGACCGCCACACAATGCTCGATACTCCTGTATCGATCGTTGCTCATGATCTGCAACGAGTCACCTATGTTGACCGCTAAGGCGCCTTTGATCGGATTTACGTGGATCCAGTTGTCGCCCTTAGTCCCTTGGACGAACAGGCCCCCTGTGTCGTCCTGGAGGAGCAGAGTGATGCAGGACACGTCGCAGTGTCTCCGGCAACCAATTGTGACACTTGGATCTGGACATGGTGGATAGTAGTTTATGTTGATAGCCATAGTTCCCACCAAGAGAGGTTCAATAGATTCATCAATTTCATTGACATTGAGACCCTTCAATAGCACCTCTAGCAACTTTTTAGCAAGTGGTTTAGCCCACTTTTGAAACTCCAAGACTTGATCCCTGCAAATAATGGCGAAATCAGAAATTTTGCTGAAGGCGTTCAAGATTATATACACACACACACTTTTAGTGTAGCAAATTTTATACTATGAGATCAGTCAAAAATAAATTTACAGATAAATTTGACATAATAATGTAAAAAGTATCTTACAGTTTGTATAATTAAACTTTTATATGCATGATATAATTTTTTTACTTGAAGGATGTTCAATTGACCATCCTTCACAGTATGTTGCTCCGCCACTGCATGTTGAGATCATGCAGAAACTCCGGCGCAAAACGGATACCCATCAGTTCTATTTTATGTGGCAGAGTTTGGAATACGAGGGTCAAACTGCTTAGTTTTTTTTCTGTGTGAGTTCCGTCATATATCTAAAATTAACATAAATATTTCAATAATCCCAAGTTTTTTGTTTTTTGTTTGGAAATTCTAAAGAAATCCGCAGCCGCTATCCTTCGGGGGATATGCGAAATTGGTAGACGCTACAGACTTAATTGGATGGAGGCTCAGCATGAAAACTTACTAGGTGATCACTTTCAAATTCAGATAAACCCTGGAATTAACAAAAATGGGCAATCTTAGGTCAAATCCCGTTTTCTGAAAAACAAAGAAAAGTTAAGAACAAAAAGATAGATTCGGAGACTCAATGGAAGCTTTTTTAACAAATGGAGTTAAATGTGGATAAACCTATTTCTGTGCAATAGCTAGCAAATGACACAAGAGGTTTGAATTGCACTAGGCAAGCTCAATGTGACGAGCTCGATTGAGAAGGTACTAGGTGGGGGAGATCCCCTGCCATCCCTTTGGGATACCACACTCCCTACACGGCTACACCAACTCATCCGACTAAGAAAAGACCAGGTGGGATTTGATTCCTGGTTTCTCTTATGAGATACCCCTGCTACACCAACTTAGTCATCCTAGATAATACTCCCACATTACTATGACATGAATTAATTATTTAATTCACATAGTTAATTTTAGTCAAGACTCCAAAGAAGGTACCATATTTAAAGTGAAAAATAAAAAGTGAAATTCGGTGCATAAAGCATCCAATGATTATGCAGAGTTTGTGAGGACCTGAGTCATACCTATCCTGACATTGACATTATTACGATTTGAACTCGTGATCTATAGATTACACCAATCAGGGGATTTTTTTTTACCTGGTTTGTGGAGGCCAAAGATTGCTATCATCCTGAGGATTACAACCATGTTTTATACTATCTCTCCACTCCAAAACTTTCTCATCTTTCTCACCAATTGCACTCCAATACAGCAGCACAGATTCATCAGCACCAGCATTCTCCTTATAATACTTAACTTTTTCTTCAGCAGGCAACTCAAAGAACTTGTGCCCTGCTTCTTTCAAATCATCAAGAACTTCAATTGGGATCCCATGATTGATGATTTGGAAGAAACCCCACTTGCTTGCTGCTTCTTGGATTGATTTTGCAACATTTAAATCATCAAAATTTGACAAATCAATGGTGGGGATTGATTCTTGATTACCAATGTGGGACTTGTCTAGTCTTTGTTCTTTTGGTTGAATGCATTGATTTGGGACACTTTCAAGGCCTGTGTCTACTAGGCCTTTTACTCCATTTGCTTTCTTGATTACAAAATCAAATATGTCATCTGCTGGTTCAAATTTTGAAGAAGGCATTTGTGAATCTTAATGTGTCTGTAACAATGGAAGAAAGAATTTGGTGGGGTTTTAATGGTGGGGAGAGAGCAGGGGTGGGTTGAGATGAGAAGACATTAGTACCCTATGTATGTGTATATATATATTGGTTTGGGGAAAGGCCA
>JACEIK010000610.1:355774-387918 GCA_018107945.1 Datura stramonium
GGGGGTCGGTGGGTGGTGGCTGTGTGCTTGTTATAGATTGATTGATGTTGTGTCAAATGTGGAAATTTGAAATGTGAAATGGATTGAGCTTTCTGTCAGTCATTTGAAGTGACTGATTCTCATCTCTCTTTTATGCGTCCTCTTTCTTTATGATGGTAAAATGATAAAGGGAATGTAGGTTTCCATGGTTAGAGTGCTGTTCTTTTTGTCCGAGACTCAACTTTCTGAATTAAAATTTGAATTAACCTATGGCAAGTTGAGCAATTTGTAATGGCTGTAAGAGCCCGAGTCTGAGGACTAGTGACGTGCTAGGTTTTCAGATTTTTTATTGACAAGTTAAAACTTCTAATTATAGAAGTTGCAAGGGCTTGCTTTGGTTTGATTTTGTCTCCACCTTTATATCTGTTACTGCAAAGGACATTTTCAATAGATGAAAGTGACTCGTTATCAATCCCTCGTATCTACTTGTTTAATGAGTGTTAAATAATGATGTGGACTTTACTGATAAAATAAATTAGTACTCTCTCCCGTCCAAAATAATAGATTTTTTAGGCTTGGGAACATGGATTAAGTAATTCTTCACAAAACCAAGGTAATTAATGTTTATTCCCAAATCTGCCTTTGACACATTCCAAATTCAATGTATAAATTTAATGATAATTGTGTTAGGGTAAAAAGAAAAAGGAAATCATAATTAATGATAATTTAGTCAATAAAACTCTTAATTTATAGGAATAATTGATGTTTTAGGCTCGGGCACATGAATTGAGTAATTCACTTATTCCTATAAATTAAGAGGGTTTTTGTCTAAAATACCCTTAATTATGATTTTCTTTTGTTTTTAGGTCGACACAATTATCATTGAATTTGGAATGCGTCAGAGGCAAATTTTAGAAAAAAACATTAATTACCTTGGTATTATTAAACCAAAGGTATCTAGTAGTATAAGTTAGTATTCGCGTATCTCTGTCAATTCATTTGCATTGTTCATCTTACTATTTTGTTGTTTCTTTGATTATTCTTCTTTTGAGCCTAGGGCATATCAGAAACAACCTCTTTACCTTACAAAGGTAGGCGTAAGATGTGCATACATTCTACCCTTCCCAGACCCACTTGTGAGATTATATTGGGTAATTGAATTGCTTACCATATATATGGATAACATTAATGGGTGATTGGATTTCTTGATTGACCTATGCCGACAAATTCATAATGTTAGGGATCTAGAGTAGGGATCTAACTTTTAATACGTGATTTCTCTAAAAGCTAACAAGTCAAATTTTGGGCAAATTATGAACATATCTCCTCAAAATATCTTTTACTTCAATACCTGATTACTGAATTACCATACCGAAGTTTGATTTACCGGACCGAACTTTCAAAGTTCGGTATTTGGTAGCTACCTTCATTTCACGAATTATCAAAATCAAACTTTGGAAATACCAAACCAAATACCGTATGCCCACCCCTGCCGGAGGGAATACTTGGACCATGCATGAGATTCATTGGTCTTCCTCTCACTTGTATCCTTTCTGTATGCTATTTGTATTTGTAAAAATGATTGTAAATTAATCGGTCTCATTACACTCTTGTTTTTGAGAGAAGATCCACATTCCTTGAAACTTCCTTTTTACAATTTAAATTTTTTTTAATTTTTTTTCAATTTTTTTTTTAAAAAACAACATCTTTTCTGATATTAAGATATGCTTCTTAATTGAGTGAGAACAGTATAAATCAGTGTCTGTATGTTACATTTTTGGTTGAATCTCTGACGACGGGAGGATGGTGATTGAGTATCAAGTGTGTGAGTTCTCAATACCAGTTTCCATTCTGGAGCCCTTTATCTAGTATCTGGTATCTGGTCTTTGTTTAGACATTGTAAGTGGCTTAGTGCTCATGTTATAACTTTTGACTGTTCTTTTCGATGTGCTAGTCAAGGGATGTGGACAAGGCCATATTAACATACTGTATGTAGTGTATTTTTTATTCTGGCGATTAGGTGATAAGGCTATTTCTTTGAGTAAGTGATAGTGGTTCCATATACCGAGAGACCAAAGTGGGGATTATAATTTGTTACTAGAAGATGGGGAAGATGTTTATTGGTTTTACCAGCCTGATGATCCGAGGCTTATGTCATTCCAACAATCTCAGTTTTCTCCTCATATTAGGTTTAATTTATCTTCCCTTGTCCTTGTAAAATAAAATTATGTTTATTTGCTTTGCTTATAGAGCGATATACTAGAAAAAAGAAAAGAAAAAGAAAAGTGTCATCACTGTTTCCTCACTCGAGCTATTCTTGTTATTGTTAGTCTATCTTAGAAGCAGTCTTCTTATCCAGATTTATCCAGTGAGGGTGGTGCGTGGACTAGTGAATTTATAAAAGGGAAAATCCTATTTTTTGACTAACCTAGTGAGGTGTTAGTATCAGTAGAAGGAAATACAGGTGAAGGCACATGTCTTACTGCTCATCTTTGCTAATTTGAAGTCTGTATGAACCCTTAAAGACACTGGAACAGCTTAATTATCCCCCTCCCCCCTCTCTCTCACTCTCTGGCTTTGGTGGGTTGTGGGGGTGGATAGATAATTTTGGAAATAACATTAAAATACTTACAACTGCTGAAGGGCACAAAACCACGTAGTTTCTTTTTTTGATAAAGTAGAAACAAAACCGAGGGTACAAAACCAGTGGGTGTAGAAACAAAACCACATAATTTCTTTTTTTGATAAAGTAGAAACAAAACCAAGGGTACAACACTACAACCTGCTTTGTAAGTTTGATTACCTGGATGGATGTTCCTTTGCTAATTACTTATATTGGGGCCTTGGTTTTCTTGTTGGTGTAGCTCTTTCATGTGTTAATCTATATTTGCTTTAGTTTAGCACTCTGATGTGGCAGGACTAGAATATCTTTTCTTGTTTTATGACCACACTTTTGCAGTATGCTTTCATCAATAATGACCGTACTGTCACTAGCACCATGGATTCTTTTTGGCTGATAATCATCTTCTCCTCATGTTTAAATAATTGATGAAAGCATACTGTAATGATATATGTTCACGTTTTTCCATGTGCTAGTCAGTCATTTTCTTTGCTCATGTTATACCCCTTGAATTATCAACTATTTGAAGCTTTGAACTTGTTTTTCTGATCGCTATGAATTTTATTTGGCCTGTTGAGATGCCTATGTAGACTTTTACTAGCACATGGTTGGCTAGCTAAAACCTAACTTTTGTTCTAGGCAAAGATCTCAAAATTGTTTAGTGACCAAGTGATGTCCTTTCTCATGTGTAGTCATATCTTGTCTACAGTTGATATTGAGATGTCAATCACCTAGGAAATCAAAGAACTTATCGATTTGGGATGAGTGCAGGCCTCTACTTGTCGATTTTTCCTTTGATCCTCATGTCAGAGAGAGATACTTTTCTTATCGAACTAGTTAAAAAATAGTGCAACTTAATACGTTTATTTTACTGATGTGGGCTGGTTCAAAAAGTTAAATAGCTTGGTTCTTTGCTCCTATATATGCTTTATCGCAAAGTTAAATAGAATTGACTTATCGCAAAATATTTAATTTGGAATTACCTTGTCTGCTTGAAGTTGCATTAATTGTTTGCTGACCTAATCAGCTCCCAACTGTTATAGGTCTTGGAATTAGAAGCTGAAGTGATGTCTCAAGCAGCTAGGTCCAAGTCCAAGGATAAAAAGGTGAGTAAAGAACCACTCAAAATTGCTTCAAAGCCTTCAAGTGCAAATGCAGGTGCTGGGGTTCCCACCAGTGGATACAATCCTCTTTTCGGGACATTCCATACACTTGACACAGCTCCTTTGACTTCAAATGCTGCTCTCCACGGCAATGGTCGTTTCAAAAACATTGTTGAGACAGATGACCTTAATGGGCACTCTCACGGAGCTGGTGGAGAGTGTGAAACTGTTTCCAATAATGGTAGCTGGTCTGGTGAGTCGGAGGACCATAAAGAGAAAACTTCTACTCTTCCTCTCCGACAAGAAACCTTACTTGGAGCTGATAATGACAAGCGGGAAAAAATCCGTCAGAAAAATGAGAGGAAGCATCAACGTCAGAAGGAGAGGCGAGCACAAGAGCTGCATGAGAAGTGTAGTGGCTATCTCATGTCGAGAAAGCTTGAAGCACTTGCTCAGCAGCTTGTGGCTATGGGGTTTTCCTTGGAACAGGCAACTATGGCTCTTATTTTGAATGATGGCAGGGTAGAAGAATCAGTAGCATGGTTATTTGAAGGAGGCGAAGAAGCAAACAAAGGCGAGGAACAAAGTTCTGATACTGGGGGTAATTTGAAAATTGACATATCAGAAGAGTTTGCTCGCATGGTGCACATGGAAATTATGTATAAGTGCTCCAAACAGGATGTTGAAAGAGCAGTAGTAGCCTGCGAGGGCGATCTTGAGAAGGCTGAAGTTATGTTGAGATCACAGAAGCAGGAGCTCCCCTCTGTGCCGCCCAAGCCAGAAGAAACTGAAGATCCTCCTACTACTATGGGCAATGACAAGCTACCAATTGGCGCCACCCAGAATTCAACAAGAGTAGCTGCAAAACCTTCATCATCTGGCACAATACCAGCAAAGAGAGATGATAAAGACTTCCATTATACTAAAGTTGTTGCCGCAGCAGGGCCTTCTATGGATTCTGGGAGCAAAAACGTACCCTTGCTGAAAAGGGCTCAGCCAAAATTGGACTGGGCCAAGACACCTCAAGTGTCAGTACCCGTTGACAAAAGGTGGTCCAATCCCGGATCAAATGCTTCTGTTTCTTCTTCTTTGGCATCTTCTTTGCAGGTGCCACCTCCACCCACCAAGACAGAAGCTCGTTATGTGGCTGTTGGAAATGAATTGAAGAATCTACAGATAGGAACTGTGAGAGAGCCAGTTATTGTCATGCAACGACCCCAGTCTGTCAATGCCAGGCACAATCCCACCTCAAATGTAAGCTCATCTCATCCGGGAACAGCAGCTTCGGGGTATCCTAATAACATTGCGGGAACAGTGACACCCAATGCTATGATTCCACATATGCCCGTCACAAGAAGCTTGAGCATGGGTGGTGTAGGGACTAACCAATTGTACAACCAACCTCATTATCAGCAGCACCAACAGCCAGAACAATTTGTTTCCAGCAACGCGACACTTGAATCTCCAGGAACTAGCTGGGGAAATAGTTTGTGGAGTAGGACAGGTGCGTCACAGACTCAATCGGTTGCTGCTGCTTCCTCGCTCGGGCTCTTCTCCGGGTTGGGCACCAATGGTACTTATGGGCTGTCGTCTTCTGTTGACTGGGCTACCGGTTGTGGCTCAATGCAGCTAGATTACAAAAACATAGACTGGAGTTTAGACTGCGGTTCGTCATTATCAAGACCAGGTGGTGGTATGTGGCCAGCAGCAGAACCTTTTATGCAAAACAATGCTCGTACATATGATGCATTTACCCGTGGACTCGCTGTGAAGTCTGCTGCAACACCTGTTCTGCCCAATGAGATTGGTGTTCCAATCCCCAGGCTGCAGGATGGAGCAAGTACATCAGATGCATCAGCTGCAGCGGCAGGTGGTTCCCGGGAGTGGACTTCTCCCTTTGAAGAGAGAGATCTTTTTAGCTTACCAAGGCAGTTTGTTTCTTCTCCCTCTCTGTAAGAGTAGGGGGAAGGTGTAGAGGATTTGGATGAATAAACAAAGAAAAGTGGTGAGTAAAAATAGTGAACAGCAAAATGAGCTTGGAATTTGGTGTTTATGTATTGTTAGACTCTTATGATGATGCATTTACCCCTCTTGATATTATGTGATCAAATCATAGTTTGACAGAAGCGCCGTCGTTTTGGTTTAATACCTTTTTTTTCTTCCCCCTCTTTAAATCTAAGTGCTCGTTTGGCCATGAATATTTTTAATTTCTATTTTCACATTACACCAAAAAGTTATTTCTCCACTTTCAAAATTTCACTCCATTTTGTATTCATGGCCAAACACTATTTCAATTCTCAAATATTATTTTTTACCTTGAAAACATTTTTATTGCGCAAGACTCTCTCTACTTTTTAGGTAGAGGTAAGGTCTATTTCAGAGGTTACCTCGCACATTCTATCATCTTCAAAACCCACTTTATACTCTACTTTCTCAGATAGATTAAAATAAAATGAAAATGACATAGGTCAATTTTATTAAGAAAAACCTACTTTAATTGAACCACGTTTCCGTAATTGCTGCATGTTGGTTATCCATAGTTAATTTGATCATATTAAGATAAAAATACGAATAAATTTACCTTGCATAAATACCAAAATTTATATAAATAACACATATCACGCACTTATTGATTAATGTGTATATATTAAATTATGATAAGTTCACGTTTAGTAATTCAATAAAAACACCTTATACATTTCAACAACGTATTTTGTTTGCATATTCTTCTGCTGCTATAACAAAATACACGAAAGATTAACTTTCTAAGAAAATTTTGAACACTATAGTGAAATAATATTAGACAAAATATCTAAAAATTTCTTTACATTTTTCTTAATTACCCCTTAAACTTAACTAATTTGGTAGCCGCAAAATATACTCGCTCGCCACCTGAATTTTTTTTTTAAAAATAAAAATTATTTCTTTTTTAACTTTTTAAAATTCATTAATTTTTAGTTTTATTTTTTTAGATCAAATTAGTAATTTTTTTTTGCTAGAACTCCACTTTTTATAAATTTATTTATACTAAAAATAAAGAAATGATAGTCGTTTCTTTTTATAAATTTTGTCGGAAAAGTATACTATTGAAATAAATAGTCATATTTAAATAAAATATAATAAAAATTATATAGTTGGAACTTTATTATTCTGCTAAAATTTTATTTCACTAAAAATAGCAGGAAACTTCTAATCCAGTTTTTCCTTCACAGATTCAGCATCGAAAAAACAGTTGAAATAAATAGTAATTGCATCTATATAAAAAATACATAATTGAAGCTCCATTATTTTGGTTAAATAATTTTCTTATGTGACTAAAAATACAAAATTCAAAGTTTTTAATTGAAATAAATAATCACTGCGTCAAAAATATGAGCTGCTAGGTTTTAGTATGCTTTGGCTATGTAATGCTTTGGCTATGTAATGTTTACATTGGTGATTAATAAAACAGTCATTTACCACCCCACCCCAAAGAAAAAGTATAGAAGCTATTTTTCAAATTTAAAATACAATTTCAAGTTGAAATTGAAAGTTTCACGATTAAATATTAATATTCAAATAAAGTAAAAAGTTATTTTAAGAAAAAAAAGTGAATAATTTTTATGATCAAATGGGTCGTTATACTTCCTCCGTTTATTTTTACTTATTCACAATACATGTCCACTTTACTTATTCAGTTTAAAAAATCAAGAGATAATTTATCACGTAAATTGATAGAAAATACCATTCTGGCACAATATGAGGCGGGGTGGACATCGGATTAGCAGGTATATTAATTCACCCTTATTATTAACTATAGTTATTTCTCAATGCATTCCGCAAAACATTGAGGGATCGTTTGACAGCTGATTTAGAGGTGAATTATGTAGATTTTAAATCATGCATAAATAATACTATGTTCGATTTGCAATTTAACGTGCATAACTAATACATGTATAAATTATGTGGAGATTTATATTTTATTTTATGCAGGATAAAAAAAATAAATAAATTAATACCTGCATAAAATAATATGTACATTCCCTCGTAACTAATCAACTGCATAAAATAACAAGGGTGTGTGCCAACTCAATAATATTAGTAGAGATCGTTTGGTAGCTGGTTAGAGTTACGTAGGTATTAGTAATACATGAGTTAGTTATAAGGAGAATTTTATATTATTTTATGCAGAAATTAGTCACGAAGAGTTTAGTTATTCATGTATTTACTTATTTCACCTTCTATGCATAAAATAAATAATCATGTATTAATTATGCGTATTTTTAAATTGCAAACTAAATATCGTATTAATTTTATATATAAATAACTTACATGCTAACCTACAACGGCAGAAGTAGGAATAATGACATCAGAAATAATATTCTAGTAAAATAGAAAACTTGAAACAGGTTTACGAATACCATTAATGTCTACTGGAGGAGCAACAATGAAGACAATAATAAATACATAAGTTACCGTCAATAAGGTAGGTATCATCAAAACACCAAACTATCCTATGATTTTCAGTGCTAGTTATTCAGTTACAAAAACAACCTAAACCAATTATTAAATATAACATTATTTATATAAAACTCAATAACGATATAATTTATATCTAAATCAGCTATTTATCAGACAATGTGGAAATGAAAGGAGGGAATAGTATAATTTAAAGGTTTCTAAAATTCCACCTTAGCATCTTTTGGGTTGTTTCTTCTCGCCCAACCAACCCAAAGCCAGAAAGAACTGGTGGAGAGAGAGAGGGGGGGAGCACACAGCAGTAGAGCACAAAACCAAAGAAAAGAAGAAGAAAGATCAAGAAAACGCAAATTCCCCCTCTCTGAAAATGGCTTTTTCTTCTTCTCTGTTACTTCATTTCAAGCTTCCCCTTCTTCATACTGAAAACCCATTTCGTAAATTTCCTGCAAATTCTTGTATCGTACCCGGTACAATGATTTTCCCCAAATGCTGTTCTCAGAGCTCAAAGTCACGAACTTTGTTCAAGTGTTACTCCCAAAAACAGTCCACTGAACAAAAAATTGAAGGAGAAGTGTCTATCAGGGAACAAGTGTATGACTTTGAAAGACTTTTTTCTAACCTCAATCAAGCCACTCTGAAGAGAGAACCAGGTATCTCACTCTTTCATCAGGCTTGACTATAATGGTCTTATCGAAAGAGGCAAATTCAAGATTTGAACTTTGTGAGTTCTGACCTTAAGTGCCAGTAATTGGGTTCTACGTGTAATATTGGTACATGTTTAGTAATTTTTTTATTTTAACAAAGGGGATTTGGGTCAAAGTCTACTGAGTTCTACTGAGCCGGTAACTTAATCCTGCATCCTTCCCTGCTGATCAATGGCATTTTCTTAAGTTAAATCTCGAAACTTTTAGCTAAAGGTAAAAATTGTCAAAAACTGAGAAGATGAGAGAGATTTTGAAGTTCCCAATTTGGGAAACTGAAAGCACAAAACACTATTGAACAGTTGAAGGTCCTACTATACATCAGTGGGAAGGAAAAGAAAGAAAATATCTCAAGTCGACTAACAGCTCATTACAACTAACTCTAACTAACTAACCAGTCAGTGTGTCTAATCCTTACTAACAAATGCTGACTCAGCAATACAAGATAGATATAATACTCTTAGGGGTTATTTTCTCCGGAGATGGGATAAACAAAGTTATCCTACCGTATATATGGGATAACTTATCCCATCATTATAATAATAATCCCGGGACTAACTAATACTACTTACCAAATGTAGGATTAAAATAATCCTGCATTTTATCTAGGGATTATTATTACTTATCCCGCGTACCAAACGATCCCTTACACCACTAAGCTCAATACCCCCCTCAAGTTGGAAGCGAGGGAATCAAAACCAACTTGCTTTAGACAGCTGAGTGTTTGACTCCAGTGAGGGTTTTGGTGAGGATATCAGCAAGTTTTTCCCCACTACCAAGGTGATGAAGTGAAATCAGGCCATCTTGTAGTTAGTTCCAAGATTCCTCACAAAGTGACAATTTACCTCTATCTGTTTGGTCCCCTCATGGAACGCAAGATTCCTGACAATGTGCAGTGCAGATTGGCTATCAAAGTATATAGAAATGGGTCTGGGAAACGGAACAGTAAACTCAGTGAACAAGCTGCTTAGCCAAACTAGCTCTCAGCTACTTTCCTAAGGGCCCTATATTCTACTTCAGCTGAGGACAGGGAGATGGTCTCCGGTTTCTTTGATTTCCACCTTATAGGACTATTTCCTAGTAGCACAATGTAACCAGAGACTGATTTTCTTGAATCAGGGCAAGTAGCCCAATCAGAGTCGCAATATGCTTTAATTGTGAAGTCATCACTCTTGGACATGAAGATCCCTAGAGTGGGATCTCTCTTCAAGTACCTTAGCATGTGGAAGGCAACTTGTAAGTGGGGTTCCGTGGAGTCCTGCATGAATTGGCTCAAGTCTTGTACACCATATGCTATATCCAATCTGGTATTAGTGAGAAAATTAAGTTTGCCCACCAATTTTCTATAATAAGTTGGATTTGACAGAGGAGTCCCTTGATTTTCCTTGAGTTTAATTATGGGATCTGGAGGAGAGGAGAGACTGCTAAAGTGTAGACAGTCAAATTCTTTAAGCAAGTCCAAGACAAATTTCCTTTGAGATATAAGAACACCATCATTTTTATATAGAATTTCCAAACCTAGGAAGTAGTGCAACACGCTCAAATTCTTGATTTGGAAGGTATCATTTAGGAAACTCTTTAACTCTGCTATCTCTTGTGTGTTGGTCCCTGTTAGGAGGACATCATCTACATAGACAGCAACAAAGACAGAGGAGTCACCGGTTCTCTTATGAAACAGAGAATAGTCATGCATAGAATGAGTAAATCCTTTGGAGTTAATTGCTTCAATCAGTTTAGCATACCATTGCCTACCGCCCTGCTTGAGTTCATAAAGGAATTTGTTCAGTTTACAAAGCATATTAGGTGTATCAGTTTTCAGGTCTTTGGGCAACTCCATGTATACCTCTTCATGCAAGTTCCCATGGAGGAAAACATCATTAACATCTAACTAAAAATATCCCATTTTATCTTAATTGCAGTGGCAATCAAAGTTCTCACAGTTGTCATTTTCACAACTTGAGAAAATGTTTATGTGTAATCTACCCCAACATGTTGAGTGTAACTTTTGACCACTAATTTAGCTTTGAACCTTTCTATGCTCCCATCTGCCTTGTGCTTTAACTTATAAACCCATTTACAGCCAATGTATCTTTTCCCAACATGTAAGGCAACAAGGTCCCAAGTTTGGTTGGCGTGAACTGCTTCAAACTCTTGTGTTATTGCTACTTGCCAAGCATGATACATGGCTGCTTCTTCATAGGAAGTTAGTCCATTATCGTGATAGATGTTTCTCACAAGTTGCTGACTGTTCAAGGTCAAGATAGTAAAGGCTATGTGATGGTTTAAGGAAAGGGCATATGTAGGGACATTGTGGGACTCTTCTGGGTAGTACAATGAGATTGTGGTGAGTGATGGGGTGAACATATTCAGTGAGATAGGAAGGGACTCTGGATATCCTAAGTGACCTTCTAGGTTCTAATAGTGACAGTATGTCAACTTGTGTGTGTCTGGAAGCAGACTCAAGTGAGAGAGACCTGGATCTAGAAGGGGAGTGGTTGGGCAAATATCCAGTGTCAATACAGGGTTCAGTGTGAATTGAAGATGGACGTAAGTTTCCAGACTTCAAATGTGAGGTTTCAGAAGGCTCTGGCATGAGTCACATTTATATTACCATGATCACTTAGAATATCATCTGACCAATTCCTTTGTGAGATGACAAAATCATTAGAAGGAGGCATAGAAGCAGGAATGGGATGTGACTAAACAACTCTAGGCTTAAGAGAAAAAGGGAAAGTGGATTTATGAAATATCACATCCCTAGAAACCAATATCTTTCTTGAAGCCAGGCTTAACACCTTGTAGCCCTTTGTTCCAAAAGTGTATCCTATGGAAACATAGGGTGTATTTCTTGGCTAAAATTTGTCTTTATGAGGCTTAGTCAAGGTGGGGTAACAAAAACACCCAAAGCTTCTAAGGTGTGAATAAGTGGGCTTGTGCTGATGAAGTGATTCAAATGGGCATTTGTTGTTGTGGGGAGAGCAAGGCAATCTGTTTATGATGTAAGTTGCTGCTAGCCTGCTAGAATGCATTATTCCCAATATCTCAAGGGTAATTTGGACTGGAAGAGGAAGGCTTTGGCTATTTCAAGGAGGTACTTGTGTTTTCTCTTCACCACACAATTTTGT
Source organism: Datura stramonium (assembly GCA_018107945.1). Classification (NCBI taxonomy): domain Eukaryota; kingdom Viridiplantae; phylum Streptophyta; class Magnoliopsida; order Solanales; family Solanaceae; genus Datura; species Datura stramonium. Next base: position 367,761 of record JACEIK010000610.1, read on the forward strand.
TGTGATGTGTATGGACAGGTTTTCTGATGTAGGATGCCTTTAGATCGAAAAAATAGGATGGCCTCATTATTGTTGAACTCTAGACCATTATTTGTTCTTATGAGTTTTACAGTGGCCTTGAATTGGATTTCCACCATTGTCACAAAAGCTCTTATTATGTGGAGTGCATTGCTTTTGTAGTTGATTAGACGAGTCCAAGTGGACCTACTATAGTCATCTACTATGGTGATGAAATACTTATAATTGTCATGGATTATGACATGATAAGGTCCCTAGTCAATCTGCAGAAGTTCAAATATTTTATTTGGTGTTAGTAGTTTTGGCAGGGAAAGGAAGTCCAATCTATCTGGTCATAGGCAGATGGTGCATGTGAAGGGCTGTTTGGAAGAAAACTTCACAAGAATGGTTGGTATCCCTTTCATTTTAACAAAAGGCACATGACCAAATCTATAATGCCACAATAGATCAACACTGGTCCTATGAGACTGAGAATCAAAGACGAGTATAGTGCTTTTATTTCCATGAAGAGTATTTCTTGAGAATACAATTAACTAATGAAAGTGTACTCTTTCTAATAGCTTAAACTTTTAGACTGAGATGAAAAACAAGGAAAGGAATGTTTCTGTTCTGCATCATGGCTTTCTTTCTTCAAACAGTTTGAGCAAAGGAAGTATAATCCATCATGCAACTTACCAATCTCCCGAGGCCTCTTTTGAGAAGGTCTCTGCAGAAGGCAAGAAGTGTTAGAGAAAGAAATAACACATTGAAGATGTGCCACTAGAGAGCTAACAGAAATGATATTTTCTTTTTTTGTTTTGTTTTTTACCTCTCCCTAGGAGCTCCCACCTTTTTGCTCCCTTGGTGACTCGAACCCACAACTTTAAGTTTGGAGGTGGAGGGCGCTTACCACCTGAGCAACCCTCTCTTGTCAACAGAAATGAGAGTGAATTTGAAAGAAGGTACAAGTAAGACTTTATACAAAATGATCTTGGTGTTAAGGGTCATATTGCCAATCTTTGTGACCTTCACTTGGTAGCCATTTGGCAATCTAACTAGTAAGGGATAGGGGAAGTTTAATAATGTTTGAGAGGTGGTTTCTGTTAAAGGTCATGTGGTGTGAGGCTCCTGAGTCTATGATCCACAAATCAGCTCTTGCTTTGAAACATTCACAACACAATTTACCAAAATCAATGAAGAGGTGCAAGCCACAATACCTGCAAAGTTTACAGCTCCACAATTCTGTGCATTGTTGTCAGAAGCATCTCCTGCATTGCCAGTTCCAAAATGTTGAAGCAAATTTAATACTAACCATACTGCTCTTTGGTAAGGTTAACCTGCTGGTTATCATTGCAGTTCTCCACTCCTTCACCCTTCACAGACATCATGTCAGAATTCATATCATGTGCATTGGCTGCAATGCCTTTACTTTGCCAAACCTATAGTTCTGATTGTGTCCTTGTCCTTTCAAATTATAACTGTTGGGGTTCTGATTGTATCCCTGATATCTATTGGTGTTCTGATTGTATTGAGAACCTTGATTGAAATTGTTCATCTGCTGATTATGCTGATTGATGTAAGGGGGGATATCTATGTAGCTTGTAGCATTTTTCCTTGGTATGTCCTGGCCTTTTATAGTGTTCACAAAAAAGTCCGACCCTTGTCACCCCCAGCATGACTATTTTGGGTATAATTCGTTCTGAAGTTCCTCCCATTTCCAGTTCCTGCACTCGCATTCACGTAAGAAGATTCCCCTAATGTGATTTCTTGGTCTAAGATCCCTCTGTTTCTCTTCCTGCACCGGCAATGCAAATGCTTGCCCCATAGTAGGTAATGGAGTCATCTTCAGTATGCTCCCTCTGATTATTGTGTAAACTTCATTCAATCCCATAAGGAATTGGATTAACCTTCTATCCTGCTCTGCTTTGTACATCAATTCTTTAGCTCCACAAGTGCACTGGCAGGTGCATTGATGTTTGGCAGTCAGTGTACTGATTTCCTCTCAAAGTTTCTTCATTCGTGTATAGTAACCAGTGATGTCCAATGTTCCTTGGCTAAGATCATTTATCTCCTTCTGGATTTGATACAACTTGGCTCCATTTGTCTGATTATATCGATCCTCTAACTCTGCCCAAATTTTGCGAGAATCACAAACATATTCCACACTATCCACGATCTCTTTGGAAAGTGAATTCAAAATCCATGCCGTGACCATATCATCACATCTTTCCCACTGGCGTGACTCAGCAGAGGTCTGCGAATCTGGTCTCTTATACTCTCCCGTTAACAAAACCTAACTTGTTCTTTACCGAGAGGGATCTCAACACGCTCCTCTTCCCTGAATGATATCCTATCCCATCAAATCGTACTGGTACCAAAATCACACTGGGACTATCAGAGGGATGGATGTAGAGAAGACTACTTACTTCAATTGTGGTGCTCGTGTTGGTGACGTTAGGGTTGCTGGTTCCTTTAGCAGCTACCATTGTTACTTGACGATTTGAGAAGATTGCCAGAGAATTTTACAAATTGAAGAGATGAAATGAATTCGAAAGGATTCAACTGATGCAGTTGGTGATCCTAGCACCGGGCGCCACTCATTCTTTCTCTGATGCACAAAACTACTTGCATGTGATGATCTGAGACCTAAGAACTGAGATCTGTGAATTTGTCACAGATACAGAGATCAATGATCTTCCTCTTTACATGATTGACATACGAGCTGTGCGATCAGCCTTTGCTCTAATACCATATCAAGACTGAGTAGATTGGAGAGATCTTGAAGTTCCCAATTTGGGAAACTGAAAGCACACAACACTATTGAACAGTTGAAGGTCCTAATATTCATCAGTGAGAAGGAAAAGAGAGTAAATATCTGTAGCCAACTAACAGCTCATTGCAGCTCATAACAACTAACTGTAACTAACTAACCAATCAACTAACTAATCAGTGTGTCTAATCCTAACTAATAAATGCTGACTCAGCAATACAAGATAGATATAATACTCTTACACACCACCTAAGCTCAATAAAAGTAATACTCTATGGGGCATTTGGTTCACATATTAGTTATGCTATATTGCATGGACTGTTTAATGTGGTGAATAATAATGTAGAAATGTTAATGGGATAAAGGATAACAATACAAGAAATATTATGTAGGATTACCTTATTTAAGGGAAAAATCGTCTTTAAATATTTCAGCACTTTGGTTGAAATAAATTATAGATCTAGTTGGATTGGTATTTGGAAATGTTAAAGACAAAAGCTGTGCTCTTTATGCCCAGAATGTAAAAGCAAATTTCTTTAGAATTTTTGTTTTATGGAGATCTTGACGTTATATGTATTTGCTAAACTGTCGTCCTCAATTCTCCAGGAAGCCTCAGCAGTGCCATTTTTCTCGTTGCTGGCACCACTGTACGTTTTCTCTCCCTCTCTCAATGTGTCTGTGCATGTGTTTGTCCTTTATTTATGTATATGCACATAGCGTCATCCGGAATTTTATGTGGTTGTTACATGTCAAAGGTGGTACTTCTGCACAGTCAGCTTTCTGCTGCCCTTGAAACAACTCATATTCTATCTGCCCCAAAATTGCTTTTCCTTTCTCAGGACATCATCATTTTCATGCTATTCAGTAAATCTCCAAATTTACATTACTGAAAGATAGCATCTTATCCAGTGTTATTCTACCAGAATCTTTACTTTAATTAAATTTATTATAACTTTATAGCCATGTACTTACAAGTATGAGGAAGTTAATGAAGCAACATGTATGGACACTCATTTCTTAACATATTTTCCTGATTAAGGTGAAAGATTTTGATTGTCTTAAAGGTGTATGAGAAAGTAACATGAAGTGCAAGAAGAGGGGAGGTTGCCGATTTCATAATTGAATACATGAGTTTTTCCTGGCTATGTACATTATTTATATTTTGATTGTTGTAGTTTCCTTCTATGAATATTTATATTTATGTTGACATGGTATCAGAGCAGGATCCATCTCTCCCAATATTGAGCCCCCAAATTAAATTTCCCACGCACGAGATGTCCAGTCCTGGGCGTGAGGTGGGGTGTTGAAGAATGAAAAAAGTCTCATATTGATGGTTAATGAGATGGGTGGTCTCCTTATATGGAATTAGGCAATCCTCCCCTCATAAGCTAGCTTTTGAGGTTGAGTTAGGCCTAAGATCTTTTTTTTTACAAATATCAACAATTCGCGAGCATATTCTGATGGCAGATTCTTTCTCTATTGGCATCACGTCACCTACATATTTACTCTTAATTAACATGAATGAAAGGACTAGCTGGAAACTAACATCTTTGTTCATGAATAGGTGGGTGCAGGTATTCTTGCTATTCCTGCAGTCACACAAGAATCTGGATTTCTAGCCTCTGCAATAGTTTGCATTATATGCTGGATTTACATGGTAAATGATTCAGCATTCTTTCTACTTTGTCAGTTTTTTTCATTTGCTTATCTGGTTTCTCTAGAAACTGTGAAAGACCAGTGTACACGTGTAAAAGTCTATTACTTAATTCACTGGGTACCCCTATGGTTTCTTCTATATAATAATCTCCACATTAATAGAATGTTATTGTTTGTATTTCTGACCGCTACGTCTGATTCCTCTTATCCTTTCTCCATCCCACTCCTAAACCAGTCTTCAATTTTCTCCATTAATAAGATTCTTGGAAATCCAAAATGGTGCAGGTGGTGACTGGACTACTTATTGCCGAAGTAAATGTGAAGACAATGTGTGAGCTTGGCTCAGGTGGTGTGTCATTGGTATGATACTTATTGATCTGAGCGTAAATTTTCTCCTTCTTCCTTATTCAATAAAATGGTTTTATTAAATTACTCAAGACCACCCATTGCTCTACATAGAGAAATATTATTCTCGCAGAATTTAGAAATTTGAACTTCCATTTTTTTTTTCCATGTTGGGAATTTTAATATTAGACTGAGATCCTCCTCTTTCAAACCAGATGTCATCTGTCATTAACCAATGTTAAATTGGAAATAAAGATGATCATTTTTACATCTAAAATGTTTTAGATAGTTGATCTTATTTCACATAAGTTTCTTATGAACATTTAAGATAGTATCATCTATACTTCTCATCACGCTTAGACTTTATTTGGAGCTGTTTCCTCACTTCCTCAAGATGTGGTAGCGATGCTAACCCGAGCTGCTTACTTAAAGCAACTAATTCCATTTATTTCTTATCTCAATGGTACATGGCTATTTCAGGTGTCAATGGCCAGGAGAACCCTTGGAAACACGGGAGTGCAAGTAGCTTGGTAGGTTGATCTTTACATTGTTAATGCTGCAAAAAAGGGTTATTCTTTGGATCCCAAAACTTTTCCAGTGAACACAAATCTTGTTACAATAATGATTTATTAACTGCTTTGAGAGAAAAAGGGAAAGAAGTGTAGTAATTGACGTTTGATGGTATTTCATTGGTGTATATTAACCTTTCCCCTCCTCCTCCCCCCCAAACAATGTTTTCTTAGTTACTAGTTTTACACATACATAACCAGTCAGCAATAACATTTCCCTTTAGTTTAATATCCGTATCACTCCCTGAAACTTTTGATTTGAATAATTTTCCATCTGATGAAATTGCGTTTCTAATGGCAGCTGGTCCTACATTTTCATCCATTACGCCCTTCTTGTTGCTTATGTGGCTCGTTCTGCAGATATATTGACAACCTTCAGTGGGTTTCCGTTGTATGTTCAAATCTCCCTTAAAACTTTTGATAGTATCATCAATTATGTAATTTTTATGCTTTAGTTGATGATGGTCTTAAAATATCTTTTATCATGTAATCATATAATAGTTGTTTAATAAGAAAAGTAAATACTATATTGTAGCGAGTCCTGGGCTTTTACAATTCTCAAGAGTTTGACTTTCCAATGTCCTTGTGCTACCTCTTGGTCTTGGAGGTTCTACCTGCATTGCTGCTTACCAGTCCTGAATATACGTGGAGCCGGCATTTTAGGAATTGCTAGTATCATTAAATAAAAGGTTTACTTGGAAATGGGTTCAATTACTCCTCATATCCTTTTGCTATGTCTAAATCTAGGTTCTAGACTTTGCTAACAGATTTATGGTTTTCTTGGTTTAAATGCTTTAAAAGTGAATTTTGTCTTTGGTGTTTATTTGACTCACACAATCGTGATCTTCACTGTGAAGGAAAATGATGAAATGTCCACATTTTATGCAACAGTTTTACACTCATTGACTGCAGTATGATTTTCTTTTATAAATAGTGAAATTTACTTTCAGATAGGTTTGTTTGCAGTAGACAACTAATAATCCTGTAGAGTTTCCATTTCTTCCTAAATAGTCAAAATGATGTCTTTGGGATGTTTGTTATTCCTGTATAAGTTTGACATTAGTTTCTCATAGCTTCTTGGAGAATATTGTAAATCGTTTCATATGATTCTTAGGTGTTGATGGCAGCATTATGATTGCAGATGGGAAAGCGCAACCTTGTTTTCACTGATTCTTGGAGGGATTTGCTTCTCTGGCAGGTTCACATTGCTTTCTTATTTTTGTTGGTCATGTTCCTCCTTTCTTATTATCATGATTCTTAATCCCTTGTTAAAAACCAACGACTACAAGTATGCTTCGCCTTTAAAAATAGTTTGATCCATGAAGGTTTAGTGCTACTTGTAAGAATCCAAGAGAAATTGTCTACAAAACGGATGCTCTGACATGCTTTGATATTCATATGAAAGAATTTCTGTGATAAATGGTCTAATTTCAACTTGTACTCTTTGGTATGTGACCTCCTTGTGCTTTATGGCCCCTTGATTCTTTGTTACATCTGAAGAACTATACTTGTCAGAAAATAAAACGAAATATAAATATCTGAAGAAGAACTTGTTATTACCCCTAATCTTTTTCTTCCTTGTTCAAAGATAGGATGCGGTCTGCTTCACTAAATACTCACATTGTGTATGAAATTCATTTCTTGGATATGCTCTTTTCAACTATTGGTAAAGGAAAGCATTAGCTAAATACTGACTAAGCAATATCTTGTGCCCCGGGCAATGTATACTGCACAGTTAATCTTATCATGTTCTCTTCGACATGGAGGAACAATTCCTTTTCTGTTTGAAAAATGATGCATGATTTTCATCTTTAGAAAATTGTGAAAGTAACACATTTTCTAATTTTGTTTAGCCAGCGAACTATCGGAGCGGTTAATGGTGTCCTTGTGTTTGGTATAATTGCCTCTTTCACAGCTCTTGTGGTAATTTCCATTCTTGATAAAGTAGAAAAAAGCTGTTATTATTGTCTTTAGGATAATATAGCTTTTTTGCATTTTACTTTTAGGGTGCAGTATTAGTATTCCTCTTTGTAGACCAATCTATTTTCATACTTCACTGAAGTTGGTGCCATCGCATCCGACTCATGACAATATATGCCTCAATTGGTGACACCAACGTAGGTTAGCTGCCGCCTGAATTATTCAGATGGCCTAGACTATGGGGACTTTTAGGGGTCGTTTGGTAGGGAAACAAGTTATCCCGTGATAACTAATTCCAGGTTATATCCCACTTTGAATGAGGAATTAGGAATAAATAGTCTCGAGATTAATTTTTGGATGGGTTTATCTCATGTTCAATTGGGATAATATCTCGGGATAAGTTATTTAGGGGTTATATTGTTATTTTTATCCCACTCTCAATGTGGGATAACTAATCCCAGGATAAGTTATCCCGAGATTTTACACCAACCAAACGTGGGATAAACTCATCCAAAAATTAATCCTGGGATTATTTATTCCTTATTCCTCACTGAGGATGCGATAACAATCCCGGGTTATCCCAACCCGGAATTAGTTATTCCGGGATAACTTATTTCCCTACCAAGCGACCCCTTAGTGTTTAGATGTTGCATGAGATGGTAAGTGCTTCTTGCCAACAGGTCTGGTCAGTGGCTGGTCCAAAAGCCTTAATGGTAGATCTGAAAAAAGTGAATTACTTCACATAGTACTATATGTTACTCCTTCAGTCCCAATTTATATGGCTCACTTCCCAAAAAGAATGTCACTTTTCTATAGTTAGAAACAACTTAACTTTAAAATTCCTCTTTTACCCTTAATGAAATAATTTATAGCCACACAAATGTCTCAGGTTTGTTTTAGACCACAAATTTCAAAAGTCTTCCTTTTGAACTTTGTGCCTTGTCAAACGGTGCCACACAAATTAGGACGGAGGGAGTATATGCTTAATAGATTAGTAGATGATTATTTGGTTCATTTGAGCTTCTTAATGCTTGGACATGCTCAGCTTTGTTTCTTGTTTATATATGCTGTAGACATGTTTATATATTTTATACTTCCCATGATTTTCCCAATGGCAGGTCGTGAGGCTATGATGTAACATGTACAGAAATTAATAATTTTCACATGGCATCATACATTTGTATATGATTATTGGTCTATTTGAGCATCTTAATTCTTAGGCATGGTCCCAATTATTTGTTGTTTATATATGCTACACAGATATAATCCAATCTCATACATCATTCCAAGAACAGAAAAACAATTGATGTTTCAAATTTAACAAATTTAAAAATTCAACTGCTAACTTGTGCCATATTCATCCATATCTCAGAAACACCTTCATCAAGCTTCATGTAAAGCACCGGAAATGGCTCAGCAAGAAATATTAATATCCCATCTTTTATGCTTTAGGTTGTTGCCAGTGGAGACTTGCACTGGGAGGCTCTTCTGAAAGCTAATTTTGAAGCTGCTCCTCAGAGTATACCCATAATTGCACTTTCTTTTGTTTATCAGGTAACACATTTTTCCGATCAACTCATACAGTCACCCTGGGATTGTGCATCTAAGTTAATAAACTGCTATTCCTTCTCAGAATGTTGTACCTGTTCTATGTACAAATCTTGAAGGGGACCTGTCAAAAGTAAGGTGATTATCAGTATTTTGCTTTCATTACTGCAGCATATAGTATACACTGCCATACCTTAATGAACACATAATTCTGAACCTATATTTCTTGTTCATTTAATAACATAATTTTTCACTCTCTATTTCTTCTTCACTTAATATGATGCATTTGATTGGACGCCTAAACTTAGGAAATAATTTGACTTTTATTTAAATCTTTATTGCTATAAGAAACAATCCACAACATTTTTCTGAAAATTTGGTCTTCGGCTGTTACACTCCGTCCACTCCGCATTTTTTAAGGTCCTATCAGTATTTCAGGTAGTGCTATATAGTTGTCTATTGCTACGTTCTAAATAAATTGATTTCTATGGCACTGTAGGAGTGCTATAGTTTTTGGGACAGCAATTCCCCTTGCTCTATTTCTTGTTTGGGATGGAGTCATTTTGGGAACAATTACAACTCTTGGAACTGAACTAGACAAGATTGCAGATCCACTACAACTATTGAGGTCTACTAATGGAATTGTTGGGGTTGGTACTTATTTCGATGATCTACTATATTTCTTTATTTGAAATTAGGTAAAATAAGCAGGTACTGAAAGTTCTTCACCTCTTATCTAAACATTGTGTTTGCAGCCAATAGTTGATATATTTTCACTTCTGGCAATTGCTACTTCTTATATCGGATTTGTCTTGGGCCTCGCGGACTTTCTTGCTGACTGTGAGTGACTTAGCTCTGTAATTGTCTACTCTATGAACTTGTTCTATTTTCAAGACTTCTCTTGTTAGCTAAACTTGGGTTGCAGTTAGTATAGTTGCGAATGATTGTCTTGCATAAAATCTTCTTTTTTTTCATCACTATTTATGGGACAGCTTATTTTACGGGGTATGTTTTTAGCTTCTCATTGTGTAGTCGATGAACAAAATTATGTCTCAAAAACTATATATTCTTTGTTACCGTTTCATAAACGTTTTTGACCTAATTTCACTAGCACTCTTTATGAGGTCTAACTTATGTTTTTACCTGTGTTATTGAACTGCTGGCAGTGCTGAAACTCCCGTCGGGTCCTAACAAGCCTCTGCCGTACTTACTTACTTTGGTTCCTCCGCTGATACTTTCACTGCTAGATCCAGAGATATTCTTCAAAGCATTGGATTTTGCTGGAACCTATGGAGGTATGGAGACTTACCTATATAACTTCCTCTTACTGTAACTGGACCAGTTGGAGAATACTATGTAAGAGGAAAAATAGTGTACAAAGAAAGTGTCATGAAGTCTGTTGCTGGTACCCTCTGCCGGACCCGTGTTAGATAGTTTTTGGAGGATCCGATACTCACCCAGCGGGTATGAAGTACATCAAAGCAAAGAAAATTGTATCTACTATATTAGATAACTCATTCAAAATCAATAGAATTTACCTTCCTCTCTAAGAGCAAAATAGGATGCTTGCACATGTTGTTTGCTTAGGACTAACGAAATGGTACAGGGAATGAAGCTCAGTAGTTTGGTCGCATATTGTGCACCTCTTGAGATGGAAGTCTAGATGTGAGGGTGGGAAAAGTGTTATGATACTATTGCAAGGAGTGGGACTTAAGTATCACATCGGTTTAATGGGGACCTGACGTGGGGCTTATATAACCTTGCGCTTTCTCAACTCAATAACTAGCTTTTGGGGTATGGTTCTCCGAAGTAGCCAGTCATCGCCCTTCGTGCCTGTCGTGCCTTGGGATGGTGACACCGATATGGTATACCCTCGGGCTCTTCCACCTGAATAGCTAGCTTTTTAGGTGTGATTCTCCTAAGATTGTATCAAAAAGGATATAAAAAGTAAAAATAGGTCAATCATCAATAGCTCCTTGGTGTGTAGAACTGGAAAGGTGCTAGATACAAAAAGAGAAGTTTACCTGAAAGAATCTGATCCTAATGGAAATCATATTCTTACTTTGGATCTCACCTCACAGAGCCTTGGTGCGACGGTAAGAGTTTCTACTGTGTGACTAGGTCATGGGTTCAAGTCGTGAAAACAGTCTCTTGCTGAAATGCATGGGAAGGCAGCATGATCCAATATGATTTGGCCTTTCCCCAAACTCTCACATAACGGGAGCTCCGTGCACCAACCTATAGGATGCCTACATCACATCCTTTTGCGTACGGCCCTTCCTCGGACCATATGTGAACTTGGGATGCTTCGAGCACCTGCTACCTATTTATTGCTTCTTAATTTCATTTTGAGACATATTTTAAATGTGGCAGCAGCTGAAAATCAAATGTCCATCCATCTATTATGTTTATTCAGTATCGCTCTGAGCAATTTATTTAATTCGCGTGCTTGTGGCTTTCTGTAGTTCTAGTGCTTTTTGGACTTCTTCCAGCTGCAATGTCATGGTCAGACAGATACTCGGAATCAACTCAAACTCCAAACATACCTCCACTGGTTCCTGGAGGAAAGATCACTCTTTCACTTGTTTTTGGAGGTGCAGCGTTTGTCATTCTCTCAGAAATAGTAGAGAACTTTGCACATACATAGTTGCTTGACAATGGAGGTGTGATCATTTGTGCTATATATATTTATATGCACTCGTTTAGTCTCTGAGTTACCAAGTCTTTTGAAGTATATTATTAGTACTACATTTTGTATAGACAAAGTGAAATTGCTATGAATATGATCATGATGTAGATAGAAAAAAACAACATAAAGATCTCTTACAGGTTTTGGTTAATCAGGTTGTATTCTCAGTTATTATATGGTGAAACTCTGAATGGAAGTACTAGTTAAACATTATGTAAGAGAGATGACCGAGTGGTTTATGGGGTAGCATTGGAATTGCTATGTAGGCTTTTGGTCACAGAGGGTTTGAATTTCTCTCTTTTCGCACTTTCACCTAATTCACTCATGTTAAATGATTGAAATGAAAAAATGATTCCAACAGTTAGACCTTTTCTTGATGTTGTTTTTCGAAAAATATTGAAAATAATGGACAAGGAATTCAAATATTCTTGCCGATGTATTTTGACATCCCACAGCTTCGACAAATCGCTTAGTCTTGTTCATCTTCGATGTAAGAATGTTCAATCGATGGGCTATTATGCACTTTTTCAAGGGTGGCTACTTTTAGCCAAAGCCAAAGCTAAGTAGCCAAAGGCAAACCTCTTGGCTGTCTCTGCATCCCTATCTCCTTTATCACTTAACAGTCATTTAGGAGTCTTAGTTGGTGATCTAGCTCTTTCTCTTTCGACTATGAAGCTTATTTTTCCATGGTCTCATTAGCCAAACCCTGCCTCCCTGACATTTAAGAAAACCGTAAAATGTTTTAATTTTCGGCCAAATATCGTAGAAAAAAAATTGCATTAATTTCATATGTTTTTGCGTCAGAATAGACTACTTACATAGCATATTCTTGGATGCGATCCTTGTCCGAACCAGCGTGAGCATGCTTTGTATATCTATTTTGTTAACTTTTATTCAGAAAGTTTTGAGTTGTATGGTAGTACTAAATAGATCTATTGGCAATTATTGTTATCTTATCACTTATTCAACAAAATAAGAGGTGAGACCTTCACAAGATTTATTTGTTAAAATTTTTGAAATAACAACTTCAGAGGTAAAAACATTGTTTTCAATAGACTTTCAGCTCAAGAAAAAACAAATCAAAGCATTTTAGGGGGAAAGAAACGTGTGAAGGCATAACAAAGCGAGCAACAAAAATAAAATAAAACGATAATCAAAATACAAGAAACAACAAATTAAGAACAAGACACTATAAGAGCGGTACTACGGCTACTAATATAAAAGTATTGACATAACGTGCAATAAAAGTTCCAGTGAAAAGTTTTCAACTGACAATCCTCTGGCACACGTAGTCTATGCAATACACTTTGTACATATTTTGAGTTCATAATCATCCCTAATATAAATAACACCATTTTACTCTTTTTCTATTATTTGTAGATAAGAATGCAAATATTAACCACGGTTCCATAGAAAACCATCAATCAATCATAAAACATAATTCTACAAACAGTCAAATCATAACTTAAAAACATCATGTAGATAAACCCTTCAAGAATTTAAGGATGATTCTGACTATAATGAGACAAACTTTACGCCCACATAAAAAAACCAATAGTATAAACATTTTCAGTATCAGAATCAAGATCCAACTCTCAATGATAACTAGTTTAAAGGCCAAATACATAAGCGGCCCCTCAAAGTTGCAGCAACTGGAATTGAGCTCATATAAAGAGTACTGTAGCTAATATCGTGCGGAAACCCCTACATACAGTGTCTATACAAAAAGTAAAGAATCCTACACAACAGTATGACTAGTTTCATACATCCCAGGATTGAGGTCGAACCCTGAGCAATCTCAAAAGAAATTTAACCTTTCGTAACAAACCAAAGATAACTTGGTAGCAAATAGAAGAGCCTGTTACTGAAGCAAATGTTTCTCCAGTAACACCAGATGTTCGACCTAATAGTAGCTTGGCATTTCATATGAATGCTGAGATGCAAATCCTACTCATATATACAGCAAGACCCTCAATCCTCATCTCGCTTTCAAATGGCACAGATTTATTATCTCTGAATTAAACAGAATTCTGCCGTAAGTGAACCAGAGAGTATGAAAAATGTTCGTAAGAGAACTTAGCACACAAAAAGCAAAGGATTCACTTGCTAATCCAAAGCCATTGCTTCAGGACGTGCAGTAGCATCCTCCACTCCGCTCTTGTTATGATCATCGACTGCATTCCTCATCTCTTCGGCCAAACTCCTTTGCTCTTCCTCTATTGTGTTCTGCAACTCATCAACCTGAAACAAACAAAGTTTTGAACATTCAGCAAGAGATATGTGCAACTTTCACCTATTAAGGTTTTCTGTAATGCAGATGAAATAATACTCCCGCCGTCCCAATTTATGTGGCACTGTTTGACCAGACACAAAGTCTAAGAAAGAAAGACTGACTTCTGAAATTTGTGGCCTAAAACAAACCTTAAGACATTTGTGAGTATAATTATTTCATCAAGGGTAAAAGAAGAATTTTAAAGTTCAGTTGTTTCTAACTAGAGAAAGATACCAGACTAAAAAGGAAAGTGAGCCACATAAATTGAAACAGGAGTACTTAAAAAATTCTATGTACCTAAACAGAGTATTTCCAAACACGGGAAATTTCATATTGAACTCTTAGTGGGGGCGTAAAAGATGAAAACAGCAATGAAAACCCATGATCTGCTAAAGCTTTAAGCGCAGCTAAAATGCACAAATAGCATGGAAAAGTGCAATTATAAAAGACAGCATTCTGCTCAACCACTACCACCTCCACTCCTCTCCTCCCTCCTAACTCCTTTTCTCAGTTCATGGCACTCGTCTCTCCTCTTTTTTTCTTTTATAAAAGATGAACTCTCATCCATGTATTTTTGTATAGTACTCTTTTGTTGTAGTGGTTTGTGATAGGGGTACGCCTTCAGTATCTCGGTTTGGTGTTTCGGTTTTTCGATCGTAGAGAACTAATATCGTACCATAGTTCGTTCAGTCCAATTTGATTTTTTCTTGTTCGGTTCAATTTGTTCTTCAGTAGGGGCCTAGTATACTAGGTTATTTTCTACTTAAAACGGGCTATTTTTTAAGCAACATCATCACAATCAAACTTGAGATCCAACTGACAATAATGATGTTCCTTGGACAATCAATCAAACTAATCAGTAACTTCATTGTTGTCGGTTCACAAGTTTGAGGAGTGTGATAATGTTTCTTAAAAATAACCCCCTTTTTTAAGCAAAAAATAACCCAGTATGCTTGAACCATACCGCCCAATCAAACCGAACGGAAAAAAATCAGCCTAACCAAGCGAACTATGGTACGTATTTGGTATATACAATTGAAAACCAAACCGTAGTTCTTAAAAAACGAACCGAAACCAAACACTCATCCCTTATTAAGGAAGTATCAGGGGTATGCTTTTCTATGAAAACGATATACAGAAAATATCTAAAGAAGCCAACATTTTTATACACATTTACACATATATGCAATTATTTNTGGGAGGTGTTAAAAGGTCCGATAAAATTTTATACATTATGATATATATATATAGAGAGAGAGAGAGTCAATTTGCTCTTTTTTTCTTCATTTAATATCAAACCAAATATTATCAATTTTTTCGAGTTTCAAACCAAGTCAAAATACATTTCTGATGCATACAGTACACTTGGCAAGTTTAAATTAACAACATTAATCAATGCATTCCAAGCTAAACTTCCTGAGGAAACCGAAAGCATTAACAAAAGGTAGGTTTGCAGCAAGATACATACCACGTGCAATAAAAGGGCAAACTGCTTTTTACGAAGGTCCAATGTCCTCGAACTAGCAGTATTCTCTGCTTCCAAGATAGCTATCTCTTTCTCAAGCTCTGTTATGACCTTCTGAGTTTCTGATCTTGGAGGCTGCATAGCAATCAACTTCCTGATAGCCTCACCCTCTTCTTTATGCTTCCTTTCAACCTTGCTTTCTTCGAGTTGCCTCTTGAGATCTTCTATATCAGCCTGAGCCTGTACAATTTGCTTGTTGATTTCACCTTTCAGGACATTAAAATTCTCCTTTTCTCTAACATTCGCATCTATGACTGCTTTGCTCTTTAGGAGCGGAATCTCAAAAGTATTTAGCTCTTGCAAGAATGCTTTGGCAAGTCTTTCGCAATCATTGTAGTTATCAGCTTCCTTCTCTACCTCCAAAGCAAAAGTAGTAAACTTTTTCTGAAGTTTCTTCAGTGGCGGTTCACCTCTAGTGGTGGTTGTCCGGGTCAGAAGTCGGTGCTTAATAATTATATCGTCTTCAAGTGGGCCAAATGCATAATGTGATGCCACTGCCTCCCCCTTTCCAACAAATTTTCTACCTTTTATCGACATTTATTTTGATTCCTCTATCCTGAAATAAACATCTCTTACAGATTAGCATTTGATAGAATATAAAGGATCATGGGCAAACTTATCTTCCCTGGTCATCTTTGAAAGAGGTTACATGACCAGACAGCTGTCTTCTTTTTCTAGTGTAATCAAGATACTATTGAATTACAAGTAATAATATTCTAAGATGTTGACATTATTCTACAAGTAATACTTCTTTTGTCACAGTTTATGTGACACATGTTCCTTTTTAATTTGTCACAAACACAATGACACCTTTCTATATGTAAAAACAATTTAACTTTAAAATTATTCCTTTTGGACAGCAGATACAATCAGAACAAAGTGTTCAATTAAATCTCAATGCATTGTTTAACGGAAATAAGAAAATAAAATTAAAAAAGAACTAGAACTAAGCCCCTTTATTCATGAAGAGCCAACAGGATATGGCTGAAGGGTTCAGTGCAACAGCACCTCTATGAGAATTGGGATACTTCTTATAAACCACCTTTAGCTTGTGATCTGGTGCCTCCATGTGACAGCTAACCAGAAACTTGGGACAACCTAGTAGCTGAGACCCTGAGAAACCAGTATGCAGTTTCATCCTATCATTCCAAAAAGGACTGCAATGCAGCGCATGTCAAGCAACATAGACTTTTTAGGCAGCAATCATTGGTGAGCAGTAGATATTCGTAACATAATTCATAAACCTCAATTCAGCCAGGAAATAAACCATGTTTCCATTGAGGTCACATCGCAAGAATTCAAGACAGTAACATTCGCTTGTGCATCAAAAACAGCAGCTTTGATGGAGCGAACGAGGAACACATTAGGCGTTGCTACCGTTAAGTACCACCCCAATTGTCCAAGAATTCTTTTTTCCATTGCCAGAACCTGCTCATGACTGTAGGTTCTGTCTGAGATGCACACAAAGTCATTCACCTCAGGTGCCCAGATTTATTCATATTTGGAGGCAATAAGCATGGCACTTATGCCTACTAACTGCAATTCCCTCTTTGATGTAGTCAGCACAGCATGGTAAAGATCAACAGTATTGATGGTGAGGTAAAGGCTCTCTTGATTTAGCTCAAATTTTTGATGTACTTCAATCAACCAAATTTCTTCATTTTTAATTTTTAAACTCTATTCATAGTCAAACAAGGACATGTAAAATGGGATGGCGGGAATAATATTTTATACAACTCTCATCTCTTTAAAAATCCACATTCATTTGGAATTCAATTTTGAGCAGTTATGTGATCTCCCCCATTAACACTAGCTGAACAAATTTTTATTATATTTTCTTATATCCATGTCAAAAGTTGCATTATGATACAAATATGGCCAATTCGACTGTACAAAGTGACTAAATGGAGCATATTCAAAAGTGGTTATTTGGTGGGAAAAGTGGTCATTGCATGTCTGCACCTTTTTGTAATTTCCTTTATTTTCTGCTTATTTCATTTCAGTATAAATAGCGTTTGCAATATCGTAATCACATCTTTTGAGTTGAATGAAACATGATTCCTCCCTCTTTCTCTGAAACTCTGCCTCTCCGTCTTTCTCTATTCTCTCCTCTCCTCCTCTCATTTGATTTCTGTTACTGTGAATTGGGAGGCAATCTAATATCCTGGAAAAGTAAAAAGCAAGATGTCGTGGCTAGATCAAGCACAAAGGCGGAGTATCGAGCTATGACACTGGCTACATGTGAGCTTATATGGTTGAGACAGCTTCTCTAAGAATCAAAGATGGGAAGAGTTGAACCGATGAAGCTGATTTGTGATAACCAAGCTGCACTACATATTGCTTCTAATGTTGCGTTTCACGAAAGAACGATGCATATTGAGATAGATTGTCACTTCATTCGAGAGAAGATTGAGTCTGGATACATCACCACAAGTTTTGCCTGCTAAAAAAAATCAATTGGCAGATATCTTCACAAAATCACTCCGGGGATCCAGAATTGACTATATTTGTGACAAGCTAGGAGCATACGACTTATACGCTCCAGCTTGAGAGGGAGTGTTAAATATCATAATTCGATAGTATAGATATTGCCATTAGATAGTGTAGATATTGGAGTGTTAAATATGGTATACTTACATAGTGTAGATATGAGAATATCCCCAAATCCCTATAATTTGGCAATTAGGAGATTATGTAATTATAGGGATTAGTTCTTTCCTTATTTACATTCTCTATGATAGTTATTTAATTCCATTAGCTTGAAGGAATAATCAAGCAATCAATTCCCAAATTCTCTTCTCTTCTCCTTATTTCTCACTAACCTTCCTTGGACAGACATCAATATGGACTTCATAAAGAGATTATCTAAGTCTAAGGGTATGGCTGTTATATGGTGGATTGTTGACAGATTGACCAAGTATAGTCATTGCATTCCATTGGCTCATCCTTATACTGCTCAATCTCTACTCCCTATCTTCTTAGATCATATTTTCAAGCTACATGGTTTTTAGATATCCATCACTAGCAACATGAATCCTATCTTCATTAGTTCTTTTTGGAAGGAGTTTTTGTCTGCACAACGTGTGACCTTACATACATCCACAACCTATCACTCTCAGAGTGATGGCCAAACTGAGGTGTTGAACAGGTGTTTGAAGACCTACTTAAGGTGTTCTTCTTCTAATTCTCCCCATGACTAGTCATCCTTTCTTTCATTGGTTGAATAGTGATACAATTCTAGTTACAACTCTTCCATTCATACTACCCATTTTGAGTTGCTATATGGTTACTCTCCTCCTCTTCATCTTCCTTATGTGCCTAGCGACTCTTCTACTTCTTCCATTGAGGATATGCTGCTGCATAGGGTCTTTAAGCTCCAGTTGGCTAAGTTCCATTTGACCAGAGCTCCACAGAGAATGCAGGACTGTCATTTCATAGGACTAACAATAGTTTCAGGGAGGTGATTAGGTATTTGTGGAACTCCATCCTTATAGACAATCTACATTATCTTTTCTCCTTACAACAAGTTGACTTCAACATATTATGGCCCTTATCCCGTCGTGGAAAGGATTGGAGTAGCGGCTCATAGGCTCTTATTGCCTCCAGAAGTCCAATTGCATCCTACATTTCATATTTCTCAGCTCAAATTCTATCATGACCTGCCTTCTGTGATCATCCATGCTCCTGCGGTGGATAGTGCCAGTCCATTGAGTCCAATGTCTGAGGTTGTCTAAATAGAAGAGTCATAAAAGGGGCAACAAGGTTGTTGCACAGTGTTTAATCAAATGGACAGATTTGGATCAGTCCTATCACCTGTGCTCATGATAACTAGCTTCTGCTTTGAAGCTCGAGTTTCCTTCATTCACCCTAGAGGATAAGGGTGTTTCTCCAGCAGGGGGTATTGATACAAACATGGCCAATTCAAGTGCACAAAGTGGCTAAATGGAGCATATCCAAAAGTGGTTATTGCATTTATGAACCTTTCTGTAATTTACTTTATTTTCTGTTTATTTCATTTAAGTATAAATAGCATTTCCAAAACTGTAATCACATCTTTTGAGCTGAATGAAACATGATTCCTCCCTCTTCCCTTGAAACTCTTCCTCTCCTTCTTCTTTCTCAATTCTCCTTCTCTATTCTCTCCTCTCCTCTCCTCCTCTCATTTGATTTCTGTTACTGTGAATTGGAACCCAATATATAATATCACATTACGACTGTCTTTAAAATCACGGCACATAAAATGGGACAAAAGGATTAAGAGTTAATTTCCTCCTTTAATCAGTGTCCTTCATATCGATAAGAAGAACCAATGAGGATGAGGAGATGAATTAACTTTAAAAAGTTCCATTTGCTGTTAGTCAACACTCGAAAGAAATCAGTATATACAAAACTAAAAAAAATGAAAGACTTGTGCAAATATTTTCACTTATTTTCACTGAACAACAAAAATGTTGGGTAAATGGAAAAATCGAACCTTTTTTCTAAATAATTGTGGTGTCCGTGCCAGCTTGTAAGCCCCTACTAATTCTACCAGATATGTGCTACCTCCCGCCAGCACCAGTACAGGCTAATTCTATCCACCAATGCTTGGAAAGATAGAACTTTGTACACAAATTTGAACAATAGTCTCCAAAGCATAAATTATTGGATTAAACACACCAATATTATTTTTTATCAGTGGACAGTAAGAAATGGAAAAAATGGCAGACGAAGGCAGACGAAGAACACACAACAATTTGGGAGAAATTGACTACACTAGGAGGTGCCGATCTTTCTGACAAGAAAACCAAAGCTGTGTTTAAATAGTGCTAAAGGGTTTCAATGTGTGACTGTTGTCAGTGAAAATAACTAACCAAAGAGAAATGGA
>JACEIK010000611.1:646-14076 GCA_018107945.1 Datura stramonium
TCCCTACAATTTACATGCGAATGTACACACATTGTTGGATAAACAAGGCAAAAGCGATGCATTTGAGTATCAATTGGGCATATAAATATGCCCCCGATCAACAGTACGTGTTTACCTAAAAGGATCTAAATGTACGTCAAATGAGGTAGTTGGATCTTCTCAAAGATTATGATATAAGCATTCTTTACCATCCGGGAATATGGTGGCAAACGCTCTTAGCAGGCTTTCTATGGAGAGTGTGTCCCACGTAGATGAGGAGAGGAAAGAGTTAGTGAAGGATGTTCATCGAATTGCACGACTAGGAGTTCGTCTTGTTGACTCGATGGATGGTGGTGTTATTGTTTAGAATGGATCAGAATCTTCCTTGGTGACCGAGGTCAAAGCTAGACAAGACGAGGATCCTATTCTGGTAAAGTTGAAAGAAGCCATTCAGAATCAGAAGGTGGAGGCTTTCTCCCAAGAGGGAGATGGTGTACTACGATATTAGGGTCATTTGTATTTACTAGGTGTTGATGACTTGAGGGAGCGGATGTTGCATGAGGCTCATGGTTCCAGATATTCTATACATCCAGGTGCCACCAAGATGTACCGTGACCTACGGGAAGTCTATTGGTGGAATGTCATGAAGAAGGACATAGAAAAGTTTGTGGCTAAGTGTCCGAATTATCAATAGGTGAAGGTTGAGCATCAAAGACCCGGAGGTTTGCTTCAAGACATTAGCATCTCTACTTGGAAGTGGGAGGAAATCAATATGGAATTCATTACAGGGTTGCCTTGTACTCATTGACAATATGACTCTATTTGGGTTGTGGTAGACAGGTTGACTAAAGTATCTCATTTCCTACCGGTCAAAACTACTGATTCAGTGGAGGATTATGCTAAGTTGTTCATTCGGGAGTTAGTTCGGTTGCATGGAGTGCCCTCGTCCATTATATCAGATAGAGGTACTCAGTTTACCTCCCAGTTTTGGAGATTGTTTCAGAAGGGACTTGGTACTCAGGTCAATCTTAGCACATCATTTCACCTGCAAATAGATGGTCAGGCTGAACGGACCATTCAAACTCTTGAGGATATGTTGAGGCAGCGTGTGATTAATTTCAAGGTAGTTGGGATGATCATTTGCCTCTCGTTGATTTTGCATATAACAACAACTACCATTCTAGCATTCATATGGCTCCTTTTAAGGCTCTTTATGGGCGAAGATGTGGATCGCCAATTTGTTGGTTTGAAGTCAGTGAAGCTACATTCATAGGACCAGATTAAGTTCCTGAAGCTATGGAGAAGGTTCAACTTATAAGGGAAAGGTAGAAACAACTCAGATTTATGTTTCCGAAGGTATCTCCCGTTATGTTGGCCCATACTGAATTATGAGACGTGTTGGAAAGGTAGCCTACTAGTTGGATTTGCCTTCAGAATTGACTTCAGTATATCCAGTTTTCCATGTGTCGTTTTTAAAGAAGTGCATGGGTGATCCAACTTTGATTGACCGAGTGGAGAGCGTAGGTGTGAAGGACAACCTTTGCTGCGAAGAGGTTCCGGTTGAAATACTTGATCGTCAAGTTCGGAAGCTAAGAAAAAAGAAAGTATCTTCAGTAACGGTTTGTGGAGAAATCAACATGTTGAGGGAGATACATGGAAAGCCGAAGTAGATATGATGGTTAAATACCGCATCTATTCCCTCCCGGCTCAGTTTCAGCTTGAGGTATCAGCTTCCTCCCTAATACTCTATTCAGTTTCATGTTCAGTTTATGTGCCCCGATTTTTTTCATGTCAGTGTATGTATGTGTGATTCATGAATTTCAATTCAGTCATGTATTTCAGTCCGGATCAGTCACTCCGTCAGTTTTCAGCTCTAAATGTTCAGTATATGGTATGAAAGTTGCATTTCTCAAATTTTTAGTATGTTTAACCACATTCGAGGATGAATGTTCCCAAGGGGGAGATATTGTAATACCCCGAAAGCCCAAGATCGGGTTGAAATGGAGAAAATAGAAATTTTTGCATCAGGTCATAGGACGATTTGTCCAGTAACCCATGAGGTACACCATGAGTCTTTATGTGACTCGTGGAGTGGAAGGAAAGTTTGGTTGGATTTTTGGTCTGGGGGTTGACCATGGGTGAAGCCACGACCCGTGGTCAGGACCACGAGTCGTTTGGTTGGTCATGGTCAAGGAGCCGGCATGAAGGATGGGATGATTGGTAGTGTTCATCATGACTGACCACGAGTAGTTTGGTTGGTCGTGGTCAAGGAGTCGGCATGAAGGATGGGATGATTGGTAGTATTCATCAAGACTCATCACTATGATTCATTAGGTGTACCATGAGTCGTGGTTTCCCTTGTGGTGACTGATAGGATTATAGTTCCTAGTGTTGGTAACGAGAAGTAGGCCACGAGTCGTCCCTCAGGCAACAAGTCGTCCAGTCCCTCATTGGGACTGGCAGCATGCTTTTTCCTACGAATTTATTAAGGGTTTTTTCGTAATTTTTAAGTTCCTAAGACCTAAACTAAGTCATTTTAAACTTAGATAAGTGTGTTTTAAGAGGGTTTAATTCATTCTAAACCCATCCTTCTCCATGCATGCAAGCCTAGAAGTTCCTAAGGGTGATCAAACCTAGAAATTCATCAATTCTCCTTCAATTTCCTTTGGACATTCAAGAGTGCTATGAAATCAGAATTACGCAGGTATGTAGGGTTATGAATGGTTTTATCTATCCACTCCCATGCCCAATTCCTTCTAAAATTCATGGAAATTCTAGTTGATGAATCTATGGGGTTTTAACCCAACTTGTGAATTTTCTAAGTGTTTATCATGGGTATAGTCTATTCATGTTTCTAATGTTGAATTATGATTCATGGGCATATTTTATAATATTTTCAATTACAAATTCACGTTTTTAAAATTTTACAAATTATGATGCCCAATTATGAAAGTTCATAAAAGGTTGAGATTATGATATATGTTTTCAAGTATGTTGAGATGTATATGATGAAAGTATGATTTCGAATTAACTATGTTTATATCCATGATTTTGACTATCTAAAGTAATGTATAAGTTTGGACAAGCCCATATGATCAAGTATGTTCATGATTTACTTCAATCTCATGTTATTAGCTTACCATATGAATTTTGGAGTCTAGACTTGCACTCCTTTCAGCCTGTGGTATGATTTTAGTCAAGGCTCCTCATGTTATGATTTAAGATTTTACATGTATTATTATGATTCACCTTTTTCACCAAACGATGGTTCAACTTCGTTGAAAAAATGATGGACACATATGTATGTTTTTTGAGAGTAGTGTTTATCACCGAGTAGGCTAAGGGTCAGTCAACCCTGTGCCTCAGAACTACGTGCCAACGTAGGTATGATCAGATTATTTGGAACCTCCCTTGTGAGCTTCCCCTGCCCCAAGGGGCCTTCATCTTGATATCGATATCATGGTAGTGCCCTTAGCCCTAACGGGGCTTTGGGTGGCTCTACCCACTTGAGTGTAATAGTCGAAACCACGTAAGCTCTATCTTGGTAATGTCGGTTATATGACGAGTCTCCCATTGTTTCTCATGATTTCAGTCATGCATGTTCATCAGTCATGATATTATGTTTTCAGTAGGTTTGACTCAATGTTTATTTTTACTTATGAATAATCCATTTCAGCTTTAGGTCATCCGATTCAGTTATGATATTCAATTATGCTTAAATCATGTTCTCAGATGATTGCATGCAAGCCCTATCCTCAGACTCTTATGATGAAATGTTTTATGATATGCATGATCTCTTATTTTACTTACTCGGCGGTTTTACTTACCTTGCATACTCAGTACATTCCACGTACTGATCGCATACTCTATGTTGTATCGTTTCATGATACAGGCTCCGACATTCAGGTTTAGCCTCGCTGTTATCCATATCCTTAGAGTAGCACCTCCCAGCCAGAGTTGGTGAGTCCTCATCCTTCGAGGACCCTTTTATCAGTTGTATTCAGTATCTTCAGTTTCAGTTTTAGTGAGTTAGTTGGGGTCTTGTCCCATCAACTCGACAGTATGTAGAGGCTTATCAGACATAGTATGTTTTCAGTTTCAGATCATTGTTATGTATTCAGATATTTGATGTTATCAGATTTTCAGGCTTCCGTTATTTTATATATGTTAGACTTCCGCATTATTATGTTGAGTTAGATGTCATGTTTATGCCATGGGTCGACATGGAGCCTATCAGGGTTCTTCGTCCCGTGTCTCAATCCAAGCCTATGTTTGGGTCAGACAATTAATGAGCTGCAAAAATACATCCACGAGTTGGAAAGACAGATACGACAAATGGCCCTTCAACAAACTAATAGACCCTAAGAGGCACTTTTGAATAACACCAAGAAGAACCCTATGGAGCATGTGCGCGCAATTTCTTTACGTAGTGGAAAAGAGCTGGGTAAGGTGATCCCAAGAGATGATAAAGTAGAGGAAGAGCAAGTTGTGAGGTCCAAGTATGAGGTTGGTGAGTCAAGCACTTCAAAGCCAAAAGTAGTGGAACCCAGACCACCTCCTCCATTCCCATAAAGATTCAAGAAGTAGAAGGAGGACACAACTTGTAAGAAATTTCTTGGTGTTTTGAAATAGATGCATGTGAATCTACTATTGGTGGAGCTTTTGCAGGAGGTTTCGAAATACACCAGGTATCTATAGGATATCGTGGCAAATAAAGAAAGGCTCACAGAGTTTGAGACTATGGCTCTTATGGAAGAGTGCACTTTCCAGGTGCAGAATAAGATTCCAAAGAAGCTAAAAGATTCTAGGAGCTTCACCATTCCAGTGGTCATCGGGAGTAGAGAAGTTGGTTCAGCACTATGTGACTTGGGTGAAAGCATTAATTTGATGCCTGCATCCTTGTTCAGAACTTTGGAATTAGGTAAACCACACCCCACCATAGTGACATTGTAGTTAATCGACCGGTCCCTTGCTTATCCTAATAGTGTGATTGAAGATATATTAATCAAAGTGGGATCATTTATCTTGCCGATGGACTTTATAATCTTGGACTATGAAGCTGGCGAAGCATGCCCCATCATTTTGGGAAGAGGATTCTTAACCACCATAAATCCAATGATCAAGGTGAAGTTGGGAAAGATGTCAACGACTGTGGATGGCCAAGAGGAAGTCTTTGATGTGTTTAGGGTGGCAAGGTTGTCACCCCATTATAAGGACTTTACAATGAGACCAATGGTGTAGCATGGAGGGTATTAGCAGGCGGTTGAACAACATGTGTTGCATGAAAGCTCATCACGTCAGGATATTAACCATCTTAATCGAGTGAAGGAGTGAGAAGTCTTGCCTCATGCTGCGGTGTTAAATCAGGCGCTGCACGAGAGGTAACCCGTGAATGTCATGTCATGACTATAACTAAGGCACTTGATGGGGGGGCAGCTCATCTTTCTAACATTTTTATTTATTTTTTAGAGATGAATAGGGCATTTGAGGTGAAAGAAGCTGAAAAATTCTAAGTCTAAGGCGAAATACCTGGCATAGGGCGCTAGATGTTAAACTCTAGAAGAAAAAAAAATTTAGGTTGGTGCATTGGATGGTGCCCCGCACCAGGTAGATGTTGGATGAAAATTTTTTGGTCTTTGACCCAAGGACCTTAAAATTACAAAAAATCACACCCTACACCTTTATTTTAAATCCTCATCACCAAAACCCGTAACCCCCTCCCCTTTCCCTCCATTGTTGATTTCTCTAAGGAACTTGGTGAAGCTAATTGCTTCAATTCAAGTAAGTATTTTTCTTCTCTCTTTGTTACTTAATATTAGAAGCATGCTCCCACACACTTCTTCCCCCAAGATGAAAGACCCAAAAATCACCATTGTGGTGAGAATTTCAAATTTCACAATATGGGTCTCTGTAGCTTTAATCTCTTAAGTTCTTCCATAATAATGCTATATCCTTGTTTGGGTTGCTTGTTGTTAGTTGAATTTAGTGATTCTAAGTTTTGAGTGTGAAAGGGGTGATGATTTGAATTCATGAAATTGGTGGGTCGAAGCATTGATAGTAAAGAGAGAAAGTGCTTAGTTCTTGGAAGTCTTGAATGTGAAAATTCTTGGGTTGTTGAAAAATTTATATAATTCATTATGGAATGTAGTAAATTTCATGTTGATTACTGAATGAATTTATGGTGACTACTTTCATATGTGGATTATTTGAATTGTAACCAAAAAGTGGAAAAGTGAAGGGGAGTAGCCAAGATGAGACACTCTTAAAAAGAAAAAAGATATAGGAGAGATGTGAGAAAATTCATGAGCATGGTTATTGTATAAAGTTAGTGAGTAAGTTGGTTTGATGAGATTTGATATGATAATGGGGGAAGTTTAAGTATCCTAATTGACAAATTCTCACAATTATGATAGAGAATTAAGTGCGGGGTCATCTTTCACCTCTTACCCCTAATTAGATAGCCTTTTTATTCATGAACTAATGTTGCACAGTCCTTGTTGATTGTCTGTTTGGAAGGTACTATGGCATCACGAGCCGATAAAGAAAAAAATGGATAGTCACAGACAAAGGTCTCAAGAGGCTCAGGAAAGGAATAAAAGGGTCAAAGTCATCAGCTGCAAAAACACCCCCTGCTAGGAGGTTCGGAGCCAAAGCCATAGAGGAGAATGGGCTTAATAGTTTAATGCACAAAAAGAGGCCAAGTATGCTCCAGAAAACTAGATCAATGAGGGATGACTTGCACTTGAGTACCCTGCCATCCGCAACACTATGCGCAAGTTGGGATGGGGATATGTGTTCGCGGCGCCTAAGGAGTGCAACCTCACTTTGGTGAGGGAATTCTATGCTAACTGGGATACTTTCTTCGGAGAGAGCACCAAAGTCAAGATAAGGGATCAAGTGGTTCACTTCGGTTCTAGGTCATTCATTGCTTTCCTTTGCATCCCTGTGGTGGACCCGTTGATGTATTTCATATTACTGGAGAAGCCCCCATATCATGACATTCGCCGCAAACTATGTGGTGAGGATTTAGCTTCCCTATGGGAAAGGGACCATGAGGGCACCCATTATACACTCTCATTCTCCTACTTGAATAAGGAGGTTAGAGTCTGGGTCATGTTTGTATATGTTGTACACTTGCCTGGGATACACACCACAGAGATTACTAGAGAGAGTTGTGTTGGTGTATATGTTGATGAAGGGGTTGCCAATTAATTTTGATGTAGTTCTCAGAGATAACATGAGGAGATCCCGCGACAACTGCCGATGGAAGTACTATTATGGCAGCCTTTTTATCTAGTTTTTGAGAGAGGCTGGTATTGAGGAAAAAGAGGCTGATCTTCTTCTACCCCTAGCAGGGCACCTGATGGGAAAGATGATGGATATCATAAAGGGTAAGGAGCCGACCAACTCTTCATTTCCACTTTTTACACCCACTGATCGTCAGGCTCGGGATGATAGTTAGCGAGGCTACATATTTAGGGTGCTAGAGCTGCAGTTGAAGACTAGAGGTAGACCTACCACTGATGAGGAGATGTCAGCACTGGAGGAGCGATACCCACTTACTGAGAGTGTGATGCTGATGTGCAGAGCAAGACCGACTTTCAAAGAGCCTCTAGATAATGATGAGGCCACAATATTGGTATATGGTGTTGATGATATCGATAAGGATGAGGTGGATGATGCCACCATAGGAGCCATGCGGGTTGATAGTGAGGATGATGATGATAATGATCAGGAGTATAATCCTGATGATGATGATTGTGCTTAGAGTCCTAGAAAGTTCTTTTTCTCTTCCTACTTGATATGATTATGTGTGCACTGGGGACAGTGCACTGTTTAAGTGCGGGTGGAAGAAATAGATTTCCTGTTTATTCCTTTTTTGTTAAATTTGTAGTGGGCTGTAGCATTAGTTGTCATTCACTTTGTCATTCTATGTGTTGGTAGCAGATTTTTGATTCATAAATCCATGGTCTATAATAGCTAGTAATGGTGATGACCATGACACTGATGATGCCTTGTTACTTGTTATGTGATCGTCTCTACTTAGTTTATTTTGTTAATTGAGAGTCATTTTCTTAGTGTCGCCATAGAGGTAGTGACCCTTCCCGATGATGGATGGATGACGACCATCTTAAGAGAAATTAGTCACAATTTTTTTTATTTTTTAGGATGGATTCAAAACTTCAATTTTGTGCTCTTTGATATTCCACTTAGAATCTAAGCTAGAGGCAATGAAGTGGTCATCTTGAATGCATAAGAAGTAAAAATCCAAGAGAGCCACATAGGTTTCTTAATTTGACTCAAAGAAAAATAATCTTAGGGCTTAATAATGATAGTCTTATTCAACTTGATTGTGTGGATATGTATCCATAGAAAATCAATTAACATCATGATACCGTGAGAGGTGAGCTTGATTTGTTGTGTGTTATACATAATGTAGCATCTAGAAATTGCCTAAGTGTGCATAAGATAGCTAGTTACCAATAAAGTAGATGTGATTATGGCGTTTCTCTAAGAAACTCATTTTATCCATTATTGTTATACCTTCCTTAACACTGTCCCCAGTTAACCCTTTTAAGCCATAAGCTGTAATTTTCTTCTTAGCCACAAAAGAAGCCTATTCCCCTTTTGTTGTGAGACCTTTAAAATGTTTTATCCAAAGATAGTCTGAGGTACCTTGAGAATTAAGAATGAGGGTCTACCAAGGTAGAAAGAGTCAAAGTAAAGGAAAGAAAAAATGTATGGATGATAAGAAGAGAAAGTAAAAGAGGGGTGCCCACAAAAAGATGTTGTCTACTTGTTGCTAGAACATAAATAAAAAGAGTTTAATAATTGATCATTCTTGTAAATTTATGAGTAGAAACTAGCAGTCAAGTAGTAATAAAGGGGCATGAGAAGAGAGAAAGGAATTAGTGAAATAAAAAGGTGAGCAGTAAGACAAAGTTGTGGACAAGAAAGATAAAAAAATATCTTAAAGTGCTCAGGACTAGTAGCCACTACTAAAAAAAAAGATCATTCCTACCCATTCCTTAGCCGACACTGCAACCAGAAAAAGTCTTTATGATCTTACTTTTGTTGAAGAAACTAAGTAGTCTAAATATACATGAGGGACAAGCTTATGGTATGTTGCATGTGTATGATACATCATTTTTGAGAGTTCTTGCTTATTATTTTCCAAGCTTTGACCTATATTATGACAGAAGGAACATCACTAAATAAGTGAGGGAATAAAATGGTCAAATTCGGTGTACTATATGTTGCATGTATTATACTTAATCATTATTTTTTGAAAAGATGAGCTAGTGATAGAGGCTATGTAGTCTAGAATATGAAAACTTCTGTGTGTGCTTGGTATGAGTTGTTATGAATTGATGAACCACTGGTGCATGTTCTTTGTGCTAGCAACTTGAGTGAGGATTGATAAGGGAAACAAGTTGTGAGAAAGGATGTTTATGCACGTAAATAAGGATTGTTCAAGAATGAATAATGACATAAGTATGGGGTGGTGATATTGGGCATATTCTTATGCCCATTTGCCATTTTTTACCCATGTTTTGCCTTGTTTTGAGTACATTATCCTTATGAAATGCATGAATTCATGTTTATATGTGTCTTGTGAGCTAACAAGTGTTTTTCTATATTTTGAGAAGGAAACAAAAAAAAGGACTCAAAAATGATCCAAGGCGTGGAGGATTAAGAGTTCGCAAAAGTTGTCCTGCTAATATAGCTGGCGTGGCACACCAGACCCCCGATTTTATAAAAAAATGCTCAAGTTGGTGCAATGGGTGGCATGGCTCCAGGGCCTCAACTTCAGAGGAATTTTCACTCAACACCTTGGCGAGATAAGTTGAGCGGCGTTTCAGAAGTATTCTGGACTTAAGGAAAATTTTCCAACACTTTGGTGCAGTGAGTGGAGTGGCACGCCAGACTCAAAACTTCAAAATATTTGACTAATACCTTGGGGAGATGTCTAGTGCGGTGTGCCACGCTAGACTCAAAACTTCAGAAAATTTGACTAATACCTTTGCAAGATGGCTGGTGCGGCGCGCCAGAGCAAAACTTCAAAAGAATTT
This sequence comes from Datura stramonium, assembly GCA_018107945.1. Classification (NCBI taxonomy): domain Eukaryota; kingdom Viridiplantae; phylum Streptophyta; class Magnoliopsida; order Solanales; family Solanaceae; genus Datura; species Datura stramonium. The sequence goes on from JACEIK010000611.1 coordinate 10,699, forward strand.
CAAGTTAAAATTTTGGTGCAGTAGATAGTACAGTGCGCCAGTCCTATTTCGGAATGGATATTCAAGTTTAAAAGATGGACTTCTCAAGGGAAAAAGAGTCATTGAATGCCTTGCTTATAAATATAACATCTAGGCATTTTGTTAGCAATGAATCAACCATTCATCGTATTAATTAGTTTGTACGCAGTTCTTAGAGGAAGAGATAAGTTCATTTTCTAGGTTTCTTCTTTAACTTATGTTTCTTATTCGAATGATGAATTCTTTAGTTTCCCACTTGAACATAAGTGGCTAAACTCTTGTTCTAGGGTTTTGGCCATAGTAGATGGATGAAGTTTGAAAGTTTGTTTATGCTAGTTCTTGATTCTTCATAAAGGTTGTTTTGTTAATTGCTTATTCGTTAGCTTAATCACCTGATGAATATATCTGTTGGCTTTTGGTTGAACTCAGGAGAGGGAACCAAGAGGATTAAAAGTGAGTGTACAATAGGTTTCAAAGGCCCTTGACCCATGGGTTCAAGGATAGATTTCTTTGTCGAGAATAGAGATATACCCTTCAATCCTGCAATCATAGGAATATAGGTGTTAGGGTTCATGGGATAGTTCTTTGATGTCCAGGAGAATAGAAAGAAATGGGATAGTAATTTGCAACTAGCAATCTTAGAAAGAATTAGTCTAGCATATTCAAGTCTTCAAAACTCAATCTGAAGCAAAAGCGCCAATACCCTAGATTCTATCATCATTTGAATTACAACATTTGTTAATTTGTGTTCAATTCTTTAGTTAAATTTACTTTTCAAGTTTAGTAGTAGAATTCCCAAACCATTCCCCATTTTACCTGTTTCATTAGAATAGTGAAATAAAGTGTTAACCTTGAGCAACTGATCTGACAAGTCTCTGAGGGATCGATAATCGAGACTTCACTGTCCTATATTACTTAACAATCATGTGCACTTGCGTGCGCTTGGGTGACATCAACAGGCTTCAACATACTCTCCTGTAGACATAATATCCCTCTATAAGTGAATCGTAGTCCCGTAGGCATTCTGCATAACTGATACTTGCCTCCTTGGGCAGCCTCTATGGCATCTGAAAGGTGTATCTCATGTTTCCATAGCTAACCAGACAGTCATAAAGATAATTATAGAAACAACTAAAATAGAAATAAAAAGTGTGGCTCTATGCGACCTGTACAATAATATGTATGTCATATCAACTATAAGATAACTAAACAATAGGGTGTAGCATCGTGAAACTAACTTTCATAGCCTAATGGGAAGCCACAACAGCTAATACCTCGAAGGTAATCAACTTAACAATATACATGGTTGCTCCAAAGGCATAACAACATACTAGTTGCTTGTAAGCAAGCAATATAACTGTAGGTGACCAATCTATATGGTTTCTATGCTAAATCTGATTACTGGCGTGCTAATAACAAGATATAAGTCTAAATAACTAACCAAAATAGCCTTATAGAAAGTTACAACCACTATAAAAATAAAGGTACTATAAGCTAGCATTGCAGCTCCAAAGACATCTTGATATTCCAAAGGAGACTTGTTTATATAGTTATAGGCATCACAACTTGTTTTATACAGCAAACTATCTATAGAGTTGTCAATATTGATATGTAACACTAAGCAGATAACACAAGTTCTTAAGGCATCAGCAAGGAAATAACCTAATAATAGTCGATTAAGCGACTATTGAAATATAAGATAAGTTCTACGTCGCTTTCAAATGAGGCAACAGCTAAACAAGGCAATTTTCTGAAAAGGAAAGCTTACACATATATGTATATATTACTCCAACAACCAATCAATAATAACTAATGCGGCTACAAGTATTTCAACAATAAATAACAAGCCGTATCAACTATACAATAAAGGAATTTTACTGAAGAAGGTTTAGTCTTAACATACCTTACACCATTTTCTTGGTGTTACATGATGCCTCATTCAAAAATCTCAAGCTACTACCACTCTACTGCTTCCAACACCAATAAATAGTTCCAATAACTTCCAACAAGAAAACACAACAAGAATTTTGATATGGATAAGTTCTTCCTCGAAATCAATCCTAAAACTCAAATTAAGAACAGATCGAGTGTTAAGCACCTTTACTTTCCGATAATCTAATTGTGATAAAAGAATTAGAAAACCCACAACTTGTGTTACACCCCGTAAATTCTCGACATGTGGATGGCCTATTCGCATGTTGGTTAAGAGTTTTAGAATGCCATACATGCTAGGAAAAGGCCCGGGGAAAGATCGGATAAGCGACACATCGAACCATCGCAAGAGGAGGCTGGCAGACCTCCTCCGGATGGCCAGAGTGTCACGGAGGCTCACCTCCGCGATGGCCAGCATGTCACGGAGGCTCACCTCCGCGATGGCAAACATGCCACAGAGGTGAGGTGCAGCCCCGAGTATAAAAGTCTCCAAACTTCGGTTTTACCTCATTTTAACTTCAAAATTTCCAGAAAACATACTAGAAACAGAGGGCACGAGAGGGTTAGTGAGATTTCCTTCTGTTTACGCTGTTAAACGCGGTCCAAACTCAAATTAACTGCAGATACCAAAGTATAAAGCTGCAAAGAGCATTTCTACGGGTTTAGTTTTGCAAAATTCGGCGGGAAATCAGAAACAAAGGTATGTAAAGCTAGTTCTTCGGCACGATAGCAATCCTAGTATAGAAAGTAAAGTCTAGAAGAAGGAACCTAGAAGTCGAGAATTGAGTCCAGTATAAATTCAGCAGGCATGTTTTATATTATTATGTTGTATTCAAAATAAAAGTTAGTAAAGCAATAACAGACAGTCAGATAATATTTCAGATACAGTATAGCTCAGTATGAGAATCAGTTTAATGCATAAAAGAGTTCAGAATAAGAAATCAGAATACATATAGTATTTTCAGATCGAACATGCTTGATATACGTGATTATTGTTTGTTGAGACCTGTTTGTGCTGTGAGGGCACCCTTAGAGCTTCCTTGCCACCCCAAGGTTAATAGTTGTGTCAACTCACCCGCTAGAGGGTGAGGATATGTCACTCCAAGGAGTGGCATGCCGTCCGCAGTAGGACGAAAATGGGATGCAGCATTCCCCATATCAGGCTGATCAGCATAGCATTATAGCTTACCCTGTCGAGCGCTTGCGCCCAGGGGGCAGATTACGATTACAGATACAGATTACAGTTTACAGTTACAGAAGTCCTCCAGAATCAGATACAGTTATAGTCAGGGGCCCAGAGAGCCCAAGCTGCATACCTAGGGGGCCGATGGAGGTGCTCGTAGTTAGTAGGCGAGTGGAGTGATTTACTTTTGGATGGTTTTGACCCAGGTAGGGGTATATAGATTGTGTGTTGGTTGGCACCTTCCG
>JACEIK010000611.1:19018-29457 GCA_018107945.1 Datura stramonium
GCTCGAGGATATGCTACGGGCGTGTGTGCTGGACTTTGGAGGTAGCTGGGACGAGCATTTACCGCTGATTGAGTTTTCTTATAACAATAGTTATCACTCATCTATCACTCAGCTAGTCAATAGGTTCATTGTTTTAGGCTTGGATCTAGCTTGGTTTAGCTTGATTTGATCTTTCTTCTTAACTTATATCATGTATGTGTGAATTATTGGAGAGAAAACGAACTTCTACTTCTAGAAATATGAGGGAAATGAAATAAAAATGAAGAAGATGCAATTATATGAAAAGTAATTTGCGATAAGTTTTGCCGATTTTTATTTTACAAGTTGCTTGACTTCAAATCTTAACATACGATCATTGAGCAATTCAAATACCTCATAACATATACTTCTTATCGTATTAAACAATATTAGTCCTAAATAAAAAGTATGTGTTTATTTCTTAAATTATACGGGGTGTCACATTCTTCCCCTCATAGAAACATTCATCCTAGAGTGTAATCTAGGCTCACAAAGTCCAGTCTTTCGGAGTTTCCACAAAAAAATTCAGTAGAGTCTCCTTTGTAATATGGACTATCCGAAAACCTAAATGCAGAAAGTTCAACCTAGGTGTCTCATGGGATGATATAAACAGTTAAAACAACATAGCTTAACAAGTGAACACTCGAGCAAACAAACACTAATAATAGCAATAGAGGATGTATAGCTCGAATAGGTAAATAAAATTTCTACTTCAAATTTTTAATTTCAAATCATGTCCAAATTATAAAATAAGTTACACAATTTTTTTTCACTCTCTTCTCTTTCCATACAAACCCTAGCGAGTATAGCCTAAATCATTTGACATGGCCACTTTGACCACTAGTCAGCCTCCAACGATGGTCGACAGTTCATCTCTTTAACATCTGCTTCACAATTTCCATTGTTATATCATCTAAAAATCTAAAATTTCAAGGAATCTATCCCTAATATAGTGACAAAAACTCACGATGAGGAAGTGGAAAATGTGGAAACTCAACGTGAGTAATCTAGCCAAAGTCTGGCACAAAATATATGATAGAGTACTGAAAGATCTAGGGTGGATTTACCTACTGTCCCTTCAAGGAAGCAACGTTAATGGAAAACATGTTATTAAATGGATGGAGGCATAAGTAGCATGGATGAATGCGATTGAAAATTTAAACTATGTTGTCATAAAAAAAATTTCATATGGGTGCCTTCACTTGAGGAACCATAACAAATCATACCTTAACAGTGCAGTATGAAAGGCTAATATAGAATTAGGTTCTTCTGTAATAGACGTGTTGATTAGATGTGCTATAATGATGGATTGTATTAATATAATATCTAAAAATTCTTATTATTTGATATCAAAAGATGGAGGAACATATTTGATTAGACCACTTATATATGATTCTAAATTCAAAATTGATGTTGAAACCACACAAAAAATGACCTGAATATCTTTCCCTAATCTTCTATCAACATTTTTTGTTAAAGAAGCTTTATTCACAATAACATCCACTATTGGTAAGCCACTGAAAGTAGATATAGAAATAGTGAATAAGACTCATCCAATTTGTGCTAAAGTTAAAGGTCTGTCACGCCCCAAATCTATATCCTGGACGAGACACGGTACTTGGAGTTATAAGTAACCCCAAGTCAATCCATGGTCCATCATGACACTGGCATTATGTGTAAAAACATAGCAGAAGCTTTACAAAAATAAAACAAAACATTTACGAAGAAGAACTAAACCATAAAATTTTAATACAACTGAAAATAAATGGAAAAAAATCTGGATCTGTGTCTTTGTCTGAAAGCCATCTATCTGATGAATTGTTGGGACAAGCCCTCGGCTAACTCTAAGTCTAACTGAAAGAAAATATAACTGAAAAGAAATAATCCTCGTCCTCAAAAGATGAGGACTCACCACTGATGCAGCTGAAACTTCTGGGCGAGATCTGCTAATGGTGCTGAGACTGAAAATCTACAGCTGTATCATAAAATGATACAACATAAAAGGTATGCGTCAGTACTTTAAATGTACCGAGTAAGTGAGAGAAATCATAACACGATAGTAAAACAACTGAACTTTAAAGACATGCAATGACCAACTGAGATACATAAACTGAATAAACTGTGATATACTGAGATGATCAAAATGACACTGTCTAATGGTCAAGGACATGCCCTAAATCTAAGATAATAATCTGAAGTAATGTATTGAACTGATATGAACTGAGTAATCTAAAACTATTCTAACTGAGCTAATCTAAGACTGAACTAAACTGACCTGACTAGTGGGAGAGTCTACAACCGACATATAACCACGTGAGCTAGACGTGGAGTCCGATGTATACACCCTATCAGTAGGACTCAATATACCTTACCATGGTATAGAGGCATGAACTATAGTTTTGGGAACCTGGGTGCGTTGGAACCCCGGTCCGTTCGGTGCTAAGTCCTACTCCCACTGGATAGTCCTAGACTGACTACTAAACTGATAGCTCGAAACTGGGGCCTAAGACTAAGTCAGGAATACCTATCTGAAAGTACCCTGAGAGTCTTATCAGACCAGATTCTGTAACTGATGTTCTAAGACTGGTCAGAGCTGCTTGTCTCGAAGCGTCATAACCATCTAAAGAACAAACTGTAATATGAAACTGGGGTCCTAAGGCTGGTCAGAGCTACTTATCTGAAAGTTTCATGACCACCTAAAGAACCACTAAAATCTGATACTGAGTCTAATACTGATAACTGGGAGGCATCATGGACACTTCAAGAATTAACTTTAGTCAAACTGATTAGCTGACATTTTCTGGGAAACACTAAGTCTATCAATTTGACTGAGATTGGACATGTAAGTTTTTGACTAAAATTTCCACATACACTAAAAATATGGGGGTTTCAATCTGTTAAAATCAAGCTACAGGGAAGACTAGCTCAACCCCCAAGATTCTAATTTCTAGTGAGCTGGGAACTAGTGCTAAATGATTCTACTAGATACAATTTCCACAGCTTTCTAGAAATAGGGAATAATAAAGCAATTAAACTCACGCGGAAGGTACTACTTGAATTTTAAAGACATACGTCTGATAATTTTCCACATTTTAAATCCACAGGGCTAAACTGAAAAAGAGGAATATCGAAGAATTTGGGGACACAAGGGAAGAACTATTCCCTTATTGAATTCCCACATACCTGGTGATGAAAATACCTTAGAGAATCCCTTGAAAATCTTAGGAGAATTCGATTTCCCTAGCTTCTACTCGTAGTCTTTTTAAGAGAATTCTACATTCTAAGTTTTGAGGGGATGTGAGGAATGAAGTAAAACCATCGGTTACCCCCTCTAAACCCCTAATTAAAATCCAAAATGATGTAGTGTAGAGTCTAGGAGTTTAGAAAATTACGTAAAACTCCCCAGGAAATTCACAGGAAAAAGGACCTTGCCAGTCCCCACGAGGCACTCCACGAGTCGTGAGGTCAGGGACGACTCGTGGTGCCCAATCGTGATGTTCACTGGAAATTTTCTACAAATTCTCCAGCCTGCCAACGACTAACTTCATGAGCCGTCAGGAGACTTAATGACTCGTGACGTCTCCTATTGCCACTGAACCAAGATTCCTCCTCAGGGATCACCACAGGCTACTTGACGATCCATTACTGGCGACCACGACTTGTGGTCACCTCCCGTCGTCCTCACTACCGATAACCACTTGGGGGTCACCATGGGAGACACCATGACTCGTGGTGTCGCAGATGTTGTGGTGAGGACCCATAAGTGCACAACCCAAATTTTCCAACTTTCAGTCAAACCTTGACCACGACTCACATGACGACTGATGGTGCTGACCATGACTCGTGGTCACGCTCGTGGTCACTCAATTTCCCAAATTTTTAACCAAGTCCAGACCCTTCCCCATGACTCACAAGACAAGTCATTCTGTGACCTAGTACAGAAAATCCTATTTTCTCTGTTTCAACTTCCGGGTCTAATATTACGGTTTTCGGGGCATTACATTATCTCCCCTTGAGAACATTCATCCTTGAATGTTGGAAAACACATAGAAAAGCAGAGAATCGCAATCATTAAACTCAAATACTGATCATGAAAGCTGAAAACTAACGGAATGACTATCTCCGAACTGAACTACATGACTAAACTGAATTCATGAATCATAGACACATTCATTAACACAAAAGAAATTGGGACACATGAACTGAACATGTGACTGAATAGAGTTTTAGGGAGAAAATTGATACCTTAAACTGAAGCTGAGCTGGAAGGGAATAAATGTGGGTATCTAGCCATCATATTTGCTTCGGCTTCCCACGTAGTTCCCTTAACCTACTGATTCCTCCTCAAAACATTAACTGAAGCTACCTCATTATTTCTCATCTTACGAACCTGAAGGTCAAGGATCTGAATTAGGACCTCTTAATAAGAGAGACTATCTTTCACTCCCACACTGTCTAGTGGCACAATTGAAGTTGGATCGCTGATGCACTTCTTCAATAGTGACACATGGAATAGTGGGTGCACCAATGCCAACTCTGAAGGTAATTCCAGCTCATAGGCTACATTGCCAATTCGCCTCAGAATTCTGTAGGGTCCAACATATCTTGGACCGAGTTTTCCTTTTTTCCCAAATCTCATCACCCCTTTCATAGGTGAAATTTTCAGATAAATCCAATCATCCGCTGCAAACTATAATTCTCTTCTTCTCACATCAATATAAAATTTCTAACGACTCTGAGTTGTTTTCAATCTTTCTCAGATGAGCTGTACATTCTGCATAGCTTCATGGACCGAGTCTGGCCCAATTAGAGTAGCTTCACCAACCTCAAACCACCTAATAGGAGATCTATACCTCCTACCATATAATACCTTAAATGGATCCATCTGGATACTGGAGTGGTAGCTGTTATTATATGCAAACTCGATGAGAGGCAAGTGATTATCCCAACTTCCCTTAAAATCGATCACACACGCTCTCAACATATCTTCTAAGGTCTAAATAGTCCGCTCAACTTGTCCATCTTTCTGTGGGTGAAAAGATGTGCTGAGCTTGACCTGGGTACCAAGTCCGTTCTGAAATGACTTCCAGAAATACAAGGTGAACTGGGTACCTCTATCTGAAATAATGGACAAGGGAACCCCATGAAGTCTGACCAACTCCCGGATATAAAGTTTTTCATAATGCTCAACTGAGTCTATAGTTTTAACTGGGAGGAAATATGCTGACATAGTCATCCGGTCTACTATCACCCAGATTGAGTCATGCTACCGACGAGTCCGAGGTAGACCTGTAATAAAATCCATATTTACTTCTTCCCCTTCCATGTAGGTATCCTAATATCTTGAGTCATACCTCCCGGTTTCTGGTGTTCTACCTTGACCTGCTGGCAGTTCGGGCACTTAGCTACAAATTCTGTGATGTCTCTCTTCATGCCATTCTACTAGTAAATATTTCATAAATCACAATACCTCTTTGTAGCACCTGGGTGGATGGAGTATCTCGAACTATGTGCTTCAGCCAGATCTGTTGTTTCAGGTTATCCACATCCGACATATAGAGTCTACCTTGTAACGGAGTACACCATCTCCCCTTTGGGAGAAAACCTCCACTTTTTTTTGAGAACCGCCTCCTTCAGCTTAAGAAATATGGGATCTTCATCTTGTCTTTACTTAACTTCCACTACCAAAGAAGAATCTGATCCACTCTGCACCACTACTCCGCCCTTGGTTGTATCAACCAACTGCACTCCTAATCGAGCTAACCTGTGGATATCCTTTGCCAGTTTCTTTTTGCCCTCTTCAACATGAGCCACGCTCCCCATAGACATCCTACTTAGGGCATACGCCACCACATTGGCTTTGCCCGGGTGATACAACACACTCATGTTATAGTCCTTCAGTAGCTCCAACCATCTTCTCCGACGAAGATTTAGATCTTTTGGACTGAACACATACTAAAGGCTCTTGTAATCGGTGAAAACATCAATGTGAGCCTCATAAAGGTAGTGCCTCCATATTTTCAATGCAAACACCACTGCTTCCAACTCCATATCATGAGTCGGATAGTTCTTCTCATGAACCTTGAACTGTCTAGAGGCCTAAGCTATCACCTTACCCCGCTGCATCAGAACACAACCAAGTCCAACTATGGAAGCATCACAATACACCATAAACTCATCTGTTCCTTCTGGTAAGGTCAAAACTGGAGCGGTAGTGAGTCGAGTTTTCAACTCCTGAAAACTCTTCTCACACGCATCTGACCACTAAAATTTCTCATTTTTCTGAGTTAACTTAGTCAGAGGAGATGCAATAGAGGAAAAATCTTCCATAAAACATTGGTAATAACCGACTAGACCCAAGAAACTTCTGATTTCAGTTGGGGAGGAAGGACTGGGCCAGTCTTTCGTGACTACTATCTTTTGAGGATCTACCTAAATACCCTCACTAGAGACCGCGTGACCAAGGAAAATCACAGACTTCAACCAGAATTCGCATTTGCCGAACTTAGAGAACAATTGGCGGTCTTTGAGCATTAGAAGCACTATCCTTAGGTGGTTAGCATGTTCTTTCTCGTTCCTGGAGTATACCAGAATGTCATCGACAAATACAATGACGAACATATCTAGATACTGCTTGAAGACTCCGTTCATCAGGTTTATGAAAGTTGCGAGGTATTGTCAGTCCAAAGGATATAACCATGAATTCATAGTGACCATATCGAGTTCTGAAAGATATTTTCGATATGTCACATTCTCTAACTCTTAGCTGATGATACCTCGACCTGAGATCTATCTTGAAGAAACAATTGGCTCCCTGAAGCTGATCGAACAAGTCGTCAATCCTGGGTAGGGGGATACCTGTTCTTGAGTGTGATCTTGTTCAACTTACAGTAATCGATGCACATTTTGAGGGCACCGTCTTTCTTTCGCATGAATAGTACTGGAGCACTCCAGAGAGAGATGTTGGGTCTGATAAAACCTTTATCAAGAAGGTCCTTTAGCTGCTCCTTCAACTCCTTAAGTTTAATTGGAGCCATTCTGTAAGGAGGGATGGAGATGGGATGAGTGTCTGGAAGAAGGTCTATGCCGAAGTCTATTTCCCGCTCAGGAGGGACTCCAGAAAGATCTTCGGGAAATACGTCAGGGAACTCGCTAACAACTAGAACTGACTAGATAGTTGGGTCTCAGAGCTGGAATGTTTGACCCAAACTAGATGATAAACACCCTTTAGAAATAAGATTTCTGGCCTTAAGGTAGGAAATAAATCGACCCTTAGGCACTAAACTATTGCCCGTCCACTCTAATGTTGGCTCATTAGGGAACTGAAACCTGACGACCCTAGTTTTTCAATCGACTGAGGCATAACCGTAGTGTAACCAATCCATGCCAAGAATGAGATCAAAGTCAACCATGTATAACAAGGTCAGCTGGAATGACCTTATTCAAAATTGAGACTGGGCAATTCCTATACACCCGGCTGGCTCTAATTGACTCGCCTACTAGGGTGGAGACTGAGAATGGTTCTGAGAGGACTTCTGGACTGATATCAAACTAGAAAGCTACATAGGAAGTCATGAATGATAGTGTGGCTCTTGGATCTAGTAGGGCATACACGTCTAGAAGGAAAAGGTGTAACACACCCGTGACCACGTCTAGTGCTCTGATACCAAGTTTTTCACGCCCCGAGTCTATACCCTAAACGAGACATGATACTTGAAGTCACAAGTAATCCTAAGTCAACCAATGGTATATCATGACACTGGCATTCTGTGTAAAAACATAGCGGAAGCTTTACAAAAATAAAATAAAACATTTATGAAGAAGAACTAACCCATAAAGTTTTAATACAATTGAAAATAAATGAAAAAAAATCTGGATCTGTGTTTGTGTCTGAAAGCCATCTATTTGATGAGTTGCTGGGACAAGCCCCCAGCTAACTCTATGTCTAACTGAAAGAAAATATAACTGAAAAGAAATAATCCTTGTCCTCGAAAGATGAGGACTCACCACTGATGCAGCTGAAACTTCTGGGCGAGTCTTCTAATGGTGTTGAGACTGAGAACCTGCAATTGTATCATAAAATGATATAGCATAAAAGGTATGCGTCAATACTTTGAATGTACTAAGTAAGTGAGAGAAACCATAACACGAAGAGTAAAACAACTAAACTGTAAAGACATGCAATGACCAACTGAGATACTGAAATTGAATAAACTGTGATATACTGAGATGGTCAAAATGACCCTGTCTGATGGTCAAGGACATGCCCTAAATCTGAGATACTAATCTGAAGTATTGTACCTAACTGATCTGAACTGAGTAGTTTGAAACTGTTCTAAATGAGCTAATCTAAGACTGAGCTGAACTGACTAGTGGGAGAGTCTATAACTGACATCTAACCACGTGAACTAGATGTGGAGTCCAGTGTATACACCCCATCAGTAGGACCCAATATACCTTTCCAAGGTATATAGGAATGAACTGAGTGATCATAGGTCTCGGGCCATGAGGCCAATAAAATATAACCTACGGTGGCAACGTAGTTCTGGGAACCTGGGTGCGTTGGAACCCCAGTCCGCTCGGTGCTAAGTCCTACTCCCACTGGATAGTACTAGACTAACTATTAAGCTGATAGCTCGAAATTGGGGCCTAAGAATAAGTCAGAAATACCTATCTGGAAGTACCTTGAGAGTCTTATCGGATCGGATTATGTAACTGGTGTTCTAAGACTGGTCAAAGCTACTTGTCTGGAAGAAACATAATCGTCTAAAGAACAAACTGTAATATGAAACTGGGGTCCTAAGGCTGGTCAGAGCTACTTATCTGAAAGTGTCAGGACTGCCTAAAAGACCACTAAAATCTGATACCGAGTCTAATATTGATAACTGGGAGGCATCACGGACACTTCAAGAATTAACTGTAGTCAAATCGATCAGCTGACATTTTCTGGGCAACACTAAGTCTATCAATCTAACTGAGACTGGACATGTAAGTTTATGGCTAAAATTTCCACATACACTAAAAATATGGGGGTTTTAATATGTTAGAATCAAGCTATAGGGAGACTAGCTCAACCCGCAAGATTCTAATTTCTACTTAGTTAGGAACTAGGGCTAGATGATTCTACNTTATGAGCCATTCCGTAAAGACTGGCCTTCTGCTAGGGCTCTGTATGGGAGACTAGCTCAACCCGCAAGATTCTAATTTCTACTTAGTTAGGAACTAGGGCTAGATGATTCTACTAGATACAATATCCACAACTTTCTAGAAATAGGCAATAATAAATCTATTAAAATCATTTTGAAGATACTACTCAAATTTTAAAGATATACATCTGATAATATTTTACATTTCGAATCCACAGGGCTAAACTGAAATAGGGGAACAACGAAGAATTTAGGGACACAAGAGAAGAACTATTCCCTTGTTGAATTTTCACATACCTGGTGATGGAAATCCCTGAGAGAATCCCTCAAAAATTTGAGGAGAATTCGATTGACCTAGCTTCTGCTCTAAGTCTTTATGAGAGAATTCTATGTTCTAACTTTTGAGGGTATGTGAGGAATGAAGTAAAACCATCGGTTACCCCCTCTAAACCCCTGATTAAAACCCAAAACGACGTAGTCTAGAGTCTACAAGTTTAGAAAATTACATAGAACTCCCTAGAAAATTCGCAGGAAAAAGGACTAGGCCAGTTTCCATGAGGCACTCCACGAGTCGTGAGGTCAGGGATGACTCGTGGTGCCCAATCGTGATATGCACTGGAAATTTTCTACAGATTCTCCAGCCTGCCAATGACTAAATTCATGAGTCTTCAGGAGACCTAACGACTCGTGACATCTCCCGTTGCCACTTAACCAAGATTCCTCTTCAGGGTCACCACGGGCTACTTGATAATCCGTTATCGGTGACCACGGCTCGTGGTCACCTCCTGTCATCCTCACTATCGAAAACCACCTGGGGGTCACCGGGGGAGACACCACAACTCATGGTGTTCTAGATGAGTCGTGGTGAGGACCCGTTAAGTGCACTGCCCGAATTTCCCAACTTTCAGTCAACCCTTGACCACGACTCGTGATCACACCCGTGGTCACTCAATTTCCCAAACTTTAAACCATGGACCCTTCCCCACGAGTCACTCCATGACTCGTGGCCTACTCCACGGGTCACAGGATGACTTGTTCTGTGACCTGGTGCAAAAAATTTTATTTTCTCTGTTTCAACTCCCGGGTCTGATCTTAAGGTTTCCGGGATATTACAAGGTTAAGTTTACCTAGCATCTAATCTTCCCAATAATGTTAAGATGGAAATACATGATGAGATCACTGGAGTGACAAGGATTGAAAAGGTAAGGATATTGTATGGTTTCCTACTGAAATATTACCATGCGCCCAGGGGACAGATTCAGATTCAGTTACAAT
>JACEIK010000611.1:29619-44422 GCA_018107945.1 Datura stramonium
CTAAATGGTTGGAACACAGTAAAGACTTACAGGGAGGTAAGCAATGTTTTAAGAAACAAGGAGAGAAATTATATGGATAAGGGGGTGAAAAACAAAAATTTCTTTAAAACTATATAAGGAGGAGTAAGTTTTAAGTGAAGCAAAAGGATGCAACTTTGGGGAAAACAGAGTAATGGAGGGAATTCAAAATAGAGTGTTAGCCCCTAACACAAACCTGGTAAAATAAGATCAGGACAAAGAGACTAAGCTTAGATATGGAGGGACCCAACAAGCTCTTTATACAACTTCCACCAAAATTTGTGTTTCCAAATCTTGGGATGGTAGGGTAGAAGAAGTCGAGGATGGGGAAACCACATATGAGGTGGTAACAAGGGCATGAGAAGAGAAAAAGAGTAGTATAGAGGCATGGAACCATTAGGGAGTAAAGTATATATCTGCCTCACGGGAGATAAAGACAAAGAAGCAATGTGAAATGGGAAAGATTAATGAAGGAAGTCATAAGCCTCTAATAGTGATATGCATTTATTCTCCTATCATACCTGCCTACGGTGTTAGGGAGGAGCATAACATCAATTATAATCGAGCCATTGTAGTCAACATGTAGAAGAGGAGCAACCACTTTCTATGTTAAGAACTGAACTACCAGTATGGAGGAGACACGGAAAATAATAGTTCATAGAATGAGGTAGCAATGGTACACAATTTAGGAGTAAGCAAAGATGATGTTGAAAAATATCTGAAGGTCTATTTCTAAAATATTCCAACTACTAATTAATAAGCTTTTGTAGAGGTCGAGAAATATACCCTTACTAATGCTTTGCATGATATTGTCTCTCATAACATTAGTGATAATAGAAGTAACAATAACTTGAAGATTAATAAAGGTGAAGGGATAGAGGAAGCAGATAAAAATGAGGATCCTAATCAAATTATAGTACATATGGAAGAGCAGATAGATGTATCCCTAAGATCTATCAATAGAGGGCTCATAAAAGAGAAGAAATAAGGTTTCATAGAAACACAATAACCTAGCAATATTGTCACAAGGAGTAGCACCAACAGAACTTATTCTAAATGACGAAGGCCTTTATTTGGAATATTAGATTTGTAAGGACAAAAAAAGCTTTTTATAGGCTACAAATGTTAAATAGGCATAATCATTTCTTCCTTATTGCATTGTTGGAACCTTTCTAATAGGCAAGACATATCCAGATATATAGAAGGAGGTTAAGAATGCAGCAAGCACAAGAAAATTATAATGAGAAGATTTGGTACTTTGTATAAGACAATGTAGAGGTACAAGTACTTAATGATACTGAACAACAACTGACTTTGAAGTTATTTATTAAGGATTAGAACTTACACACTATCACAACTTTAGTGTACGCTAAAAATGATGTTAATGAAATATTACAATTATGGGATAGCATATATAAGTTGGACAATAATAAATTTCTACCTTCATCTACTAGGTGGAAATTTCAATATGGTAATGAATGAAGAAGATAAAATTAGAGGACAACCCATTTTTGCCACAAGATGTGGTGGATTTTGCTCTTTGTATCAATTCACTAGAGTTATATGAAGTAGATTTTTAAGGAAGATCTTTCATATGGTGGAATGAAATGATAACAAATGATTATATTTTTGTGAAATTAGACAAGATAGTGGTTTCTCAGTCTATACTAGATATGTTTGATAATGTGAACAAGGATCATCTTGCAAGGAATAGTTCTGGCCATTCCCCTTTGTTTATTTCATGCACAAAACTAATTTATACAAAAACCATTTACATTTCTTAAATTTTGGACTAAGCATGAAGATTTTCATAAAATAGTGCAACAAAATTAGACAACAGACTTTGAAGGACATATTCTTTTATTGTTTAAATACAATGTTAAACAAATAAAAAAAATTTTGTCAAAATGAAGTAGAGATACTTGTGGAGATATTTTTGAACAGCTAATTATCAAGAAAGAAATTGTGAGAATTAAAGAGAAATTATTTGAAGAAGATCAATTATTCAATAATAGGATTGTGTTGCAACAAACTCAGGTTGAGTTGAAGAAATATATTCATTTTGAGAAAGAGTTTTGGAGGCTGAAAACTAGAGTCACATGGCATATGGAAGGGGACATAAGCACTAGATTTCTTCATAATCTAGTGAATGGGATAAGTAAAAGGTTACAAATTAAAAGGATACGAGATTATGAAGGTGATTGGATTGAGGAAAATAATCAACTGGAAACTGTTGTAATTATGTCTTTCACAAACAATTCTCAAAAGAAGATGAGAGAATAATTTTTTCTCTGTTAGATCACATAGAATAAATGGTAGTAGAGGAGTATAATAGGATGTTGCGTGCTAAACCATAGAGGAAAGTGATCAATAATGCAATCTTTCACGTGATGGATCTAGTGTTAGTGGCCCAGATGGACCACAAGTGATTTCTCTCAAACATGCTGACAAATTGTCCAAGATGATACGCATAAAGTGGTAAAGTATGTATTTAATGGTGGTACTCTTTCTAAAGCCATCACTCACACTAATTTGATCTTTTTTCAAAGAAAAATATTGTCCAAACCTTTTCAAACTTAAGGCCCGTTAGTTTGAGTTACATCATAAATAAAGTCATTTCTAAGATAGTACAAAGGAGGCTAGATGGTGTTTTAAATAACCTAATATATGCATATCAATTTGACTTTGTTAAAGGGAGGTGCATCATCGAAAATGTTGTTCTAACTCAAGAGATTGTCACTATATGAGGAAGAAAGGTAAACCAACAAATGTTGTTCTGAAATTGGACATAAATAAATCATATGACATACTGTATTGGTTGCTTCTAACTAAATTATTGAGAAGGATGGATTTTATAAAAAATTTCATTAAATATAATTTGGAAGTTAGTTGCTAACAACTGGTATCCAATATTGTTAAATGGTCAAAGCCTTGATTTTTTCCACTCAACTAAAATAGTGAAGTAGGGAGATCCTATTTCCCTTGTCTTATTTATTTTAACTTTAAAAGTACTTTCTAGGGCTCTCAATTTACTTTGACATTAGACTATACAAAGGTTATAGGATGCCTAAGTGGGGTGCCAACATCAATTATTTGGTTTATGTAAATGATACCATCATATTTACATTAGCAGGTAGAAGATCTATAGAAATGACTATGACAGTTTTGTATAGCTATGACAAAATATTAGGAAAATTAATTAATAAGGAGAAAAGTTCTTGTTATATAAAAAAACTGCTAATGAATTGATACAGGAGGTGGGGTCGATCACTAGCTTTGAGAAAATAAACTTCCACTTCAAATATATGAGGTGTCATATTTTTCATGGATTAAAAAAGAAATTTTTCTATAATAACCTCATAAAAGGGTAAAAGATAGATAACATACTTGGAAGGGAATGTTAATGTCCTATGGAGAAAAGGTTGTTCTAATTAGTAATGTATTGCAAAGCATGCTTATTTATCTTCTATTTGTTGTGGCACCTACTAAATACACTCTCCAGGAGATTCATAGAACTTTTGCCAAATTTTTTTTTGAGTAACAAGGAAGAAGGGAGAAGTAGGCATTGATCAAGTTTGAAGTTATGTTTGTAGGGAGGAATGAGAACTACGTTTTATATCTCTTTTGATGTATCTAAAGTTTCATTTTTCAAAATCTAGTGGACATTAAAAATAATAAGATCTTTAGACTAATTTTATATGAAGAAAATATCGCAAGAAGTGGATAACAACAGCGGTGCAATGGAAAGGGGGATCACAATAAGAAATTGTTGGAAGCTAGAAAGGAAATAGAATAGGATATCTAGTGGGAAATTGGGAATAAATGTTCAAATGTTTGGTTTGACAACTGGACAAAACTAGGACCTCTAAACCATGTTCTTCTAGTAGAATTCTCCATTGATAAGATAATTGAAGACATTAGGAATTTTATGGAGGAATAAAAATAGAATACACAGTTAATGATACAAAGCCTTCCTTAGGATATCGGTGACCATGTGTGTAACAACCTCCAATTGTTTGAAAAATCAAAACTTTGGAACAAACCATGGTGGATGCCAACAGTAGTGGCAAATTCTTTTTATCAAGAGTGCATGGGAAATTACTAGACATAAGGTATAAAAAAGCTCGATGTTTAAGAAGTTTTGGATGAAAGGGATGCATTTCAAGATATTCCTTTTATTATGGAGACTATGAAATTTAAAGATACCAGTTGATAACACATTAGCCAAGTATGGCATAGCTACAGTCTCTATGAGTAGATGTTATGTGCATCCTCAGATAGAGACTATTATGCATGCATTTCTTTTAGGAACATTGGAAAGAGATATTTGGTCAGTTTTTTTCATAGTTGCAGACATTAATGAAAATTTTGTATAGATTAAACAATCTATAATGCAATGGTGGACTTTAGATTTTGCATTTAAGCTTAAGCTTTATATTACGCTGCTCCAACTATTATATGTTGGCAACTGTGGAAATGAAGAAACTCCTTAGTGTATGGGGGAAAAGTGTCAAGAAGTAGTGCAATTTGTGAGATAAAAAGGATTTTGTACATATAATATAAATAGGAAAAGCAACGTATATAATAACTAAATGAATTAAGCATTCTCGATTTATGTTCGCTTATCTTCTTATGTGTGTTAAACAAGCATTGCTATGCTTGTTATACTATGAACTGATTTGTTAAGCTTTTTCTACTATAGGAGCCTTACTAACTAAATATTAACATCTCCACTGGCCAGAATGAGTCATCCTTGGTTGAAGAATATACCAACTAAATGGGAATGAATAATGCAATATATTTAAGGTTATACACCAAGAATGACATGTAGAACTTTTATGTGGGAACACCACCAACTTGCTAGTATATATGTAACAGTAATGGGGAATCAAGGGTATTATGCCCTGAAATCTCTAAGATCAAATCCGAAAGTTGAAATGGAGAAAATATGATTTTCTGCACTAAGTCAAAGAACGAGTCATACTGTGACCCATCAGGATGACCACGAGTCGTTAAGCGACTCATGGTGAGAAGGTTTGACTTATTTGGAAATTGTCTAGTTGGGGTGACCACGGGTGTGACCATGAGTCATGGTCAGCCCCATGAGCTGTTAGGTCACCTGTGGTCAGGGATGGCTGAAGGAAAAGGAAGTATGGGGTAGTTCACTTAACGAGTCCTGACCACGACTCATTGGGAAGCACAATGACTCGTGGTGTCTCCTGTGATATCCCCCAGTTTGTTTTCGGTAGTGAGGACGACGGGAGATGACCACGAGTTATGGTCACTAGTAATGAATCATCATGTGCCCCGTGGTGACTGGTGTTGAGTTTGTGGAAGTGTACAGGACGGATGGTGGCCACGAATCGTGGCCTTGGATGACGACTCGTCCAGTCCCTCATAGGGACTGGCAATCAGTTTTTCCCTGCGAATTTAGTAAGGGCTTATCTGTAATTCCTATGATCCTAAGGCCTAAACTACATTGTTTTAAGCAATGAATAGTGAGTTTTAAGAGGGGTAAGTTCATTCTAAGCTATTCATATTCATGCATGCAAACTTAGATGTCTAGAGAGGTGACCAAGCTTAATTTCTTCAAGTTTTTCATCAATTCTTCTTTGGGCAATCAGAGGAGATATAAAATCAGATTCTCTCAGGTATGTAGGGTTATGAATGGGTGAAATTGTTCACTCCCATACCCAAATCCTCTCTAATTCATGAAATTCTATTGATAATGCTATGGTATTTTATCCTAATTCTTATTAAATTCTTATGATCTATCTATTGGTTAATCTCATTCATGTATAAATGCATATTTTATGAATTATGGGTAGATTTTTTTGACTACTTCGAATTATACGCTTATGGATTTAAATTTGATTTCACTATGTTCTTGATCTAGATTTGCCCCAACTATAATTTATGCTTTATGACATGACTTATCTCAAATACTTATCATGGATTTATGAGATATCAAGTATATATATGTTTTACAAGTATGCATGAACTTCATGATTTATGATTTATAATTATGACCGACTTAGGGGTCTTACTTTCATGGCTAGTTTATGTATTTCAAGCATGCTTATGATTATTATTATTTTAGCTAGCCTATGAATCTAATGTATATTATCCTATGAGCAATATATATGTTTTGAGAGTAGTATTTAGTATCGAGTAGACTCGGGGTCCAAGCATGCCCCGAGTCTCAGAAGTACGCGCCAACGTAGCCATGATGGGACCTCCTTTTTTACTGTCCCTTTTTCCCAAATGGGCCATTCATGAGTGCTATATGTGTGCTCGTATGGGGTATCTCGGTTATAAGAATCTCCCACTGTTCCTCATGATTTATGTATGGTTAAGACTATATACTTTGACTCAAGTTATGTTAATAAAGATCTTCTCTTATGATTATGATTATGAATGATTTACGAATTTTTTGGAAACCTTGAGCCTTATGTTTGCATTATGATACTTGCGTTACGATCGTGTTGTCCTACTCTTATGAACTTTTATGTATTTTAAATATCTGTTTTACTTACCTTGCATACTCTGTACATTCCACGTACTGACCGCATACTCTATGTTGTATTGTCTCATGATACAGGTCCCAGGGATCTTTCTCATCCGCATCCTTAGCCCCTGCTTCCCCACTCAGACCTGTACTGCTAGTATCGGTGAGTCCTCATCCTCTGAGGACATTCAGTATTTGGGATTGTTATGTCTTTCTTCAGTTTTAGACTTGTCGGGTTAGTTGGGGTGTTGTTCCTTCAACCCATTAGATATGTTAGAGGCTTTCAGACAACACATAGTAATTAGCTTACCATGTATGATATGAATTCCACTTATGATATTATGTTATGTTTAGACTTCCGCTATATTTGTTATGTTAAATCTTATACTTTTATTTATTAAGTTAGATGTATGACCATGCCATGGGTTGACTTGGAGTCTCTCGGGGCTCCTTGTCCCTGTCTCAATCCGGGCCTACGTTCGAGTCATGACAAACTTGGTATAAGATCCATAGGTTTTGAAGTGTCCAAGGGTGTCTGAAAGCCGTGTTAAGTAGAGTCTATTTCATGGGTGTGAAGTGCGCCACACTTATGACGAAGAGGCTATGAGTTTTTTAGGAAATGTTTCCTTCTTTCATGATCTATATCATGCGGTGAAATGTCTCTCTATCCTTCTAACTCGTGCTATTCGCGTTTGCAGAATCATGCCTCCCCGCAGAGTTAACGGCAGGAGAAATGGAAAATTCCACGAGGATGGAAATGAAGAGGGGCACCAACAGGCCCCACCAGCCCATGAGCACCATGCACCGGAGCCAGTTACCCACGTTGAATTCAGAGCAGCCATTCAGATGCTAGCATAGGCCTTGACTGCCCAGACCAACCAGCAGGCAGTAGCGCATGTCCCGCAAAACGGGAAGGCGGCGGCAGTGAGGGCTAGAGACTTTCTGAGGATGAACACTCCTGAGTTCCTTGGATCGAAGGTGGACGAGGATCCATATGATTTCATTGAGGAGATTGTGAAGATCACCCAGATTATAGGGGTGACTGGAGAGGAGTGTGCTGATTTGGCCTCATATCAGTTAAAGGGGGTCGCACAAATTTGGTTCAAACAGTGGAAGGATATTAGGGCGGTTGGAGCAGGCCCTATTAGTTGGGATGAGTTTCATGTCGCTTTTCTTGATTGGTTCTTCCCTCGGTAGACGAGGGAGATAAAAGCGGCCGAGTTTGTAAATCTCAAGCATGGAAAGATGATGGTTCAGGAGTATACCTTAGAGTTCACACGTCTGTCCAAGTATACACCCGAGTTGGTGGCGGATCAGAGAGCCTGTGTAAGCAGGTTCGTACACGGGATAGAAGACTCCTTGTTAAGGGATTTCCGAACCGCGATGCTTCTCCAAGATATTGAATTTGCTCAGATAGTCCTGTATGCCCAGCAGATGGAGGCGGTACAGCTGAGGGAGCGGGAGAGGGAGGCCAAGAGGGCTAGGATCGATAGCATCGGATTCTCCTAGCTGAGGCCTAGTGGGCATGGTCAACAGTCCTACCAGAGATCTTTAGCCCCTACACCATCATCAACTAGTGTCTCGTCCTGACCCAGATGTGATCAGAGGGGTAGAGCGTCCGGCTCGAGGAGCTAGGGGAGCATTTCAGGAGATCGCACCTTTCCATCCTGTGCGAAGTGTGGCAATAACCACCCAAAGAGGTTTTTAGTTGGTTCAGACGCTTGTTAAGGGTGTGTCAAACCCGTAAATAGGCTTAGAGATTTTCCTTAAGCCAGATCAGGCGATGGTGGAGCCCGTATTCAAGATGCTAGTTTAGAAGCTCTGGTGGCACGTCCCTTTCATCAGGGTGCTTCTACTAGTACAGGTGGCGGACAACACCTAAAAAAATTCTATGCCTTAGCATCCCGCCAGGAGAAGGAGGTTTCCCCGAATGTGGTCACTAGTATGTTACGAGTATTCCATATTAATGTATATGCATTGTTAGATCCAGGGGCTACCTTGTCTTTTGTGACTCCTTATGTGGCTAGTAGTTTCGGAGTCAGTCCCAAAATCTTTTCAGAACCCTTCTCAGCCTCTACTCCAGAGGGTGAATCAGTTGTAGCTAGACGGGTGTATAGAAGTTGTTCGGTCACAGTCCTTCAGAAAGTCACCTCAACAGATCTAGTAGAGTTAGTCATGACCGATTTTGATGTTATCCTTGGTATGGATTGGCTATTTTCATGCTACGCCTCAGTTAATTGTAGAACCCGGGTAGTAGAGTTTAGATCTTTGGGTGAGCTAGTTCTAGAGTGGAAAGGTAATTCAGCTGTGCTTGTAGGTCGTTTCATTTCCTACCTTAAGTCTAGAAAGATGATCTCTAAGGGTTGCGTGCCATCTAATTAGAGTTAAAGATGCTAAGTCCGAGACCCCAACTATCTAGTCAGTTCCGGTAGTATGTGAGTATCCAGAAGTCATCCCAGATGATTTACCGAGAATCCCTCTCAAGCGGGAGATCGATTTTGGTATCGGCCTTCTTCCCGATACGCAGCCTATATCTATTCCTCCATACAGAATGGCCCTAGCCGAGTTAAAAGAGTTGAAGGAGCAGTTGAAGGACCTGTTAGACAAGGGTTTCATCAGACCGAGCAAATCCCCATGGGGTGCACTAGTTCTTTATCCGAAAGAACGATGGTTCTCTTCGCATGTGTATTGATTATTGGCAATTGAACAAGGTCACCATCAAGAACATGTATTCTCTTCCTAGGATTGATGATTTTCTTGATCAACTTTAGGGTGCCAAGCTTTTTTGAAGATATATCTCAGATCCGGATACCATCAGCTTAGGATTCGGGAGAGTGACATCTCGAAAATAGCCTTCAGAACGCGGTATGGTCATTACGAGTTTGTAGTTATGTCTTTTGGACTAACAAATGGTCCTGAAACTTTTATGGATTTGATGAACAGGGTGTTCAAGCCATATTTGGATATGTTCGTGATCGTGTTTATCGACAACATCCTGATATACTCTCGGAGTGAGGAGGAGCATGTCGCTCATTTGAGGGTGGTACTACAGACTCTCACGGATCGAAAATTACATGTCAAATTCAGCAAGTGCTTGATTTGCTTGAACTCAGTGGCATTTTTGGGCCATGTTGCATCAAGTGAGGGCATAAAGGTGGATTCTCAAAAGATAGAAGCGGTGAAGAATTGGCCTAGACTGGTGTCAGATATCAGGAGCTTCTTTGGATTAGCTGGTTATTATCGAAGATTTTTTGAGGGATTTTCATCTATTGTAGCGTCATTGACCAAATTGACCCAAAATAAAGTGAAATTC
This sequence comes from Datura stramonium, assembly GCA_018107945.1. Taxonomy (NCBI): domain Eukaryota; kingdom Viridiplantae; phylum Streptophyta; class Magnoliopsida; order Solanales; family Solanaceae; genus Datura; species Datura stramonium. The sequence goes on from JACEIK010000611.1 coordinate 39,459, forward strand.
CAATGGTCAGATGCTTGTGATAGGAGCTTCCAAGAGTTGAAGGCTCGACTCACCTCAGCATCGATATTAACCCTACTTGAGGGTACTGATGGGTTTGTGGTGTATTGTGATGCTTCGAGGATCTTCCTTGATTGTGTATTGATGCAGTATGGCAAGATGATATCATACGCTTCCAGGCAGCTGAAGGTTCATGAAAGGAATTACTCGACCCATGATCTTGAATTGGTGGCAGTGGTATTTCCTTGAAGATTTGGAGACATTATCGGTACGGGGTCCAACTAGATGTGTTTACAGACCACAAAAGCCTACAATATGTATTTATGCAGAAGGATCTAAATCTACGCCAAAGGAGGTGGTTGGAGCTACTCAAGGATTATGATATGAGAGTCCTTTACCATCCGGGCAAGGCTAATGTAGTAGCAGACACCCTTAGTAGGCTTTCTATGGAAAGCGTGTCCCATGTAGATGAGGGAAAAAAGGAGCTGGTGAAGGATGTGTATCGACTTGCAAGGTTAGGAGTTCATTTGGTTGACTCGACCAACAGTAGTATTATTATTCAGAACAGATCAGAATCGTCCTTGGTGATTGATGTGAAAGCTATACAAGATGAGGACCCTATTTTGGTAAAGTTTAAGGAAGTTGTTCAGAATAAAAAGGTAGAGGTCTTCTCCAAAGGGGGAGATGGTGTGCTCCAATACCAGGGTCGCTTGTGTGTCTCAGAGTTGATGATTTGAGAAATTGGATGTTGTATGAGGCTCATGGTTCAAGATATTCGATACATCTAGGTGCCACCAAGATGTATTGTGACTTACGAAAAGTCTTATTGGTGGAATGGCATGAAGAATGACATCGTAGAATTTGTAGCTAAGTGTCTAAATTGTCAGCAAGTGAAGGTTGAGCATCAAAGACCTAGAGGTGTACTTTAAGACATCAGTATCCCTACTTGGAAATGGGAGGAGATCAATATGGACTTCATCATAGGTTTTCCTCGCACTCAGCGACATTATGACTCCATTTGAGTGGTGGTGGACAGGTTGACCAAAGCAGCTCATTTTCTACCAGTCAAAACCACTGATTTAGTGGAGGATTATGCCAAATTATACATCTGAGAGCTAGTTCGGTTGCATGGAGTGCCCTTGTCCATCATATCAGACAGAGGTACTCAGTTTACCTCCCAATTTTGGAGATCATATCAAAAGGGACTTGGTACTCAGGTCAAGCTTAGTACAATATTTCACCCGCAAATAGATGGTTAGGCGGAGAAAACTATTCAGACTCTCGAGGACATGTTGAGAGCGTGTGTAATTGACTTCAAAGGTAGTTGGGATGATCATTTGCTTGTTATTGAGTTTGCATATAATAACAACTATCATTTCAGCATTCAGATGGCTCCATTTGAGGCTCTCTATGGGAGGAGATGTAGATCTCCTATTGGTTGGTTTGAAGTCGGTGAAGTCGTGATGATAGGACTAGATTCAGTCCATGAGGCCATGGAGAAAGTTCAGCTCATACGGGACAGGTTTAAAATGGCTCTAAGTCGCCAAAATTCCTATGCTGGCATGAGGAGGAGAGAACTTGAGTTTGAAGTTGATGATTGGATGTTTCTAAAGGTGTCTCCCATTAAGGGAGTGATGAGGTTCGGAAAGAAAGGAAAACTCAGTCCCCGTTATGTTGGCCCGTATCGGATTGTGAAACGGGTTGGCAAGGTGGCATATGAATCGGAGTTGCCCTCAGAATTAGCTTTCATTCATCCTATTATTCATGTATCTCTCTTAAAGAAGTGTTTGGGGGATCTAGTTCTAGTTGTTCCGATGGAGAGTGTAGGTGTGAAAGACAGCCTTAGTTATAAGGAGGTTTCAGTGGAAATATTGGATCTTCAGGTTTGAAGGCTAAGAGAAAAAGAAGTAGCTTCAGTTAAATTTTTATAGAGGAATCAGCATGTTGAGGGAGCTACATGGGAAGCCAAAGTAGATATGATGGCTAGATACCCACATCTATTCCCTTCTAGCTCAGTTCCAGCTTAAGGTATTAGTTTTTTCCCTAAAACTCTATTCAGTTTCATGTTCAGCTTATGTATTTCAGTTTCTTTCATGTAAATAAACATATGTGTGGTTTAGGAATTCAGTTCAGTCATGTAGTTTAAATCAGAGTTAGTTATTCCATTAGTTTTCATCTTATATGATCAGTATTTGAGTATGATGATTGCATTTCTCTACTTTTATGTATGATTTTCAATATTCGAGGACAAATGTTCTCAAGGGTGAGATATTATTATACCCCGAAATTCCTAAAATTAGACCCAGGAGTTGAAATGAAGAAAATAGAATTTTCTGCACCAGGTCACAGAACGAGTCGTCCTGTGACCCATCAGGTTGACTACGAGTTGTTAAGTGACTCGTGGTGAGAAGGTTTGACTTATTTGGAAATTGTCAAGTTTGGGTGACCACGGGTGTGACCACGAGTCGTGGTCAGCCCCACGAGCAGCTAGGTCACCCGTGATCACGGATGGCTAAAGAAAAAGGAAGTATGGGGCAGTGCACTTAATGGGTCCTCACCATGACTCGTTGTGGAGCACCACGAGTCGTGGTGTCACCCGTGATGTCCCCCAGTTGGTTTTCGATAGTGAGGACTACGGGAGGTGACCATGAGTCATGGTCACCAGTAACGAATCGTCATGTGCCCCGTGGTGACCGATGTTGAGTTTGTGACAATGTACAGGACGGATGGTGGCCACGAATCGTGGCCTTGGACGATGACTCGTCCAGTCCCTTGCTGGGACTGGCAGTCAGTTATTCCTGCAAATTTAGTAAGGGTTTATCCATAATTTCTATGATCCTAAGGCCTAAACTACGTCATTTTAAGCTATGAACAGTGAGTTTTATGAGGGGTAAATTTATTCTAAGTTATTCCTATTCATGCAGGCAATCTTAGAAGTCTATAGAGGTGATCAAGCTTAATTTCTTCAAGTTTTTTATCAATTCTTCCTTAGGCAATCAAAGGAGTTATAGAATCAGATTCTCTCAAGTATGTAGGGTTATGAATGGGTGAAATTGTTCACACCCATGCCCAACTCCTCTCCAATTCATGAAATTCTATTGATAATTCTATAGGTTTTTATCCGAATTCTTATGAAATCCTTATGATCTATCTATGGGTTAGTTCCTTCATGTATCAATGCATATTTTATGAATTATGGGCAGATGTTTTTGACTACTTCGAATTATAAACTTATGGATTTAAATTTCTACAAACTATGCCCAATTATACATGTTCTCATGAAGTGTTAAGTTATGATTTCGCTATGATCTTGATCTAGATTTGCCCCAACTATGATTTATGCTTTATGATATGACTTCTCTCAAATACTTACCATGGATTTATGAGATATTAGGTATATATATGTTTTACAAGTATGCATGACCTTCATGATTTGTGATTTATGATTTATGATTATGGCCGACTCACGGGCCTTGCTTTCATGGCTAGTTCATGTATTTCAAGCATGTTCATGATGCATGATTTTAACTAGCCTATTAATCTCATGTATATTATCTTATGAGCATTATATATATTTTGAGAGTAGTATTTAACACCGAATAGACCTGGGGTCCAAGCATGCTCCGAGTCTCAAAACTACGCGCCAACCTAGCACTGATGGGATCTCCTTTGTGACGTCCCTTTTGCCCAAATGGGCCATTCAGAGTGATATCATGTCTATTTTCATGGTTCTATCCTTGGAAAGGTACGAATACCATCCCGACTAGAGGTTTACAGGTCAGGCTCCACGTGTGCTCATATGGGGTATGTCGGTTATAAGAATCTCCTACTGTTCCTCATGATTTATGTATGGTTATGACTATATACTTTGTCTCAAGTTATGTTAGTAAAGCTCTTCTCTTATGATTACGATTATGAATGATTTACAAATGTTTTGAAAATCTTGAGCCTTATGTTTGCGTTATGACACTTACGTTACAATCATGTTGTCCTACCCTTATGAACTTTTATGTATTTTAAATGTCCATTTTACTTACCTTGCATGCTGGGTACATTTCACGTACTGACCGCATACTCTATTCTATATTGTCTCATGATACAGGTCCGAAGGGATCTTTCTCAACAGCATTCTTATCCCATGCTTCCCCACTCAGACTTGTCCAGCTAGCATCGGTGAGTCCTCATCCTTCAAGGACATTCAGTATTCGGGATTGTTATGTCTTTCTTCATTTTCAGACATATCGAGTTAGTTGGGAGTGTTGTCCCATCAACCCATCAGATATTTTAGAGGCTTTCTGACTGTACGTAGTAATCAGTTTGTCATGTATGATGTGAATTCCACTTCTAATGTTATGTTATATTTATACTTTCGCTATATTTATTATATTAAATCTTTCATTTTATTGATTAAGTTAGATGTATGTTTATGTCATGGGTCGACTTGGAGTCTCTCGAGGCTCTTTGTCCCGTGTCTCGATCCGGGCCTACGTTCAGGTCATGACAAAGGGACAATCTAGGTGATAGTTCTGTGTCCTTTTGTATAAGAGATAGTAGAGGGGATATCTTAAATGCTAAAGATAGAATTATTCCTCACACCACTAGTTTTTGTGTTGAAGTAACTGCTATTAAGGAGGGATTGGAGTGTTATTTAAATAAAAATCTATTCCCAGTAATAATAGAAATAGATTCCTTAACTACGAAGAAGCTAATTTTAGAAGAGTGGAAAGTACCTTGGAGTATATGTATGGAAGTCAGCAGAATTAGGCTTCAATTGACCAAAGTAGATACTCAAATACATCATGTTCTGTGAGAAGAAAACCAACTAGCATATTTTTTTACCATTATGATTTTGGATTTTGTAGGTATATGTTACACCCCGTAAGATTTCCGGCACCTAGATGGCCTACTCGCGCGTTGGTTAAGCATATTTGAAAGCCATACGTGCTAGAAAAAGGCCCGGGAAAAGA
>JACEIK010000611.1:65799-85039 GCA_018107945.1 Datura stramonium
ATGGTTGGAGGTACGGAAGTCCTCAATCAAGGGCATAAACCCCATAAACCACATCCATGTAGTGAATTGCCCACGAACTAGAAATGACATCCTCGCTCAATGATGTAGTAGTGAGGCTAGTTTTCCGTGTTTAGAGGTTCGTAAGACCATGAACATGTAATTCCAATTATGTGAGACAACAATTAATAATTTCATACTTAACCCATTATGAATTGTAGCATTGCATGATTAGCCAGCCTTAACCTAGTTTTGTTTTGTATTGCTTCCAGATTATTTCGTGTCATCACTAAGATTTAATTATAATTTATCGAAAACTTCGAAAACTGACTTCTTAACTAACACTTGAACTTGATAATTCGCTGAATTGGTCTAGTCCCTTTGGGTTCGACATCCGACTCTTAAAAAGGGCCACTGTATTACTTGTACGACCCGCACACTTGCGGGCACAACATTAGTCACAACCAAAGTCTGCACCCTGGATTAGACATGGTACTTGGTGCCACAAGTGGCCCCAAGTGAACCCATGGTCTGTCATCACACTGGTAACTAAGTAAGCATACGCGAAAGATGGGCAAATAAATAAATGTCCAAATAAAACTATTTTTGAAATAGTATACATAACTATACTGGATACTGAACATCTGTGTCTGAAAGACAATTATTAACTGATGAGTTGCTGGGACAAGCCCCAGCTAACTCTAAAATCTGTCTAAATAAGAACTAACTGCAAAGCAAATATCATCCTCGGAAGATGAGGACTCACCAAAATAATGCTGTTGCTGAAATCGTCGAAGCGAACTACTGAAAATCTTGAGACTAAGAACTTATGCTTATATCATAATACGATACAACATAGGAAGTATGCGTCAGTACTTTGAATGTACCAAGTAAGTGAGATATACAATAAGCATGGAAATATGCACTAAACTGAAATAACATGAAATGACCAACTAATGCTAAGTACTGATAAAAGCTGAGCTATAACTGATATGGTCAATAATGACCCTGGCTGACGGTCATAAACATGTCCTAGAACTGAGTGACTGAACTTAGCTAACCTGAAATTGAGCTGAACTGAATTGTACTGACAAGTGGGAGAGTCTATAACTGACATATAACCACATGAGCTAAATGTGGGGTTTGATGTATACACCCCATCGGAGAAAACCCACTGTACCTGCCAGGGTATAGTGGCTGAGCTGGGTAATCACAAGTCTGGGGCTTGTTGGGCCAATAACCTACAGTGGAAATGTAGTTCTGGGAACCTGTATGCACTGAAACCCTGGTTCGCTCGGTGCTAAGTATTACTCCCACTAGATAGTCCTAACTTGACTATTAAGCTGATAGCTCGAAGCTGGGGTCCTGGACTAAGTCAGGAATACTTACCTGGAAGTAACCTGAGAGTCTGTAGGACCAGATAACTGAAAACTGGTGTTCTAAGACTGGTCAGAGCTAGTTATCTGGAAGTGTCGTAACAATCTAAAGTACTAATTGATAACTGATACTGAAACTATGGAGTATTACTGAATAGAACTCCTCAAGATCTGACTATTGTCAAACTGATCAGCTGACTTACTGAAAGATACTGAAAATGCTAGTTTTTGACTGGGACTAGACTAGCATGCAAACTGACTGCGAACTCACATGATAGTAATAACATGGGAATTCAAGAACTAACAGAGTCAAGCAACAATAGAATCTAATCAACTATGCAAGACCCAAATTTACTGCATTTCATAAAACTAGGGATAAAACAATATCACATGAGGAAAGTAGTAAAATGATCACTAAGTAGTGGAAACATAACAAGAATTCACATGAACAACAATCCACAAGAATTAAATCAGAATTTGACTGAAAATAACCTTATTTCTGACATTCAGGGCTAAGACTGATAAGAAATTACAAAAGGGTTTTTTTGGGGCACAAGGGAAGAGCAATTACCTTGTTGAATTCCAACGTACCTAGAGTAAAATCCCAAGAAGAATCTGGAGAAGTCTTGAAGAGGACTGGAAGCCCTAGCTTAGCTCTGAGATGCCTGCCTGAAACTTCCTCGCACTGAGTATGAGAGTGGAGAGAATGAGAGGGATACGTCGATCAATCCTTTAATTCTCTCCTAAACGTTCCCAAAATGACATAGTTTAGGGGTTGAAAAGGTGGAAAGTTACAAAAATAACCCAAAAAGAAAGTCGGAAAAAACTGTCGTCGGGATCCAACGGGTCGCACAACGAGTCGTTGGTTGACACCACGACTCCTTGGGACTAGTCGTTGGTCTTGGGCCTGAGATTTGTGCTCACTGGAAATGGGCCACGGAAGGGAACCATGACTTGTTGGATGGACCAACGGGTCATTAGTTTCTCTCGTGGTCACTGACAGAATTTTAAACAAAGCTTGGTCCCACTGCTAATGGACGACACAATGACTCGTTGGTATAGCCAACGGGTCCTTGTATCTTCTCGTCGTCACCACTGGAAAAACTGAGGGATATTTGGAATTATAGTCATGGATGGAAACAATGACTCTTTTTGTGATACAACAGTCGTTATTGCCTCTCACTGTTACTGGAAAAAGATTTTAAACAATACCTGGGCTCCAACTAACGAGTCACCCCATGAGTCTTTACATCAGACGATGAATCATCATCTGACTCGTCGGTTCTTGGAAAGGGTTTAACAAATTTCTGAGCTGGGGATACAACGTATGACATGATGACCCGTTACTCCTCACCATGGGTTGTTCCACGTCTCGTTGGTTCTCAAAAGGCTACTGGGTAGACTCACAACAACTCAGACAATGGGTCATTGCTTCTGACAATGACTCATTGTCTTGATCATTCTGAGATAAAAATTTTCTGTTTTTTCCTCGGTTTTCCATGCAATGTCTGAGTTTGATCTAGAAAAGTTTCGGGGTGTTACAATTCTTCGGGAAGGTTTCCCAAGTCTTGATCTCAATCAGGAGATCGGGACTCCTACGACTTTTGAGGAACGGTAGCCTGTATCCTCACCCTAGTCTCCAAGTGCAGGAAGATATTTTGAGGGGTTACCGACTTGAGATGAGCAGTTCCTCCTCAGGCAGACTCTTTACTTTCTTTCCCCGTTACATTCCTGCATCCTCCTACTTCTTCCTTTCTCTCTCCCCTTTCTACTTCTTTAGAGTAACAATTTATTCTTCATGGGAGTACCTCTATATGTCCAAGTTTTTCTCTCATTCTTCAAGTGAGGGAGGCTAACACGATAATAGGGCGAATAGCTTTGGGAGAGGATCACTCTTCTAGAGATGCCAACCTAGTTACTGGAGGTAAATCTGCTATGGAGAAAGAAGCTTTGGATGACGCTAACAATAGGCTATTCGATATTTAGTCCCAGTTAGCACTTTAGGCCGAGGATCTCGAGACCTTTGCTGAGGAAGGGAGGAAAGCCATTGAGAGGATGGATAAAGTTGAGTAGGAGGTATCTTGATTGCTAATCTAACTGAAAGAAAGTGTTACTGAAGCCGAAACTGCCAAAGTAGAAGCAACCTTTCTAGAGGGTCCGTTCTATGAAGGAGGATTTATATGAGAAGAAACAAAAGAATAAAACCTTGTGGGAGGTTTTAGGGAAGATCAGGGCCAGACACTCTGCTACGAACCACTGCATTTTAGCCCTAAGACGTAGCAGTGTCCGGGTAGATCGGTTAAGTCTCTTAGAGAAGATTTACGCTGATCTTTTTTTAGTGGAGAAGGAGACTCAACCAACTCGAGAGGCTACTAAGGCAACCGCTTGCCCCTCCTTGGATCCGGCTGAGATCACCTCTTCTCCTGATGAATTTATCTAAGAGAGTGGCTCAAGGGGCGCCCAAAGTTCATCTATCGAGTCGCTCTAGCAGTTTACCTATTTATTCTTCGCATATGTACATACTTTACTATTATGTTTTTTTTGCTCTCCTCTTTTGTAAGAAATTCCTTAGGGCTTTACTTTCCCTTCTATAAAAGAGAATTTCAGTTATTCATGATTGTAGCATGTCAGATCTCTCTCTCTCTTTTAAGATACTGAAATTTCTCTATTGCATTGAAGTGTTAAATTGATGGCTGAAGGTAGTTACCAATCGATTTTTATATTTTAGTACTCCTTTCAAGGACATCTGCTCCCGGGGTGCATGGCTCTGTTCCAAGTGAACAAATGATTTCTTTTATTCATATATATGTGTGTGTGTTGTGGCTGAATCAAGCCAGTGACCATTTTGTGCTCAATATCAATTCTTTTATATTTTTATAAGTAAGAAAGTTCCTAATTATGTCAAACGTGAAGTCTCAGGATGATTTTGAGTCCTTTCATTACTCTCTGTTGAACTATGGGTCAAAGCACATGGTAGAAAAGAAAAGGAAACAACATAAGAGCTCAACTTTTTTATTTAGCACAAATTTCTATTACAATGTCTATCGATTCTTTCACTGCCAATTGTGTGAGAAGCTTCCGAGATGAATATGTGCTTGAATTGGAACACTCGGTCTCGCCAGACAACCTCTAGTTCATGAGAAGAAAGCACCCAAGCGCACGCACTCAATACCACTTGATGTCTCCCAAGCACACGCAAGCGCACATGGTTGTCAAGTAATATAGGATAGTGAAGTCTCGATTATCGATCCCTCAGAGACTTGTTAGATTAATCGTTTAAGGTTAACACTTCAATTCACTACTCTAATAAACATATATAAAAATGAGGAATGGTTTGAATATTATACTACTAAACTTGAAATGTAAATTAACTAATGAACTAAAATCATTTCAAAAGTGTTTGTACTTCAAATGATGATGAGAATCTAGTGTAGTGACACTTTCACTTCAGGTTGAGTTTTCAAGAAGTGAATATGCTAGATTAATTCTTCCTAAGGTTGCTAGTTACAAGTTACTATTCCATTTCTTTCCATTCTCCCGAACATCAAAGAACTATCCTATGAACCCTAACAGCTATATCCCTATGGTCATAGGAGAAGAATGAGACGATGGTTGTGGCTACTTGTATTTAACTAAATAAGGTTGAAGTGTATATTCTTATCCTCAACAATGACTTCTATCTTGAGCTTAGTAGAACAAGAGTCTTTGAATACTTGTTCTATCCTTACTTTTAACCTTTTTAGTTCCCTTTCCAGAGTTCAACCAAAAGCCAACAGATTTATTCGAAAGGTGATTAATCTAACAAATAAGCAATTAACATAAGTAAGAATAAACAACCTTTGCAAAGAATCAATACTAACATAAACAAACTATCAAATGTCATCCATTAGCTATGACCAAAACCCTAGAATAGGAGTTTAGCCACTCATGTTAAAGTGAAAAACCAAAGACATAATCATCAATCGAAATATAAATGATAAAGAAAAGAAGAAAAACTTGAGTAATGAACTTCTTGTCTCTCCTCCCAAAAGCTATGTACAGTGATCAATAATATGATGTAAGATAGCTAACAAACAACCTAGATGTTATATTTATAAGCAAGGCCTCAAATGACGCTTTTCCCCTCAAGTAATTAGCTTCAAAATTAGCAAAATCTATCTCAGAATGGGCCTGGCGCGTCGCGCCATGCAATGTGCTAGGTTTGACTTGAATTTCTTCTGAAGTTTTGCTCCGGGCGCCCCACACCAGCCAATGCACCAAGATGTTAGTCAAATTTCTGAGCCTCTAGACCCTTTTGGCGTGCCATGCGACTCAGTGCACCAGAGTGTTGGAAAAATTTCCTAAGTTTAGAATCCTCCTAGCGCACCATGCCACTCATCTTACCAAGGTGTTGATCAAATTTTCTTCTGAAGTTAAGGACCTGGCGTGCCATGCCACCCATAGCACCAAATGTTTGTGAAAATTTTCTCTGATGTTTGGAGGTTGGTGGGCCATGCTAGCGATATCACGAGGCCAATTTTCGTAAACTCTTCTTTCTTAACACCTTGGGTCATTTTTGAGTCTTTTTCCTTGGTTTCCTGCTGAAAACATCTAAAAACATTTGTTAGCTCACAATACACACATAAACATGAATTCATGTATTTTATAAAGATTATGATCTCAAAACAAGGTAAAATATGGGTAAAAATATGAAAAATGGGCATAAGAATATGCCCAACATCACGACCCCACATTTAAAGCATTGTTCATCCTCAAACAATCCTCCCCTGCACAAACTCATCTTTTCTCACCACTTGTTATCTCTATCAATTCTCACTCGCCCAACTAGCATAGAGCATATAATTAAGTGGTTCATCAGCTTATAGCAATTCACATCAAGCACATACAGAGTTTTCATATTTAAAACTACACAACTTCTATAACCGACTCATCTTTTCAAAATAGGGCCAACATGATTAAATATGAAATATGCAACATATAGTATATTGACTCAGACATCTTGTGCCCCTCACTTTTAGTGATGATTCTCTCTCAGATTATCAATGCAGAATATAGAACATAATTATCACGACCCGAGTTTATATCCTGGACGCGACACAGAACTTAGAGCCACAAGTGACCCCAAGCTAACCCATGGCATGGAATAACACTATTATGATTTGAGTTTCAAAATAAATTGAGCGGAAGCTGACTGAAATTATAGAAAAACTGATTCTAAGTAATGAGATAATTTGAGTAAGTAAATAAACATGGAATTTGATATTTAAAACATAAAGCTGACATACTAACTGACCATATGTCTGAAAGCCTCTATTAACTCATGAGTTGCTGGGACAAGTTCCCAGCTAGCTCTAAATGTCTAGAACTGAAAATGAGACTAAGGACATATAACATAAACATAACTCCATCCCTCGAATGATGAGGATTCACCAACTACTCGCTGATCAAGAACTAGAATGTGTCTAGTCGCTGGGCTGCGTCTGAGTACCTGAACCAATATCATAAAATGATATAGCATAGGAAGTATGTGTCAGTACTTGGGATGTACTGAATATGCGAGATATCAAGTAACATATAATGTTGATAACTTACAAGCTATACTGATAAGATGTACGATAATGAGGCTTGAATCATAAATACTGAGGAGTCTATAATCAGACAAAATACTGTAAGAGCTGATAAATCTAAAAATACACTATATAAACATATCTGAAAATCAGTAAGACTAGACTAGGAGGGACTGTACTATACTATCAGAGTGCATGTTAATCGACATATAACCATATGAGCTAGATATGGAGTTTGATATTTGCTCTCCATCGATAGGGCCCACCGTACCTTGCCAAGGTACACTGACTGAGCTGTGTTATTACTGACTATAAAAAACCCATTCGGTTAAATTCTATGGTGACACGTAGTTTTGGGAACCTAGGTGTGCTGAACCCTGACCCACTCGATGCTAAGTGTTACTCCTAACTGAAAGCCTAAGCATAACTATTGATCTGATTAGCTCAAACTAGGGTCTTAAGGCTAAGTCAGAACTACTTACCTGTAAGTGTCTTGAGAGCCTAGAATACTTAGTGACTGAAAATACTAAAATGCTAGAAATTCTAAAATTACTAGTATTACTGAGTATACTGTATATGCTAATAATATTGTAAAGCCTGGTTGCATAAATCATAGAAAGATCATGTACACCCTGAAAAATCATGCTGTATTCAAATCATTGCTAATTCATGGAGTGAAATCTCAAGGTCATGCAAAAATCACAATCTAGATAGACATTTCACAAGTTGAAATCAACATCACAATTACAGTATAGTACTGTTCATGGAAACATTATAAGATTTAGGAGATAGGGAATTTTAACATTTAGAAGAAAACCCTTACCCATGATTTCTAGAAAACTTGAAATAGAGTTAGGGTCCACTGGTTATTTTGGGGCACAAGTGTGAAAGGAATACCCCTACTAAATCCTCACATACCTGAAGAAGAATTTATATGAAGAAGCTTGAAGTTCTTAGAATCTCTCAAGTCAAGAATCTCTGGCGTGCTAGCCACCTTGCTAGACACTTAGAAAAATTCTTCTCTTCTTGGACTGGGTCTGGCGTGGCGTGCCCTCCTATGCACCAACCAAATTTTTTTATTTTTGAAATTTAACACTTGGAGCCCCTACACTAGGTATTTCTCCCCAGACTTAAAATTTTTCAGCTTATCTTCCTCGCTCTTTTTCCCTCAAAATCCCTATTCATCTCTACAAAATCAAAAAAATATTAGAAAGATGGTTTCCTCCCACCAAGCACCTTAGTTATCGCCGTGGAATGACATTTATGGGTTGCCTCCTGTGCAGCACCAGTTTTAATATCGCAACACAAGGTAAGACTTCTCACTCCTTCACTCGAGTGATATGATTAGTACCTTGATCACCTGCTGAACTTCCACGAATCACATACTGCTCAATTGCCTGCTTAAACCCTTCAGGCTCTATCGTTAGCTTACTATAAATTCTTCATAATGAGGTGACAATATTTCCACTCTAAACACATCGAAGACTGCCTCCTAACAATCCACAGTCATTGACATCATGCCCGACTTCACTTTTGTAACTGCATCGGCGGTGGCTAAGAATCCTCTCCCCAAAATGAGGGGAACTTCTGCATCTTCTTTGTAATAAGGTCCCAACTTGATCAAGACGTCCTTTATAATTCCGTTAGGAAAAGTGAGTGACTGGTCGGCAAGCTGTAATGTCACTGTGGTAGGACGTGGTTCACCTAAGCCCAAGTTTCTGAACAAGGATACAAGCATCAGATTAAATCTTGCACCCAAGTTACATAGCGCTAAACCAACTTCTCTACTCCTAATAACCATTGGAATGGTAAAGCTCTCAGGGTCTTTCAACTTCTTTGAAATTTTGTTTTGCACCCGGGAACTACACTCTTTCGTGAGAACCACAGTCTCAAACTCCATTAGCCTCCTCTTTTTTGTCATAATATCCTTTATATACTTGGTGTATTTCAGAACATCCTAGAAAAGCTCCACCATTGATAAGTTAAGATGTACCTGCTTCAACACATCAAGAAATTTCTTGCAAGCTGTGTCCTCTTGCTGCTTCTTAAACCTTTATGGAGATGGAGGAAGTGGTCTAGCTTCTACCAATTTTGGTTGCGAGTTGCTTGACTCACCAACCTCCTTCCTAGGCATCGCAACCTGCTCTACATCAACTTTCTATCTCTGGGGATCACCTCACAGAACTCTTTTCATCTGCGCAAAGAAATTGCGCTAATATTTTCCTTGGGGTTCTTCTCGGTGTTACTTAGAAGTGCCTCTTGCGGTCCGTTAGTCTGCTGAAGGGCCAATTTTCCCATCTGTCTTTCCAGCTCATGGATGGACTTTTGCATCTTATTAACAACTTAAGTCTGCTGAACCATCCATTGCTTCATCGTTTCCTCTAGTGAACTACCAGGCTGCTGGCCCTGAGGTTTTGGATAGTTGTTCTGGGGTCTTTGGAAGTTCTGATTCCCTCCCCATGAGGGATTTGTTGCATTCCTATACCCTTGATTGTAATTGTTACCTGCAAAACCTCCACCATGACCTTGTTGTCCCACAAAATAAACACTTGTTATCCCATAAAATAAACAGACTCCAGGTTTAGTGGAAAACCTGAATAAGTGTGGCCTTCTCCAGACAACTCACATGATGGTGGTGGAGTCTGGACTTGGTGAACCTGTTGAACTTTGCTTCTTGCTGGTGTGGTCACAAGCTTTTTGATCACATTCACAAGCTAGCTGATATCTACTCGGATTGCTGATACCCCATCTAGCTCGAGCTTTTCTGGCACCTTGGCTGTTGTGAACCCTCTACCTGAGTCTTGATAGTCTTAACTCCCGGCTGACATGAGATTCAAAAGAGCCTCTATTTCATCATAACTCTTGGATAAATTTTTTCCCCATGTGGTAGTGTCAAGTAAGATCTTTGCCTCTGCTTTCAGCCCCTCTACAAAATTTTGTCCAATAATCTCCTTCAGCTACATATGGTGCGAGGCAATCTCTCAAGAAGCCCTTGTATCATTCCCACACCCGAGCTAAGGTCTCACTATCTTTCTGCACAAAATCAGAGATCTTCCCCTCTTAACACTTTGTTCTCCTTGAAGAGAAGAACCTGTTGACGAATTTACTGGAAAGAGCCTCCTAAGTTGTGATAGAACCTGCTGGCTCATTCTGAAGCCACTGCTTGGCTTCACAAATTAATGAGAACAGAAACAAGTGAGCTTAACATACTCATCTGACACGTTCCGATAGTGAAAGTTCTCACTCAGATCCAAGAACATCATCATATGTTTGTGACAATTGTCGTACGGCTTGTCCTGGTATTAATAAGTATTTTGGACCAACCACATGGTCCCTTTCTTCAAAGAGAAGTTTCCAGTGATGGCCGGCTTGGTGATCGCTTTGGAAACATTATCCAAGTTTGGGATAGTAATGTTAAGCACTGGAACCCTCTCTGAGTTGTTTCCCTGCGTTTGCTCATTATTCACCATTGCTAACCTGCGAAAGGTTTTCTCAATTTCTAGATAAAAAAAATCCAAGGGTGGTCCCTGATTTCTCGTAATTGGCAAACACTAAGCACACAACACCTATAAACTTCAATAACCAACAAACAAAACGTAAAATACAGAATAACAAAATAAAAATCCTAACCTAAAATTATTAATCAATCTTCAAGTCCCCGGCAGCGGTGCCAAAAACTTGTTGTCGCCCAAGCACACGAAAGCGCATGTGGTCGTCAAGTAATATAGGATAGTGAAGTCCCAATTATCGATCTCTTAGAGACAGATTAATCATTTAAGGTTAACACTTTTATTCACTACTCTAATAAACACAAATAAAAATAGGGAATGGTTTGAATATTATACTACTAAACTTGAAATGTAAATTAACTAATAACCTAAAATTGTTTCAAAAGTGTTTGTACTTTAAATGATGATGAGAATCTAGGGTAATGACACTTTCGCTTCAGGTTGAGTTGTTAAGACTTGAATACTCTAGATTAGTTCTTCCTAAGGTTGCTAGTTGTAAGTTACTATCCCATTTCTTGCCATTCTCCTGAACATCCAAGAATTATCCTATGAACCCTAACGCCTATATCCCTATGGTCACAGGAGAAGCATGAGACGACAGTTGTGGCTACTTTTATTCAACTAAACAAGGTTGAAGAGTATATTCTTATCCTCAACAACAAATTCTATCTTGAGCTCAGTCGAACAAGAGTCTTTGAATACCTGTTCTATCCTTATCTTTAACCCTTTTAGTTCTCTCTCCCGAGTTCTAGCAAAAGCCAATAGATTAATTCAAAAAGTGATTAATCTAATGAATAAGCAATTGACATAAACAAGAATAAATGAATTTTAAGAAGAATCAATACTAGCATAATCAAACTATCATACGTCAACTATTAGCTACGGCCAAAACCCTAGAATAGGAGTTTAGCCACTCATGTTCAAGTGGAAAACCAAAGACATAATCATCATTCGGAATATAAATGATAAAGAAAAGAATAAAAATCTAAGAAATGAATTTCTTGTCTCTCCTCCCAAAAGCTGCATACAATGATCAATAATATGATGTAAGATAGCTAAAAATGACCTAGATGTTATATTTATAAGCAAGACCTCAAATGATGCTTTTGCCCTCAAATAAATAGCTTCAAAATCAACAAAATCTATCCAAAAATGGGCCTGGTGCACCGCGCCATCCAATGTGCTAGGTTTGGCTTGAATTTCTTTTAAAGTTTTGCTCTGGGCGCCCCACACCAGCCAATGCACCGAGGTGCTAGTCAAATTTCTAAGCCTCTGGACCCTTCTGGCTGCCACGCCACTCAATCCACCAGAGTGTTGGAAAATTTTCCTAAGTCTAAAAAGCTCCTGGGCCGCCATGCCACTCATCTCGCCAAGGTTTTGATCAAATTTTCTTCAGAATTTAAGGACCTAGCGCCCCATGCCACCCACAGAACCAACTTTTGTGTAGATTTCTCTGATGTTTGGAGGTTAGCGCGCCACGCCAGCCATCTCACCAAGCTAATTTTCGTGAACTCTTCTTTCTTCACACCTTGGGTCATTTTTGAGTCCTTTTTTCTTGGTTTCCTGCTCAAACATCTAAAAATATTTGTTAGCTCACAAGACACACATAAACATGAATTCATGCACTTCATAAGAATTATGATCTCAAAACAAGGTAAAAGATAGGTAAAAATATGGAAAATGGACATAAGAATTTGCCTAACATCAAAGTTTACCTGTTTATTGTTTGCATATGTAAATACTTTATTATTATCTTTTTTACTCTCTTCTTAGGTAAGCAATGTCTTCGGGCTTTACTTTTCCCTTCTATAAAAGAGACTTTCAGTTATTCACGATTGTAGCATGTCAGATCTCTCTCCCTCTCTTTAAGATACTGAAATTTACCTATTGCACTGAAGTATTAAATTGATGGACGAAGGTAGTTACCAACTGATTTTTATATTTTAGTACTCCTTTCAAGGCCATATGCTCCTGGGGGTGCATGGCTCCATTCCATGTGAGAAAATGATTTTTTTATTCATATATATGTGTGTGTGTGTGTTGTGGTTGAATCAAGCAAGGGACCATTTTTCGCTCAATATAAATTTTTTGATATTTTTATAGGTAAGAAATTTCCTAATTATGTCAAATGTGAAGTGTCAGGATGATTTTGAGTTCTTTCATTAATCTTTGTTGAACTATGGGTCAAAGTACAAGGTAGAAAAGAAAAGGAAACTTCATAACAACTCAACTCTTTTATTTAGCACAAATTTCTATTACAATGTCTATCGGTTCTTTCACTTCCAATTGGGTGAGAAGCTTTTGAGATGAATGCGTGCTTGACATGGTACACTCGATCTCGCCAGACAATCTCTAGTTCGCTATTGCTAGAGTCTTAATGTGATAGTCCCTAGTGATGGACCTTTTAGGTCCTTGACATCTTTCATTGGAGTCGTTTTCGCTGACCTTCCCAACACGCTTGGTGCATACCTCGTTAAAAAACTTTTTGAGAAAACCTTACTGGGATAAAATCGATCGAAGGAGAAAAGAGTGTAGCATGTGCTATTGTAAAAAAGGGGGAGGATTGATTCATAGATACTTGCATTCTCAGAAGTAGTATCTTTTCAAATTATTGATGTTCCAGTTGTTTCGCTGTCGGTTTCCTTGTAGGCCAATCAGCTGATATGAATCTTTCCTGACTTTTCTAGTTATTTTATAAGGTCCTTTCCATCCCGAACCCAACTTCTACCTTTTGCAGAACCAAGTCCCTTACTTTGAAGTGGCAGAGCTTAGTCTTGTGGTTGTAATATCTCTCTATTCTCTGATTCTGTGCCATCATCCGGACAAGGGCGATTGCTTGATGCTTATCCAGTAAGTCTAGGTACCTTCTCATTGCCTCATTATTGCCCTCTTCACTCATCTCTAAGAAACGGAGGCTAGGGTCACCTATTTAAACAGGTAATAGGGCTTGGCTCCATATACCAACGAAAAAGGGGTGTCGCCTGTATTTGAATTTTTCATTATTCTGTACACCCATAGCACTCTCGAAAACTCCTTGACCCAACATCCTTTCAAACTTTCTAACTCTTCTTAAGGCTAATAAATATCTCCTTGTTGGTGGATTCGTCCTGCCAAATTGCATTTGGGTGATACAGAGAGGAAGTGATCCTTTCGATCTGTAGTCCAGCTAGGAATTCAATTACTTTGGATCCTACAATTTAGGGACCATTTTCATAAGTAATTTCCTTTAGAATCCCAAACTAGCAAATAATGTGGTCCTAAATGAAGTCGATCGCTTCTTATTCTTGAACATATTTGTAAGCTCCTGCTTCAACCCACTTAGAGAAGTAGTTAGTCATAATGAGCAAAAACTTTACCTGATCGGAAGCTAGAGGGTTGGGTTCGATCCCTCGAGGAGTATGGTTAAGATTTTGATTAATTTTGTTATTTACATTTTTAGTTCAGTTATTTCCTAATGGGGGTAAAAAAACAAGTAGCACTATTGTCAAGGTTGTTGTTATTAATGGATTTGAATTACTAGAGATGTGTTCCCCATGACTTAATAACTATGTAGGATTATTGTACTTGTGATCTATCCCAATGTTTAGGATGCAGAATCGATAAGTTTTATCCACCTAAATAGCTGGTTCGCCCCTATAAGATGACTATCCTCAATTACCAAAATAGTTTTCATGAGTTTTGCTTTTTAATCCTTATCATTGATTCCAGATTAGCTTTCCCGGGACCACGACTCAAGCTATTAAATGAAAGCTGGTAGTTTCAAGTCTCTGTTGTTAATTCTTTTTTCCTAAGTTCTACCTCTCTAGATTCAAGAAAGTAGAGAATACATGAAAGTTCTAACATCATGCACCATTTAAAAAACATTCATAACGAAAGGAATAACAATGCAAGCATACACATTGGTTTAGAATCACCAATGCGTAGCCCTACTTTGTTAATTCGTCATGGTTCCCACAACCCTAGTTGTGGGATTTATCTATGAATGTTTGTAAGAACACAAGAAGAATTCATATGAGAAAACATAATTAAGAACTTACAAATTGAATAGAATAAACCCAAAGTAGCAATTGCAATTAATCTCCAAAATCAAGAACACCAATGGTGCTTCGTGTTTTTTCGACTCTAAGGATGTAATAAGTCTCCAAGAATGAGTAGAAAAATATGAATGTTCGATAGTAATAAAACAAAACCTAAGGAAAGTATTTATTCAAAACTAAAATCCTTTTCTAATATAATAGGGATTGCAGCGTCGGGAGATCCTACGAATCATGGTAGGATAACACGACTTGTCTGTTCTATTTGTGGCAGAAAGCTTAGGTTATGATCTCTTCAAGTATGAATGCTCAGTATGAATCATGGTATGACACCACAAGTCATGACATCTGGTTGTGATTTGAACTCCTAGATTTCACTTTCTCTAATCATCACACCACAAGTCGTCAATGTGGGTACGATCCGTGGTACCTATTCGTGCCTTGGAGGTATGATTTTGACATTTCTCTGATTCCTCACCATGGACACTTAGGACTCTTACCATGGTGATATGATTCATACTGAGGCTCGCCAGATGCATTTTCTGCACTTTTTCCATCCTTTTCTAAAATCCAACTCCCCGAACTTGTTTTCCCTATAAGATTAATAAAAACACCTCATATCCACATAAATGTACCTAAATACTAGCATATTTTCTATGTATTAAGCGTCAAAAGGTTCATAAAATCACAGCACATCAACACCCTCAACTTAGAACTTTTGCTTATCCTCAGGCAAACAAAACAAAACTACACATAATGACGCTTAATTAAAAGAATCCTAGAAGACTTACAATAGTCATATCAATCATGTGCACAATGATCTTTAAACATTATCAATCCCTCTCCTATACAATCAAAATCAACACCACCGTGCATACATAGAGCTACTTACCATGACACTAAGGGATCTAAGGATGGCATTAGATTATCATCTGACAACCAAGTAAGCATTAATGACACTGGCCCAGACAACTAGCAGCTAATAACGCAACCCATGCACCCTCACAACAAAGAAGTCTCATATACTCATAGACATAGATGTATATAAAAACATAGAATGATAATGAAGCACTCACACTCCCAAAGAAGTTCAAGAAATGTATGTGAAATACTATAGGCTTTTCTATCTCGATTTTTTGGATGGTCGGATTGGGATCACTATTTTGCTTTTATCGACTTGTAATGTAGGCTTTGGGAAGGATATGGTAAATATGGGTAAAGTGACTCAATCTTACTTGGCACTACACTAGCTTTGGTTCCATTTCTAACATTTTTCTCTTTTCTGACCTCAACTCGTGGGTGTGGTTTTCACTTTAGTTTTCTCTCTTTTCAAGATGTCAACATTTTTCTTTTCTTATTCATTTGCTTTCTGCTTTTATTTCTTCTTCAACCACACTACACCTGCTTCTTTTCAACAAATAACTTCTTCTTTTCTTACCCAACAATTTTATGCACCCCTACAATAGCCACCCTGAACTTAGGCGATTTTCTTGAGTTGAGGTACACAATGTCTAAGAAGGGACATGGCCAAAGAAGGTTCATCATAAATAAAGTGGGAAGGTGAATAGGATACTCAAAGAAAATGTCAATTTTGGCTCAAAATTTGGGATCAAGGGATACCTATTTCATTTGGTAGTACAATTTAGTATAATAGTAGAATGTTCAAAAATGGCCTATGATCCTTTTCTAACTAACTATCCTCCAACCTAGGAAAGAGTAACCTGACAAGTTCTAAATCACACACACAAGGTAGAACTAATTAAATACCTCACTCTCACATAGAACATGGCTAATATACAATCATCATGATCTACAATCATCATGTTCATACTTCTAATGCCATAAAAGATCCATATTGGTCATAACTTGTAACAAACATACAACACAACTCATCAAAAATTTACGGGGGGTTATTTTTTTTTTTAAAATTCAAACATTTTCACATGTGCACTTTTATTCGACTGCTAAGTTCTCCTAGATTACTCATAATTAAACATAATATAAAAAATACTAGACATGCCGATTCTACTAGNAGCTCCGTCATCTCTCGAGGGAAGAACATAATTAAACATAATATAAAAAATACTAGACATGCCGATTCTACTAGATAGCATACCCGAGGAAAAAGAAATACAGCGACAAAAAACCTTTGGTGTAACAAAACAAACCACCAAAAACTGCAAGTACTTCTCCCCCCTAAATAAAAGATCATGCGTTGTCCCAAATACATCAAAATAAAATCGAAAGTAGGAATATACCTGTGGCACACTAGGCGCAATTGTCCAACTCAATAGGCGGGTGCAGTAGTGCATCCTCCACATCAAGAATCATGGCGCCAGAGGTGGTCGGTGCACTCAATGGTATGATAGGTATTAGGGGCCATCTCCATATCTCCACTAGTATCAATCGTGGCAACAACCTCAGCATCTCTTTGGACTGACTGTGGCTCCCCAAAGGGTCCTTACCACTCAACTACCAGATCATGTGCAACAGCTGAGCTCCCAGCTCCAGTAGCCCTTTCCTGCAACCCAGGCATGTACAGGTCATGGGCTTGCTGGCTAGCCACTTCAACCTGTCGCTGCTCCTTCCTTGACTTCTTTCTCTTCTTTTTTAGGGCTTGTGCCTGTTTTTCCTTGACTGTCTTCTGCTTTCCCTTTCCCCCGAGACTGGCTCGTGGGACCAAAAGTCAATGATCTTATCATCCTCCACAAGCTCCTCTTCGAATAGCGGGATAGTGGGGGTTGGCAATATAGATAGCTAGGGGATGATAACTCTGCAATCTCATTCCTAACTATGCTTAGCTCATCCCTCATACTCCAAAAATTAGGTATGTCCGCCAGTCTGTCATTGAGCCACAGATCAAACCCATCTAGCCTAGTGTGTAATGCTCAAGCTGCCTCTTTGATCTCAGCCTCGACCCATAGTTTAACCTGATCTATCGACATATCAACCTTCCTTTCCTCGATGGTCAACCATTTGGAAATTTTTTGTAGGAACTCCCGAGGGAGCATAACATACCTAGCCGGTGCTTGTCTTGGTACTGCTAATGCTGGAGCGGATGATGTACTGGGTGTAGTTGCTGTATCTCTAGCCTCAGAGGCCGGAACCTCACCACTCGACTCAACTTGAGCGGGGGCCTTAACATGCTTGTTCCCGTTCGCAGCTCCCTCAACTACTCTAGGTTCCAATATTGATGTCTGACCTCTGACTCTATCCACTAGGTTCATATCATCTCTAATCAAGGCGATGTTTGTAGTCTGGTTGCCTCCGATCAACACCTTAATATCCAGTAGAAGGCGAACACTACATTCCCTACATAGTCGGGACACAAGGCTTGGGAACGGAATACTGGTATCACCAACAGAACTCGCTCTCGAATCTCCTCTACTATTATCCTCAAACTATTCTAGTCATACTCTAACATAAATGTTAGCCACTAAACCTGTCCGATATGCACTCAATGTGTTGTCATTTCCTATTGGGGCCAAATGGCCTCAGATAAATGCCGATCAAGCTTTTGCAATGAAATCTGGTGATGCCTTTGTTACTTTGTTGCCACTAGTCACCCACTCTACTTCCTTCTTCGCCTCGGCAATAATGTTGGCTAGCCATTTGAAGTGTATTTGCGATCGTCTACACTCAGTTGTTTGACCTTTTTCAAAGCCTCCATCCTGTGATCAAACTCTAGTGTAGCGGCCGGAGCTTAAATATGGGGCTATAGAAAAATCGGGATATAGTCCTCTCTAAAACATCAACTTCTTTCCCACAAACCATCACAACATCTAGCTGAGGTAGGTCCTTTGTCTTCTTCCCCTTTAGTGTCACGTTCTCAAGTGTGTTCAAATAGTTGGTATATAACTCCCCAACAAGTTCGTTACTATATATCTCTGGGGTCTCTGCCATCCACTCGAACTCATAGAGCTCAAACAATCTCTTCAAGGTCGGAATGTCATTCAGTGCCCTAGTAAAAATATTTGGCTCCTCCTTGGGTTACCCTTCACTATCACAACAAGACCTTGTTTGTATATTTCATTTAAATCTTACAGCCCATCTAATTGTTCATCTGGCTGAATGCGGAAAAACCTCATCGCCAGATTGTTTCGACCCCTCCGCAGACCCTTCATCACCAGAGTCTTCATCCCTCTTTGATTCATATCTTGACTCACTCTGATATGTGCTTTCTCCGTCCTCAGACTGGGGAGCTAGTACCGAAGTGGATGAGGGTACTAGGGATTTTGATTTAGCCTGAGCACTAGTGGTTTAGGGCTCTTCATTTTCATTGGTGGAAATATTATAGCTTTCCACTGAACCACTAACTGCATTGGACTTAGTCTTAGATTCTGTCTATTGGTCCTTCAATGCCCTTTTGGAGGAAATTTCCTTCCAGGCCCTCTTTTCCCATTACTTCTTGCTCTCTTTCTCCTTTCGAGGCATGGTACTTGAAAGTCTATGCATAGTTGCTGTGTTGCTTAGGGTTTGGATAAAAAATCCAACTACTTTATGCTTTAATTCAGTTGTAATTTCGTGATAATGGTTGCCGGGAGTGAGTTATGGAGGGTGTATTGTGTATTGGATTTGATTTTTGTATGGATTAAGTGTAGAATTCAAGTTTAAATAGGTTTGGGCAGATTTAAGAGAATCCGTTGATCTTGGGCATAATTGCATGCCCAAGTGATACTCAAATGCTTCATTTCAACTTGTTTATCTATCGTTATGTGTACATTCTCATGTGATTCTTAGTTAAATGTGAATTTATA
>JACEIK010000611.1:94481-113561 GCA_018107945.1 Datura stramonium
TCACACACCTCTAGTTAATGATTTATCTACTCATGATTAAGAAATTCAAAAGCACATTCAACAATAAACTCATTGAATTTAATAACAAGAGTAGTAAAATCAACTCAACAAATAGTCTCCAACAATGGTTGTACCTTACTATTAAGAAAAAGAAGTAGAGAAGAGTACTTTTCAAAGTCTACCAATCAAAATCTCTTTTTTTTTGCTAAGAGAATGTTCTAAATCTAATAAAGGAAAAAATGATGTGATATACTCTACTCTCTATATGCTCTAGTACACAGTACTTTCTCTAGTATTTATATTCAGGAAAATAGGGCATCTTCTATCTCTTCTTTCGTGCTGGACAATATTACCCCTGAGCATCATTTTGGAATCGGCAAAGGCATCGGCGATTCGCTGGTTCAAATCTGTGAACCATCGGGGATCTTATCTAAGCCATCACTAAACTCCAGTGAGCATCGGTCGTTCATCCGGCATTTAGCTGATCTTAATCCGTGAACCGCCGGGTCTTTGTTCTTCATTCAAAAATATCGTCGTTGGCAACTTGTTTTTTGCTGGTGGCATTTTTCCTCAAAGGAAGTGGTAATCGACCTTTGACCATCAATTCGCCCGTTTTCATCGGTGGACCGCCGATTTGCTCTCACTTCCTTCTTTTTGCTCCATTTTTGCTCTTTTCTACACATTTAGGCATCTGCACATAACAAAGGCAAAAAGGGCATAAAGTCCATATAATCAACTCAAAAACTAAGCAAAAACTCAAGCTTAAGAGCCTAATGAGTTGGTAAATTACCAACTCATCAAACCCCCAAACTGGAACCATTGCTTGTCCTCAAGTAATGCAATTCTCATTCATTGAAAAACATGCCACTTATACACAAAATTAAACATCACCAATCACTTGACCTATGACAACCCAAAAAATGCTCACCAATCTCACTGAAAAAGAGAAGTAAATACCCCAAATGAACAAACAAATGAAGTTATTTAAATTGGCTACCACTTTCCACCAACAAGGTTCATGAAAGGATTCCTTTAGTAAAAGAAGGGCATTTCTCAACCATGAAATACACATAGCATCTTAATTCATAATCAGTGCACATACAAATCTTGCCTTAGAGTTTACACTTCTCATGCCCTATTCCCACATTAATTCTGAATGCCCTTGTGTCCTAAAAAAGGGATGATGCCACTCACCAAAATAAGAATCCCTATTCTTTTTTCATGTAATCATTGAATGCACACAAGGGATTGTTTGGAAGAGATAATCAAACTCACTCTCCCAAAAGAAGTCTTCACGTACACACTTGACCCATAACCTTGCTCTTCATGTAATTTTCCACTAATGTAGAGCAGCTGCACTTACAATCATTTAGGGCTTGCAGGTTATGATGTAGGCTCAGGTGAAGGGTAGGATGAAAATTTGGTAGTAGTGACTAGATTCTCCCTAATGCTTTTTGTGAACATATCTCCATCAACTCCTTCCACTCACTTCACTTTGTTTCACTTCTTTCATTGTTTCTGACTTTCATTTCTCAATAAGCTTCCTTATAATCCCTTTGGCTTTCACAACTAGTGTTATCACCTCAAGAGGAAGCACCAGTTCACACAAATTGTTTTTCTCCTTTCGATTTATCCTTTTATGCATTTTGACACAATGTGGTGCTACCTCAAACTGAAATTCTTATTTTTCCCTTTTTGCACACCCCCAAACTTAGGCTTTTGCCTCATTTCTCATTTTTTATCACTCCGTTTTTCTTAGGCTTAAAGCCTCATTTCGTCACTATCTTATCACTAGCATTTAGGTATAATGGCTTCCAAACAGAGGTATTAAGAATGGTCTTAAGGCTTGTAATGTGGTTGCCAAAGAAAGGGTCTAAGGCTCAACGTTGGCTGACAAAGATCAATGCTCAAGGAGGGTATATGAGTGAAGTGGATAAACAAAGAAAAGCCTAAAATCATGTTCTCAGCACAACTACATCTAGGATTTCGCCTTGAGTAACATTTGGGACAAGTTCTAGACAAGAAGTCATGCATGAGACTCATCAAAAATCCTTCACTACACAAGACATCACCCTTAAAGGGTCCACAAGGGTCATTCTCATCACAAGATTTCAAGTTAGGACATCCAAGCAGGCAAACTCATAAGTCAAGCAAAGAATTTAAAATGCATGACAAAGAATGTTATGCTATTGCGTCAATATTTGCTCATTATCTTCATTTTCATGCCCTCATTTTAAAATTCCATTTCAATAATTTTTTTCGGTGGTGCCTCTCAAAACAACTTCATAAGAGACTCAAAACAGCATAGCATTTTCCCTTAAGAATGTCAGTGATCAATCTATCATCGGGAAATGTCAACCCGGTTCAACAAGGAAAATAAAAAGAAACAAAAATGCTCCTTGGGAAAGAATCATGGTCTAAATAAAACCCTCGAAGTTTTGATTACTACACTACTTTTACAAAGGCGGAAAAGAAACAAGATTTTGGGTCATTTCATGCAAAATTTCACAATTTAAAGCAAAGACCCCATTTAATCACTAACCATCAACCATCAACCATCAAGAACTAAACCAAATCATTCATTTTTTTTTAAAAAAAAAACAAGTCCGGCAAGGGCAATCATCAATCATCAAAAACAACAGCCCGACAAGGGTTCTAGTCAATCAATTCAAATAACAAGGAAATATCCAAATAAAACATCCATAAATGACCCCATCATCAACTTCCCTTATACCTTCCCCCACTTAAAAGAGTATATTTTCCCCAATGTACGCATGCAAAAAGGGAAAGGGACAAGAAACTTGCTAAGTGGGTCATTCTTCCTCATCATCAGCCGCTGCATCACCTGCACCACCGTCACTGGCCTCACCTAGAACAGAAAAATCGTATCCCAAACCCTCTAAAAGATCACCAATAGGGCCCCGAACTAAGACCAATGGTCCATTGTCTGGTACCACGACCCGTTGGACTGGGTCATTGGTTCTGTCAGTGTGTTGAAAATTGCTGGCTAAGTTTAGAGCCATCTAGATATATGGATAGACCAGAGCCTATTGAATTTACGGAAACAAGGTGTTAAGATCAATTCCGAAGTATGAGAAGTGTGTTGGATGCAAATTGAGGTCATACGGAACCTCCAACACAAAGTTGAGTTGAGAGTTTTCTTGTCGATTGAGTTTTCATATAAGTTTCTTACAAGGGTCAACTTCTAATGAACATAGCTCTAATATTAAAAAGTGTTTTTGGGTGATTCAATATACCAAATTGAATCCCTTTGAGTATTCTTTCCAACGCATCTGACCTTGCATCAATCAGAATTTAGAGTAAACAATTATGACTATTTTAGTGAAGCAGCACCAGGTATTAGATGAACCATAGTGCGGGTCGTTACTTGAAAGGACGACCCGTTCTGTCAGCCCGTAGGATCCAACTTTTGAGAAATGTTCCAAAATCAGTCTAGAATTAATGAGGGGATCCAACAGTCCGTTGGTTGATCCAACTGACCATTGTTTGGGTCGTTGAAAGAGTTCCAAAGAGTAGTTCGAAGGGAAGGGGAGTAAAAACGACTGGAGCAATGGTCCTTTGTTTCTAAAAACGACCCGTTGGATTACTCGTTGGTTCTCTTGGATAATTTTCCAGATCGACAGTCTAGGGGTATTTTGGTAAAATTATATGCTTTTAACTCCTAAATGACGTCGTTTTGGGACTCCTAAGGGATGAATTAAAGGGGTTTTCCTAGTCTAACCTCTCGGTATTTCCTAACCAACTGAGAAACATATCTTAAGTAGACCGTACAAAATCCAGACTACTCTGTCTCAAGTCAAGAACCAAAGTTCTAGTTTCTCCTCAGAACTTCAAAGCTCCTTCTCAAGAGATCTTCTCTAGGTATGTGGGAGTTCAACAAGGGTATCCTTTCACCCTTGTGTCCGAAAATTTTCAGCAAACCCCAGCTTTACAGTACTTCTAGAGATCATGAGTTAGGGATTTTCTTGACTGTGTAATTTTCCCACTTCCTCAATAGTGTCAAACTACCATGACTAGAATTCTTACATGCGTATGATAGTGTTTTTAGTTCTTAAAGAATTCCTTAAATTCTATTTTTTTTAGTTTACATGAGTATTTTCTAACTGAAATTCATGCCCTAATTCTATTTCTTCAGTTTGCTTTCCTTAGTCTTGATCTTTATCATAAATTCGGGTAATGTGCATGATCTAGACTCAAACAGAAAGGTTATGTTGATACTGTAGATGTTATTCCGGTTATGAATTATCAGTATAGGCATTGAATAGAAGTTAATATCTTGGTATATTTAGTCTCAAAGTATCAGTCAACACTCAGTACATTTAGAGTTTTACAGAAATATCAGCTGATTAATTTGAGTATTGTACATCTTAAGAAACTTAGTAACTCAATAGTACTAGTTTCCAACATAGTCAGTATTCTTTAGACTGTTACAACGCTTTCAGATAAAACAACTCTGACTAGTCTTAGAATACCAGTTTCCAGCATAGTCAGTATTCTTTAGACTGTTACGACGCTTTCAGATAAAGCAGCTCTGACAAGTCTTATAACACCAATTTCAAGCATAGTCAGTGTTCTAAAGAATGTTACGACGCTTTTAGAAGAAGTAGCTCTAACAAGTCTTAGAACACCAGTATTTTTAGCAATCAGGTCCTTTAGACTCTTAGGATGGTTCTAGATAAGTAAGTCTGATTTAGTCTTAGGATATCAACTTCGAGCTATCAGTACTGTTAATTATAATTAGGTTTCCAGTTAGGAGTAGGACTTAGCACCATGCGAGCAGGGGTTCCAGCGCATCCAGGTTCTATAGCTACATTGCCACCATAGGTTATTAGCCCGAACGCACCTCAAACTTATGATCAAGAAGCTCCATCCACTATTTCCTAGCAAGGTATAGTGGGCTCTGACCGATGGAGTGTATACATCGGACTCCACGTCTAGCATACATGGTTACATGTCGGTTATAGTCTCTCCCACAAAGAAGTTCAGTCCAGTACAATTATAGTCTCCAGTTCAGTTTAGTATTTCAGATTTCAGGACATGCTTTTGACATTCAGACAGTTACTAGCACTTACAGTATTATCAAACTTTCATATTCCTTCAATACTCAGATTTCAGATTTGGTTATTGCTTGTCTTCTCAATGCAATTGTTGATTTTCAGTACTATTATGAATTTTTTAGTTACTTCACACATACTCAGTACATTCAAACTACTGACCCCATACCTCCTATGCTAAATTGTTTTATNGACCGGCTCAACTGACCACAGGGAGATAATATACGTTACTTCACACATACTCAGTACATTCAAACTACTGACCCCATACCTCCTATGCTAAATTGTTTTATGATAAAGATCCAGGTTTCCAAACTCAGCTGCGGTTAGACACGTTCCAGACTCTATCAACTGACATTGGTGAGTCCTCATCTTCCGAGGATAGGGGTTATGTTTTCTTTATTTTAGTATATTTCTAGTTTTCAAATTTTGGACTTAGTTGGGGGCTTGTCCCAGCAACTCATCAGATTAGTAGAGGCTTTCAAACACTGTAGTGTTGGTTTAAACTTTTATTAGATTTTCTTATCTTTTCCATTGATTAGTTATATTTCTATTAAGATTCCGCTCAGATATGTTCTAGTAGTTGTTGTAATGTTAGAATTGTGTTATGCCATAGGTTAGCTTGGGGTCACTTGTGGCTCTAAGCATCGTTTTGCATCCAAGGTGTAGACTTGAGTCATGAAAATATTGGTGTCAGAGCATTAGGTTTAGAGTGTCCTAGGGAGTCTGAAAGTCGCGTTAAGTAGAGTCTTATTCATGAGTGTGAAGTGCGCCACACTTATGAGGAAGAGGCAACAAGATGTTTAGGAAATTTCCCTTCTTTCATTATTCTTATGATGCAATAGAGTGTAAACTCTAAAGTTTCCCTTCTAACTCGTGCTTTACGCATTCTATCACGACCTGAGCATAGATCCAGATCGTAGACATGGGACAAAGTACCTCGAGAGACCCCAAGTCGACCCATGGCATAAGCATTCAACTAACTCATTTAATAACATGAAGAAAGCATAATTATAAACTCAGCGGAAGTCTCATACAACAACACATTAGAGTAATATACGAAGCTATACATATATAGGTCTGAAAGCCTCTAATCTATATGAGTTGATGGGACAAGACCCCAACTAACTCCACAAAACATAAAACTGAAATACGACATGAAACTGAAAGTCTAGTCATTGAAAGATGAGGACTCACCACTCATGCATGTGCTAACTCTGATAAGCGATTACGAATGGGGCTTTACCTGGGAAATGGACCCTACATCATGAAAAGATGCAACATAGAAACTATGCAGTCAGTACGTGGAATGTACCAAGTATGCAAGATAAGTAAAACCACTTTAGTAAAGTAAATCATTTAAAATATTTCATGCATATCATACGCTTTCGACATGAGAGGAAGGGCATACATGCATTCTTTCTTAAATCATAATATCATCATAACGTGACCATCATTGCTTTATAACATCATGACTGATTCGAATGACTCAAGGCTAAAACATAACATTTATATTGAAAAGCTAAATAACCAGTCAAACCTTGCTTTTAGAACATGCACGTGTAAAGTAATCATCATGAGTAATGAATATGCAAATCTGAATGATATAGAAAGTGGGAGACTCGTCACTTAACCGACATAGCACGATAGAGCTTACGTGTTACCGACTATTACATTCAAGTGGGCAGAGCCGTCCATAGCCTTTCTAGGGCGAAGGATGCTACCATGATATCGATATCAAGCTGAAGGCCCATTCCGGCAGGGGAAGCTCACTAGGGAGGTCCCAAGTTATATAGTATTCAACCAATGTTGGCGTGTAGTTCTGGGGCATAGGGTGATTGAACCATAGCCCGCTCGGTGCCAGACTCTTCTCCCAAAACATGCAATGCTCTACATTGTATATAACGAAGATCAACATCGTCTATTAACGAAGCTCAACATCATCTAATGACGAAGGTCAATATGAATCATGCATAATTCAACATCATATGAAACGAAGCTCAACATTGTCTATTGAAAAAGCTCATTAATGAAATAATGCATAGATTCTACATAATATGAAAATGAAGCTCAATATTATCCTTTGACAAAGCTCAATAGTGACATACATCTCAATTATGAATTCAAGCATATAGGAGGCTTTATTCGGAAATATACCACAAGCTCAAACATAGGTGGGAGCATCTACTCCAAATTATGTGGTAAGATACATGTAAAAATATTTACTCAACATACCACAAGCTAGAATTTGTAATAAAAATTGGGAAATTTCACTTCAAACAATGTGGTAAGTTTATGTTGGGAAAATCATCACTTTAAATCAACATGTGGGCATCACCCAAAGCTTCATCATACTTGGATCTAATCAATTCATTTTGAAAACAACAACCTTATCATGGGTAGTTTTAGAAACATGCTTTTTATCATCAACCTCATCATCATCACACGTTTGTCATAAATCACTTCTTTTATGAACACATCATCCATGGGCGTTTTAGATTCAAAATTTGAAAAACAAATTTTATAAGGAAAAACAACTTAGAATCCGTCCAAGCTTCATAAACCATCAATATAAATAGAATCTAATCATACCCATATATAGAGATTGAAGAATCATGTAATTGGGTAAAACCCTATACTTGATCATAGACAATTTATCATGTTTTTATTGAAATTGGGCATGGGTGTGGAAGAAGACACCCACTCATAGCCTTACATACCTGGGAGGGATGATTTTAACACTTCTCTAATTGCCCAATATGAGATTCCAATGGAAACCTTTAAAACTTGCTCTAAATCCTCCCTTCAAGCTCTCAAGTTTGCATGCATGGAATGAACTATCTTAAAATAGGTTTTCCCCTCTTAAAATCCTATAAAACGAGACTTAAACGACATAGTATAGGTCTTAGGAACTTAGAAATTACGATAAGACCCTTAGTGAATTCACAGGAAAACACTGCCAGGTGGTCCTAACGGACGACCTGACGGATCGTCACTGGCCCAAATGACTCGTTATGTCGCTCATAGGGTGCACTGGCTAACTGATCCTTTAGGGATCGCAACAGGTAACTTAATGACCCATTGCCACTAGTCACGACTCGTTGCCACCTCCCATCATGTACACTGCCTTAGCATCAAATGGAACTCACCTTGCTTGATCACGACTCACCTCATGAGTCATTGGGACAGAACACGACTCGTGGGGTCCCTTCCGTTAGGTACACTGGTTCCTTCTTTTTCTCTTTCTCCTCCCTCACCCCATGATTGACCTAACGACTCGTGGGATCTGACCACGAGTTGTTGCCACGCCTTTGGGGACTCTATCCTCTAGGCTTCCCAACTCTACACTGGCCTTCCCCATGAGTCACCTGACGACTCATGGGCTATCCTCACGAGTCGTCCCACGACTCGTCCTGTTCCTGCAACATCAATTTCACAATTTTCCTATTTCAACTCCCAGGTCTGATTTTTGAGCTTCCAGGGTATAACAATATCTCCCCCTTGGGGTAATTCGTCCTCGAATGCTAGAAACACACAGAAAACACATAAACATGCAATCATCATATACAAATACTGATTATTTTAACCGAAAACTAATGGAATGACTACCTATGAAAAGAACAACATAGCTGAATTGAATTAAGACATCACATACATTTATCATAACATAATTCAAACTTGCACACATGAACTGAACATGGGACTGATTAGAGAATTAGGGCAAAAACTGATACCTCAAACATGAACTGAGCCAGTAGGGAACATGTGGGGGTATTTAGCCATCATAGGCGCTTCGACTTCCCACGTAGATCACTCAACATGCTAGTTTCTCCGCAACACCTTCACCTAAGCTACTTCATTGTTCCTCAGCCTCCGAACCTGATGATCCAATATTGCAACTAGAATTTCCTCATAACTGAGGCTATCTCCCACGCCAACACTTTCCACCGAGACAACTGAAGATGGATAACCCAAGAACTTTTTCAAGAGCGATACATGAAAGACGGGATGAATTGAAAATAGCTCTGATAGCAAGTCCAACTCATACGCTACCTTACCAACCCTTCTCATAACCCGGTAGGGACCAATATAGCGGGGACTAAGTTTTTCTTTCTTTTTGAACCGCATGACTCCTTTCATGGGAGATACCTTTAGAAATACCCAATCGTCAACCTCAAACTCCAATTCCTTCTTCTCGCATCCGCATATGACTTTTGATGGCTCCGAGCAGTTTTCCTCCTTTCTTTTATCAACTAAACCCTTACCATGGCCTCATGAACCGAATTAGGTCCTATCATGGCTGTCTCACCAACTTCAAACCATCTAATGGGCGATCTACACCTCCACCCATAAAGAGCCTTGAATGGTGCCATTTGGATACTGGAGTGGTAGCTGTTGTTGTAAGCAAACTCGATTAAGGGCAAGTGGTCATCCCAAATACCTTTGAAATACATCACACAGGCTCTTAACATATCCTCAAGAGTCTGGATTGTCCGTCCCGCCGGACCATCCATTTGCAGATGAAATGCGGTGCTGAGCTTAACTTGAGTCCCAAGCCCTCCGCCAAAATTGAGAGGTAAACTGAGTACCTCAGTCTGAAATAACAAATAAGGGAACTCCATGAAGTCGAACCAACTCCGGAATATATAATTTGGCATAATTATCCACTAAATCTATGGTTTTGACCGGTAGAAAGTGTGCATCCTTGGTCAACCTATCGACCACCACCCAAATGGAATCATAATGTCGGCGAGTATGAGGTAGGCCTGTAATGAAATCCATATTAATATCTTCCCACTTCCAAGTGGGAATGCTGATATCCTGAAGTACGCCTCCTGACCTTTGATGCTCGACTTTCACTTGCTACAGTTTTGGCACTTGTCTACAAATTTTGCAATATCCTTCTTCATGTCATTCCACCAATATATTTCCCGAAAGTCATGATACATCTTGGTGGTACCCGAGTGGATAGAATACCTGGACCCATGTGCCTCATGCAATATTCGGTCCCTTATATTATCAACAGCTAGAACACATAGACAACCTTGGTACCACAGTACACCATCTCCCCCTTCGGAGAAGACTTCCACCTTTTGACTTCGAACGACTTCCTTCAGCTTTACTAAAATCGGATCCTCATCTTGTCTATCCTTCACATCCGTCACCAAGGATGATTCTGATCCGTTTTGCACAACAACGCCGCAATCGGTCGAGTTGACCAATCTAACTCCCAACCTCGCAAGTCTATGGACATCCTTCACCATCTATTTATTTCCCTCATCCAAGTGGGGCACACTCTCCATAGAGAGTCTACTAAGGTCGTCCTCTACCACATTAGCCTTACCCAAGTGGTAAAGGACACTCATGTCGTAGTCCTTTAGTAACTCCAACCACCTCCTTTGCCGAAGATTAATATCTTTCTGCGTGAACACATATTGCAAGATCTTTTGATCCGTGAATATATCCATGTGGACCCTATACAAGTAATTCCGCCATATCTTCAATGAAAACACCACCTCGGCCAATTCAAGATCATGGGCGGGTAGTTCTTTTAATGAACTTTCAACTGTCTCGAGGCATATGCTATCACTTTCCCATGTTGCATCAACACACACCGGAGTCCAACTCGTGAAGCATCGCAATACACCACAAAGCCATCCGTACCCTCGGGAAGAGTAAACATTGGTGCTGAAGTGAGTCGTGTCTTCAACTCTTGGAAGCTTTTCTCACAAGCCTCCGACCATTGAAATTTCACCTTTTTCTGAGTCAACTTAGTCAATGGTGAGGCAATAGATGAAAAAACCTCCACAAATCTTCGATAGTAACCCGCTAAGCCCAAAAAGCTCCTAATATCTGATGGATTCACCGGTCTGGGCCAATTCTTTACCGCCTCGATCTTCTGAGAGTCAACTATTATGCCCTCACTTGATACCATATGGCCTATAAATTCCACCGAGTCTAACCAAAACTCATATTTGCTGAACTTTGCATACAATTTACGATCCTTGAGGGTCTGAAACACTATTTTCAAGTGAGCGGCATGCTCCTCCTTGCTCCGAAAGTATATAAGGATGTCATCAATGAACACAATCACGAACATGTCCAAATATGTCTTGAAGACCCTGCTCATTAGATCCATAAAAGATGTAGGGGCATTTGTTAGTCCAAAAGACATAACAACAAATTCGTAGTGATCATACCGAGTCCTGAAAACAGTTTTTGGGATGTCACTCTCCCGAACCTTGAAGTGGTGATACCCGGATCTGAGATCAATCTTGGAGAAACACTTGGCTCATTGAAGCTGGTCAAAAAAATCATCGATCTTGGGTAAAGGATACCTATTCTTGACGACGACCTTGTTCATCTGCCGATAATCAATGCACCTCTGAAGCGAACCATCCTTCTTTCGGATAAATAAAAGTAGTGCACCCCATGAAGACTTACTCGTCCTAATAAAGCCCTTATCTAAGAGGTTCTTAAACTGATCCTTCAACTCTTTTAGCTCGGCCGGAGCCATTTTGTAAGGAAAAATAGAAATAGACTGCCTGTCGAGAAGAAAATCTATACTGAAATCAATCTCGTGCTCGGGAGGGCCACCTAAAAAATAAATAGGAAAGACCTCTGGATATTCACGTACCACTGGTACAGACTTGATAGTCAGGGTCTCGGACTCCACGTCCTTAACCCTAACTAGATTGTACAAGCAACCCTTAGAAATCATCTTTCTGTCCTTAAGGTTAGAAATAAATTGTCCTACAGGCACAACTGAACTACCCTCCCATTCTAAGATAGGCTCACCCGGAAATCTGAACTCTACTGACCGGGTCCTACAATTAACTGAAGCATAGCATGCAAATAACCAATCCATGTTGAGAATAACATCGAAATTGGTCATGACTAACTCTATCAAGTCTGCTGAGATGACCTTATGAAGAACTGAGACCGGTCAATCTCTATACACCCGTCTAGCTATAATTGAGTCACCTACTGAAGTAGAAACTAAGACGGGCTCTGTTAAGACATCGGGACTGACTCCGAAGCTACTAGCCACATAAGGTGTCACAAAAGACAAGGTAGCCCCCAGATCTAACAAAGCATATACATCAACATGAAAGACTCTCAACATACCGCTGACTACATCTAGTGAGGCCTCCTTCTCCTGACGAGTGACTAAGGAATAGAATTTGTTTTGGCACTATACGCTAGTTGTTCTGGTAGATGCCCCCTGATGTGCAGTGTGTGGGGGTGGGGATGTTGAACTAGAAGCTGGGCCTCGGCCCCCAACCTGATTCTATCTCGCAATGGGACAATCTTTGAGCATATGTCCAGGCTTCCCACATCCAAAACAAGCTCCTGACCTTTCCATACACTGGCCAGTATATCCTCGGCCACACCTGCGACAAGCTGGAATGTTGGAGTTTATGAGTATACTGCTATGACCCCTTAAGCCTGACACTCGCCCTCTCTGATCATGTCTGGGCCTAGATGGCACAATTAGTGCTAAAGATTCTAGGGATGATGATCTCTGGTGAGTATGTTGTCAGTGCACACCACCAGACCTCTATTGAGAGAAGTTGTGGTCCTTAGTCCTGGCCCTCTTGGCCTCCCTCTCCCTCGAATGTTTCGCCTCCATTTGCTGAGCGTACAACACAATGCGAGGGAAAGTCCATTTCTTAATGGAGCATAGATGCCCTATAGTCCTTGTCCAAATATTCTGCTATCCCATGCACAAATCTGCTCACTCGCGTCCGCTGGTCGACTACTAACTACGAGGCATACTTAGATTGGCGGGTGAACTCAAGGGCGTACTCCTGAACAATCATCCTTCCCTTCCTTAGATTCACAAATTAAGCTATCTTCAACTCCCTCATCTCTCCAGGGAAGAACCCATCTAGGAATGCAACCTAAAACTCCTCCCATGTGATCGAACATGCTCCTACGACCCCGCTGTCCTTCCACTGGAGGAACCAAATATGCACAACCCCCTTCAACTGGTAGGATGCCAACTCTGCGCACTCAACACTAGTCACCCCTATAACTTGGGTGATCTTGAAATCTCATCAATGGTATCATGCGGGTCCTCATCTACCTTGGACCCCAGAAACTCCGGCTGGTTCATAATCAAGAAGTACCTGACTCGAGCCGCCGCCGCATTACCATTTTTCAGAACATGTGCAATGGTCTACTGATTAACCTGAGCGGTCATGTCCTGCACAAGAATCTGAATAGCAGCTCGGAACTCAGCATGAACGGTTGGCTCCGGTGCTTGAGGCTCCTGAACTGGTGGGGTTGGCTGATACTCATGACCGTCTCCATCCTCGTGGCCCCCACTACCTCCATTCCTTCTTCAATTCACTCTTCGAGGTGCCATGATTCTGCAATAGCGAATAGCACAAATTAGAAGGATAGAAAGGCTTTTCATCGTAGGACATAGATCATAAAAGAAGGAAACATTTCCTAAAACGTCTAGTATCATCTTCATCATAAGTGTGGCGCGCTTCACACCCATGAGAAAGACTCTACCTAACGCGGCTTTCAAACCCCCTAGGACACATCAAACCTATGGCTCTGATACCAAGTTTTTCATGACCCGAGCGTAGACCCAGATCGTAGACACGGGACAAAGGACCTCGAGAGACCCCAAGGCGATCCATGGCATAATCATTTAAACTAACTCATTTAATAACTTGAAGAAAGAATAATTATAAACTCAGTGGAAGTCTCATACAATAGAACATCAGAAAAATATCCAAAGCTATACATATATAAGTCTGAAAGCCTCTAGTCTAGATGAGTTGATAGGACAAGACCCCAACTAACTCCACAAAACATGAAACTAAAATACGACATGAAACTAAAATCTAGTCCTCGAAAGATGAGGAATCACCACTCACGCAGGTGCAAACTCTGATAAGAGATTATGAACAAGGTTGAACCTGAGAAACGGACCCTGCCTCATGAAATGATGCAGTATAGAAAGTATACGGTCAATATGTGGAATGTACCGAGTTTGCAAGATAAGTAAAACCGCTTTAGTAAAGTAAATCATTTTAAAATTTTCATGCATATCATATGCTTTTGCATACATGCATTCTTTCTAAAATCATAATCTCATCATAACATGACCATGCATTGCTTTATAACATCATGACTGATTTGAATGACTCAAGGCTAACACATAACATTTATATTGAAAATCTAAACAATGAGTCAAACCTTTCTTTTAGAATATGCATGCGTAAAGTAATCATCATGAGTAATGAATATGCAAATCTGAATGATATAGACAGTGGGAGACTGTCACTTAACCTTCATACCACGATAGAGCTTACATGGTCCTGACTATTACACTCAAGTGGGCAGAGCTGTCCAAAACCTTACCAGTGCTAAGGATGCTACCATGATATCGAGATCAAGCTGAAGGCCCATTCGGGCAAGGGAAGCTCACTAGGGAGGTCCCAAGTCATATAGTATTCAACCTACGTTGGTGCATAGTTCTGGGACATAGGGTTATCAACCCATAGTCCGCTCGGTGCTAGACGTTTCTCCCAAATATGTAATGCTCTACATCGTATATAATGAAGCTCAACATCAACTAATTACGAAGCTCAATATGAAATCATGCATAATTCAACATCATATGAAACGAAGATAACCATTGTCTATTGACAAAGCTCATTAATGAAATCATTCATAGATTCGACATCATACGTAAATGAAACTCAGCATTGTCCTTTTACAAAGCTCAATAATGACATACATCTCAATTATGAATTCAAGCATATAAGAGGCTTTACTCCAAAATGTACCACAAGCTCAATCATAGGTGGGAGAATCTACTCCAAATCATGTGGTAAGCTACATGTAGAAATATTTTCTCAACATACCACAAGCTAGAATTTCTAATAAAAATCAGGAAATTTCACTTCAAACAATGTAGTAAGATTATGCCGGTAAAATCATCACTTTAAATCAACATGTGAGCATCACCCAAAGCTTCATCATACTTGGATATAATCAATTCATTTTGAAAACAACANGCCCGCAAGTGTACGGGGTGAGCATCACCCAAAGCTTCATCATACTTGGATATAATCAATTCATTTTGAAAACAACAACCTAATCATGTATTATTTTAGAAACATGCTTTTCATCATCAACCTCATCATCACACATTTGTCATAAATCACTTCTTTTATGAACTCATCATCCATGGGTGTTTTAGATTAAAAATTTGGAAAACAATTTTTATAAGGAAAAACAACTTAGAATCCGCCAAGCTTCATAATCCATCAATATAAATACAATCTAATCATACCCATGTATACAAATTGAAGAATTATGCAATTGGGTAAAACCCCATATTTGATCATAGACAATTTATCATGTTTTGATAGAAATTGGCAATGGGGGTGGAAGAAGATACCCACTCGTAGCCTTACATACCCGAGAGGGATGATATTAACACATTTCCAATTTCCCAAGATGAGATTCCAATGGAAACCTTCAAAACTTACTCTAAATCCGCCCTTCAAGCTCTCAAGTTTTCATGCATGGAATGAACTAGCTTAAAATAGGCTTTTTCCTCTTAAAACCCTGTAAAACGAGCCTTAAACGACATAGTATAGGTCTTAGGATCTTAAGAATTATGAAAATACCCTTATTTGAATTCGCAGGAAAACACTGCCAGGTGGTCCTAACGGACGACCTAATGGATCGTCAATGGCGCAAATGACTCATTATTTCGCTCGTCGAATGCACTGGCTAACTAATCCTTTAGGGCTCGGAACGGGTGACTTAACGACCCGTTGCCACCTCCGGTCATGTACACTACCTTAGCATAAAGTGGAACTCACCTTGCTTGATCAAGACTCACCTCACGAGTCGTTGGGACAGACTGCGACTCATGGGGTCCCTTCAGTTAGGTACACCGGTTCCTTCTTTTTCTCTTCCTCCTCCCTCACCCCATGGTTGACCTAACGACTCGTGGGATCTGACCATGAGTCATTTCCATTCCCTTGGGGACCCTATCCTCTACGCTTCCCAATAATACATTGGCCTTCACCATGAGTTGTCCGATGACTCATGGGTTATCCTCATGAGTCGTCCCACGACTTGTCCTATGCCTGCAACATCAATTTCACAAATTTCCCATTTCAACTTTGGGGGTCCGATCTTTGAACTTTCAGGGTATAACACGTTCATAGACAATGCCTTCCAGAAGTGATAGTGGAAGAGAAAACTATAATGGGAATCCACCAGCCCCACCAACTCTAGTAGGCCCCTTTGGTGGGCAAGTGACAAATACGGAGCTCGGGGCTGCCTTCAGAGTGTTATTATGTCCCATGACCAGTCAACTTAACTAGCAGTTAGTCACACCTACAAACTCTACCGGGGGTGCCGTACTCACTAGGTTTCGAAAATTCACAAAAAGGAGTCCGTCTGAGTTTCACGGTCCGAAAAGTGGATGGAAAGTTCAAGGGAGAAGAAGAGGGGAGTAAGAGAGCAAGGACAGGGGACTCGAGGTATTCCCAACAGAGGATAAGTGGTGGACCTCGTTTCCAATCCCGTCGGAGATCATTAGCCCTAACGCCATCGATAGCCAGTTCTCCAAAAAAACACAGAGTAAGGGAGATTACATACCTAACTTGTAAGAATTGTGGGAAGAACCATTTGGGAGAATTTGTGGCGAGTTCAAGCGTTTTCTTTTGGTATGACAAGTCAGTTCATAAACACCAAGATATCCCAGCAGCCAAACGAGGCAAAGGTACAGCCCTGACCATCTCTTTTGTAGCCTTGTTTGGTCACCCAGCTTGCGAGAAATATGGAAGGAGCCACCCCGAAAACTATTTGCTCGATAAGGAAGGATGTTTTGGATGTGGTCTATCGGGCCACGGCATAAAGAATTTCCTATAGCTGGACGTAGGATGACTTAGTCCACCATTCCGACAGCTCCGGCAGCTTGCCCATATCAGCAACGCACATCATCTAGTGCAGGTGGCAGACAACA
The DNA here is from genome assembly GCA_018107945.1 of Datura stramonium. Taxonomy (NCBI): domain Eukaryota; kingdom Viridiplantae; phylum Streptophyta; class Magnoliopsida; order Solanales; family Solanaceae; genus Datura; species Datura stramonium. Next base: position 111,567 of record JACEIK010000611.1, read on the forward strand.
CAAGATATAGTCACAGGTATGTCATAAGCTTCCCATGTTGATCCTTGCATGTTGTTAGGCCCAAGAGGTGTAGTATAAGGTATAATATCCTTTTTGTTGGCATTCTAGTATGAGACTTGTCCATTGATGGTGTGAAGTGGCTACAAGTATGAAACTTTTAGTGATAGCTTTTGAGGCGAATGAGAAGTCAAAAGTTATTGATGTTAACCTAGTCTTAATAAAGGATCAAATAGCCTGAGAACTATGACTTTATGCTAAGGGGGAGTTGATAAGTTCAAAAGGCTAAATCAAGTCCTAAGTGTTCTAGTCGAAGGGTTTTAGAAATAGCAGCTATGGGATGTCAATCCTTCCTATTCAGATGTTTTCTCTTATGTTTCAATTGACACTGCATTCTACTTATGCTTATGTTCAGACTCCTGGAATTATAGATAACCGCTTCAGACAGCGATCCCAGTCTTACTCTAAGATTCCAAAAATATCAGCTTCATGTCATGGAACTCGTTATGTACAGATTCATGTCTCACAATTTGCTCAGCTCCATGAACTCAGTCCTTCAGATTCTCCTCAACAACTCAAAAGATCATGCTGCATCATGTATATGCTCAGTTCAAATTTCTTAGATGATTCGTGCATACGATTTCCTTACTCTAAGCCCTATGTTCGTTGTCCCATGAATGAAATGATGGTTGCAATAGGTATTTTTCTTGAATGACTTGTTGTTTGGGTCTTAAATGCTCAACATGTAGAAGTTAATGAAGTCAGTAGTTAGTCATACTAGGGAGACAGGGAAATTCTTTGATGGTATAAGCTATAGAGGAGTTGTGAAATGATTTTTACTGATAGGCTTGGATGGTGTGGTTGTATTCAGGAAGTTGGTGCAGCTAACCAGGTGTCTCTGAAAGTTTCAGCGATGAAAGGGATGATGAGGTGTTGGTGAGGATGACAGTCTCTTTTAAAATGAGGTTCTAGTTCAGATTCTTGACCGTCAAGATCGTAAGTTGGGGAAAATAAGGAAGTGGTTTTAGTGAAAGTTTTAAGGAGCAATCAGCTAGTAGAAGAAACTACTTGGGAAGTCAAATTCAATAAAGGCCACCTATTCAAATATCAAAAAGCAGTTACGGGATTTACAACTTCGTCCTTACCCACTCAATTCCAATTTGAGGGAAATAGTTTATCCTGAGTACCCTACTTAGCTTAATGTCAGCTTCATATCCTTCAATTAATCTCAAATCTCAGCATGCATGTATGATCCATGAATTCCGTTCAGCTATATATCCTAGTTTGGAGTCAGTCACTCTATTTGTGTGTAGTTCCTATCGTGTAATTTCGGGAATTGTAGCTCTTTCCCTACCTTTTCAGCTTATCTAGTCTCCATTCGAGGACAAATGTTCCCAAGGGGGAGATAATGTGATAACGCTCAAATTCACACTTCTTAACAAAGTATGAAGCGATCGATGTCAAATATAGAACCCATCAAAGGATGGAGTCGATCCCACAGGTAATATAGAAGGATATATAAAAATGTTAGTGTTTAAGCTTTTAAGTCAATTATATCCTAAAACGTGGATTTGTAAAATTAATAGGTAATTGTGTCGATAAATTGATTGTTGTTTCCAAATTAATGCAATTAACTAGGGTAAGTGTTCCCCAAGACTTCATAACCATAAGGCTTTTTATACTAGTGATCTTTTTCGGTGCTTAGCATGCAATATTGGTAACTTAGGTTCACCTAAATGGTTGGTCCCCTATCTAGATGATTTTCACCATGAAGCTTGGTCCGTCTACGAGTGTATTCTTGATTAAACCTTACCCTTAATATCGCATTAGCTATTACCGGAAAAGGTCAAGCTATTAGATGAGGGTTGATAGCCTCAAATCTCCGTTGTTAATCCCTTTTTCCATTCACTACCTCCTTGGCTCGGTAAGTAAGAATAAGGCAATTTCTAACGTCTCCAACCATTAAAATTCAATTAAAACGAAGGAGCTCAGCTCATT
>JACEIK010000611.1:113967-125473 GCA_018107945.1 Datura stramonium
CTCATTGTGCATGGGCACGAGTCGTTAGGCCCGTCGTGGTCTAACTCCTTCAAATTTTCAGTGCACCTGACGACTAGTTCCAGTGATCTGCCAACGAGTCTTTTAGTCAACTAAAGACTCATTAAGTCTGTCGTCATCTTCACTGGTTACTTTGGCAATAATTTTTCTTCCAGCCTTCATGAGTGACTTCACGACTCTTTACCAGATGTAACGAGTCGCTCCCTCAACACGTCAAGTACACTGTCTCTACTTCTTCAAACTTCAATAATTTCCACGCCTTCAGCTTCCTTTCATCTTCATTCCATAAGCCTCAAATACATTCAAATCCATCTTTTTTATCCCTGAAAACATCTAATCACATGCGTTATCTAATTTTCAAAAATATATAACATAAACACATGTAAACACACATAATTTATTCTCAAAACATAGTAAAGTATAGGCAAAATATGTCTATGAAGTGCGTGAGTACGCCTTTCATCAACACCCCGCACTTAAACTATTGTTCATCCTCGAACAATCTACTACTTCCCTTCTAACAATTAAGGACAAAATTCATCCCACGAATAGGTCTACTTATACTTAGGATCATGAGAAAAATCTATGAAGCTCGAACAACTCATTCACATGCATATAGGAATAACATTAAAATGTCAAAGTTTGAAATCACTTACTTTTGAAAACTAACTCATCAAGACTTATTTTGGGCCAACATGAATTATATGCAATTTAGCAATCAAGATTAAACCAAAGTCTTATCATTGTGTCCCTCACAATTTGGAGAGATGCCTTTTTCTCACACAAGATATAAGTCAATATAAACTTAGGCATAACTAGAAAAAATTCCGCTCAATCTCCCAAAGAACTCAACATACATGCAAAAGACGACCCATATGCTTGCCCTTAGTGTAATACTCCGCTAATATAGAATTTTGAATCAAAGATCAATTAGGACTTAAATTTGGTTGTAATGTAGGCTAAGGGACGGGTAGGAACTATTTGGCCAACATAGTGACTGATCTCACTAAGCACTTTAATACTTCATAACACTTTAATTTTTTAGCACTTCCTTCAATTTCCAAATTTTTCTCCTTATACCTCCTTATATTTCAATTTTTAAACTTTGGTGACTAGTGGGGATTTTTCTTTTAATCATTGAGCTCATTCACACATTTTTTTTTCATCTTCAATTTTTTCAAAGCTCTTTCTTCTTTTTGTTTTCTCACTAAAAATCACCCTCCCTGTTTAGCAAAATTTCACCTTTTTCTTTTCTTTCAATTCACCACACTTTTTAGCTATTCCCTTCACTTTTCCAATTATGCTCCTTTCCTACAATTTTTTTTATTAAAGTGCTCTAGGAGTCATTTGGATCAAATACAAGTCAATAGAATAAAAAGGGATTAAGCTTGTAATATGGCTATCAAAAGAATAAGCTAAGGCTCAACATGACTAACTAGTATAATTACAATCAAGGTAGGTAAAATAGGATAAAAATAGGCCTATCAAAGAAACGCCTATATCACTTCCTAAATCCATCATTCATATTTCTCTTTGCACGCACACCGAGCAAGTTCTAGACATCACAAGCATGGAGTATATCAAAAAAATTCCTCACACATTGGCACAAAATTGTTTAACAATGGAAATCAAGATCACATAAACACATATATTCATATTGCATGCATAACATAATTAAGCCCATTTTTTCAAGTACAAGAGTCAATTTCCAAAAGACTAAGTGTTTCTACCTTTTTTATGCATTTTTGAGTGAATTTTAATAAAGTCTCAATGATACCTAAAGTGAAGCACCTAGCATTCATAGGATCCGAGTTCTTGTTCTTCCTAATGAATAATTTACCCTTAAGACGGTCGCCATCCATCAATCATCGGGCAAAATCATGACTCAATGAAAAAAAATAAAAAAATCTAGACTTTCTAGTCGGTTCTAAGGGACTATCTACCGGAAAAGTACCGAAAACAAAAATCGGAGGACCCAAAATAAAATAAAACTAAAAAAAGCTACAAACCCACAAGAATGCATGATAAATCATAAATCCCAAAAGAACTAGGTCTATCATGTGCAAATTTAGCAATCAAGTAATGCATAGTAATATGAAGTTCACTTCTCCCACCCCACACTTAATTTGTTACACTATCCCCAGTGCTAAAACAAATAAGCATAAAGTGAGAGAGTGAAAGAAGAATTCCCTGGGCCTCCACTCCTTGTCTTATATATTTAAGTGCAATCTTTATTGAAAATCATGACCTATAACCTCCACACTAGAACAAATACATAAAAATGAACAAAATAAAAATATTTATCTTGGGTTGCCTCCCAAGTAGTCTCTGATTTAACGTCACAGCACGACACAAGTATCTTGATTACTCAAACTTCATTAAGATACCTATTGAGACCGTGGGTACATCGTGGCTTCTTGTTTTACCACGCTAACCTATCACACGTCAGAAGATAAAAGAAAAAAAATGAAAAATAGGAAATAACGACTAAAGTTAAACACAAGCAATTAATATAATCCTAAATCATATTCCCCAGCAACGGCGCCAGAATTTGATAACGCTCAAATTCACACTTCTTAACCAAGTATGAAGCGGTCGATGTCAAATATAGAACCCAACAAAAGTTGGGGTCGATCCCACAGGGAATATTGAAGGATATAGAAAAATGCTACTGTTTAAACTTTTAAGTCAATTATATCCTAAAAGGGGGATTTGTAAAATTAATAAGTAATTGTGTCGAGAAATTGATTGTTGTTCCCAAATTAATGCAATTAACTAGAGTAAGTGTTCCCCATGACTTCATAACCACATGACGTTTTATACTAGTGACCTATTCTTGTGCTTAGCATGCAATATTTGTAAGATAGGTTCACCTAAATGGTTGGTCCCCTATATAGATGATTTTCACCAAGCAACTTGGTCCGTCTACGGGTGTATTCTTGATTAACCCTTGCCCTAAATATCGATTAGCTATTCCTGGACAAGATCAAGCTATTAGATTAGGGTTGATTACCTCAAATCTCCGTTGTTAATCCCTTTTCCCATTCACTACCTCCTTGCTCCGGTAAGTAAGAATAAGGAAAGTTCTAACGTTTGCAACCATCAAAAATCAATTAAAACGAAGGAAGAAATAATACATGCATAAACTTCGTTCAAGAATCACTAAGTATTTTACCTATGTGTGTTAATTTGTCAAGGTTCCCACAATCCTAGTTGTGGTGGATTTAGCTTATCATGTTTATAAATAAATTAATAGATTTCATAAATAAAAGCAAAAATTAATACTTACAACGTTCATATGAAGAAACTCACTTGATTATTTGAACAATAAAGAAGAACAATTCAACAATCGTCTCGAAGTTCCAAACGTAAGACACCAAACTTGTATCTAAAAACTTGAGACTTAAAAATCTAATCCTACTTGAAGACTTTTGAACTTGAAACCTCAACTCTTGAAGACATGCTTATTACATGAAAATAAAGGGGTATTTATAGTAGAAGATTTATGTTTTCCTTGTTCCTTGATGAATTTGACTTAGGATTTAAAATTTTCCTTTTTCTAGTTGAAGTAGGAAAGCCAATATTTGCTGTTTTGGGAGCCTTCGGCGTTGCCCCAATCACTGCCGCAATGCTAGTTGTGGCAACGGGTCACCTAACGACTCATTGTGCATGGGCACGAGTCGTTAGGCCCGTCGTGGTCTAACTCCTTCAAATTTTCAGTGCACCTGACGACTAGTTCCAGTGATCTGCCAACGAGTCGTTTAGTCAACTAACGACTCGTTAAGTCTGTCGTCATCTTCACTGGTTACTTTGGCAATAATTTCTCTTCCAGCCTTCACGACTGACTTCACGACTCATTACCAGATGTAACGAGTGGTTCCCTCAACCTGTCAGGTACACTGTCTCTGCTTCTTCAAACTTCAATAATTTCCCACGCCTTCAGCTTCTTTTCATCTTCATTCCATAAGCCTCAAATACATTCAAATCCATCCTTTTTAGCCCTGCAAACATCTAATCACATGCGTTAGCTAATTTTCACAAATATATAATATAAACACATGAAAACACACATAATTTATTCTCAAAACATAGTAAAGTATGGGCAAAATATGTCTATGAAGTGCATGAGTATGCCCTTCATCATAATGTAACACCCTAAAAGTTCCTTAGATCAGAACCGAGGCTTACAACATTAAACAGAAATAAAACAATACTAAAAACAAATAACAAACCTCATTATGGTTCATTGTAAGGTCCAACGGGTCGTTGGAGGTGCTCGTTGTTTCATGTCTTAAGAACTGTAAGAAATTTTCCTAGAACCCATGAGGGGATTGTACGGACCATAGCTTTGTTGAATAGGTCATTCATTATGGTCGTTGAAATAGATTAAGAGAATTTTAATGGAAGAATGTGGAAAACCAACAGACAAATCAACGGTCCATTGTGTCGTACCACGACCCGTTGGATTGGGTAGTTGGTTCTGCCAGTGTGTTTAAAATTTTTATCTAAGTTTAGAGCCATCTAGATATATGGATAGACTAGAGCCTACTCATTTTATGGAAACAAGGTGTTAAGATCAATTCCCAAGTATGAGAAGTGCATTGGATGCAAATTGAGGTCATAAGGAACCTCTAGCACAAAGTTAAGTTGAGAGCTTTCTTGCCGATTGAGTTTTCATATATGTTCTTACAAGGGTCAATTTCAAGTGAACATGGCTCCCATCTTACAAAGTCTTTTTGGATGATTCAATATATCTAATTGAATCCCTTTAAGTCTTATTTCCAATGCATCTGTCCTTGAATCAATTGGAGTTCGGAGTAAATAGTTATGACTATTTTAGTGATGCCGCACCAGGCATTGGACGAACCACAGTACAGGTCGTTGGTTGAATGAACGACCCGCTGTTTTAGCCCGTGGGATCCAAATGTTGAGAAATGGTCCAACATCAGTAAAGAACTAATGAGGGGATCCAAAGGTCCATTGGTTGATCCAACTGACCATCGTTTGGGTAGTTGAATGAATTCCAGAGAGTGGTTCGAAGGCAAGGAGAGCAGCAATGACTGGACCAATGGTCTGTTGTTTCTAACAACAGCCTGTTTAATTTGTCATTGGTTCTCTCAGGTAATTTTCCAAATCGAAAGTCCAGGGGTATTTTGATAAAACTCTATGCTTTTAACTCCGCAATGACGTCATTTTTGGACTCCTAAGAGATGAATTAAAGGGATTTTCCTAGTCTACCCTCTCAGTCTTTCCTAATCAACTGAGAAACAGATTCTAAGAAGGCCATAGAAACTCCAGACTTGTCTCTCTCAAGTCAAGAACTAGGGTTCTACTTTCTCCTCAAAACTTCAAGGCTTCTTCTCAAGATAACTTCCCCAGGTATGTGGGAAATCAACAAGGGTATCCTTTCACCCTTGTGTCCCAAAGTTTTCAGCAAACCCCTAGCTTTACAGTACTTCTAGAGATCATGAGTTAGGGATTTTCTTGACTGCGTAATTTCCCCACATCCTAAATAGTGTCAAATTACCATGACGAGAATTCTTACACGTGTATGATAGTGTTTTCGATTATTAAATAATTCTTTAAATTCTATAATTTTCTTTAGTTTATATGAGTATTTTCTAACTGAAATTCATTCCCTAATTATATTGATTCAGTTTTCTTTCCTTAGTCTTGATCTTTATCATAAATTTGACTAAAATGCATAATTTAGACTCAAACAGAATGGCTATGTTGATATGGTAGATGTTGATCGAGTTATGAATGGTTAGCATAGGTATTGAATAGAAGTTAATATCTTGGTATATTCAGTCTCAGAGTCTCAGTCAACACTCAGAACACTTTGAGTTTTATAGAAATGTCAGTTGATCAGTTTGACTATTGCCAATCTTGAGAAAGAACCGCCGATAGCAAATGGAAACTCGACAGTTTAATAAGAAATCAGCATTCGAGGTATGTTAAGGGAAATTCCTACGGCAAGTTATTCCTGTCGTGTTGTAATACGACCTAGACTCTCGTAATAATTCCCAAAGCATGATTGTTTTGGTTAGATGCTATTATTAGTCTGAGATTAGCGTTTCTACTTAGATTGGGATTCGCCCTGCCCTTAATAGCCTTTTGTGACCAACCCTAGGTTTACTAGTAGTGTCGTTGCCTACAGGGCTATATAGATCACTCCAAGGATCTAGATTTTGTCCCAAGGGACTACACAGAGGCCCAAGGGAAATATTACAGTTCATTCCATGGATGGACTATTATCTTTATGTCATATCGGCATCACTAACCCTCATCGAGCCTAGTGCCCAGGGTGCAGTTATCAGGATCCACCAGACTCAGAGACAACTACAGATCAGGAGTCGAGTTGGATCAGTTGCAGACCTAGGGGACCGGTAGGTTGGCTATAGTTACCTGTTGACTCATTTTGACCTTGTTAGGGGTATATAGATTGGAGTGAACTCGCTAGGGCTTATAGGGGCCCCGGGTGGGTAATTTTGTGCTGGTTGTACCTTCCGAGCTTATGGGGGCCAGGTATGTTTCTTGATTGCATTATTTATTGTTAGTTATACAACAGGTTGTAAGGTTATTCAAGTTATGTCTCTATCCCTCCTATTGAATTGTTTTCAGTTTCATTATCAATATTATTCAATCATTTTTATTTATTGTCTTACATATTAAGTATATATTGTACTAACGCCCATCTTTGGAGCGCTACATTACTTGCTTGCAGGTACCATCAGACGCAGTACAGGACCTCTCTAGTCATCAGGTAATTCAGCAATCTTATCAGCTCCATTTGCCCCAAAGTTGGTAGTTAGAAGGTTTGTTCTTTTGTTGTACAGTTTATGGATAGGTCAGGGCCCTGTCCCAACCATTATTCCACTCTTAGAGGCTTGCAGGCTAGAGACTCTCAGTTATTAGTTTTGTTGTTGGTTGTGCGGGGCCTATGTATGTTTTCTTCTGAGTGACGGTCGTGTGGGGCTTAGTTTAACTATTAGTTAGCAGCCTTGTCGGCTATATTATAGTTCTGATTGCCTTTTTCCATTATGATATAACTAGACAGCATGGTGGCCTTGTCGGTCTACATAGTGTCCCTTTTTACTGCTTGTTGTTGGTTAGCTGTTTTCTTTCTACAGGTGTCTATGTGGCCTTGTCGGCCGGAGGCTGTGTTTACAGCCAAGATATAGCTCATCGTTTTCTTGATTTGAAGAGTGGGCATGCACCAGAAGTGCATAATCCTAGCCAGGTCAGTTCAGGTCCCAATATGACACCAGGTACCAGTCATGCATCACTGTCATCTCTGAGTCAGCCTTCCTCTCCTTCCTTCTCCTTCAAGTATACCTTTCACCCTCAAGGGGTCTAAGGGCGCATCAAAACCCAACATACAGTCCCTCTTCTCTCGACGGACACTTGCCTGGCGACAGAGCATAGTGATGAGAGGGAAATGACATACTTGCCCCACTCTAAGCTTGAAAAGTTCTAACCACCACCCCACACAACTCCACCATTTCTAGTGCAAAAACCTTAGAAAAATAGGTTATAGCATGCAGAGGAAAATTTAGCACTTGAGAATGTAAATACTAGTAGCTTGCTCGATAATGTACCCCCATTAAGAACAAAAGAAAAAGAATCTTCCTGACCCTATTTTAACTCTAATCCATGCATAAATGCATGAAAATATGAGCATTTTTGAGTAAGTAAAATAATGAAGTTTTGGGGATGAGAATTACCTATGAAATCAAGGGGAATCATGAAGGAAGTGGGGTGGATTAAACCATAAGTCAGAATAGAAATATGAGAATGAACCAAAAACCAACCTTTCTGCTCTTAGTCTGAAATTTTAGTTTTGTTGCAACAAATAGATTTCTTCTGCCATAAGACTGCTTTCGTGGAAAAAAGCACCGCAAGAGCAGCCAGGTCCGTTCCAGTGATATGTTCGACGTTTCAATTCTCGTGATGGTTAGAAATGTCTTGAGTACCTGAAAAAGGGAGCCTTATGGAAGATTGTGATACCATAGGAGTTGCATGAGCAAAATGTGATGTGGGTTTCAGTTGAGGAATGCGGGAGACTCAAGATTTAACGGGTCAATTCGAGTGTGAAAATAACTAATAGAAATTTCATATGTGAGACTCTTTCTCAGTTGGGGATGCGGGGATGGGAGAACTAAATTCATATGTCATGTTTTTGTAGTACGCCTATTAGCATTGTAGGACCTCAAAAATAGGGTCAAGTGAAGTTCTAGTTAAGTCTGATACTGATAACGGTTAAACCATGGTATGAAGTGTACAATCGTAATTATGACCCCGCACGGATTTGGATTATGATGCAATAGAGAACCCCTACATATTATTTGAGGTTTATTGGGGATAAATGATTATTTAATTGGTATCTGATGTAACGACCCATTCAATATTTATAGAGCCTTGATGACATTGGCGTAAGAATTCAAAATTTTACGGGTCTATCTTATTTTTTTCGGAATAAGAGATTTCTTTATTAATTGACTTGATGAGATGATTCAAAATCCCAGACGATAAGACTAGCAAATAATCTTTCGCCATAAAGGGACCGCTACAGCAGAAGAGTACCGCTGCAGTAGACGATGCAAGACAGTAATTATGTTTAAGTTGAATTTTGGGGCTTTTCACCCCATTATTATGAGGCACGAACTTTGAGAGTAGAGGGACAATTTTTAAGGTCTAAGAAGTTTCTCCTTCCCAAGGTATGAGTTCTAACTCTTATTTTCCCTTATTCAATTCCCTAATATCCAGAATCAATGATAGTCTCTAATGGTGAACCCCTAGCTAAGAACCATAGGTTTGTGAAAACTACAGCTAGGGTTTTGGGAATGATTGAGTGTTGATTTTAGGCCTAAAAACGGCAAATTAAGACTTTCTAGGGTGAATGTGATTTATAGAATGTTGTTTTGGCGATAGTTTGAGACCTACAATTCGGTGAATTTGAAACCCTTAACCTTAAAACTACTTTAAGAGGTTTAGAGGAGTAAAAACTCTATGCACTAGTTTGGAATGATCACTGTAGATTTGAATTATGATAATTTAGCCTGTAATTATCGAATTAGACCATAAAAATAGGTAGAATGGAGGGTTGAGTTCCCAAACCCTCGAATTGAAGAAGTAGCCAATTGATTGATTCCTTAATATCTTATTTTTAGATTTTAAACGTTCAAAGGTGTTGAGAAAAGGCAAAGCTCCCACAAAGTAGCTACATATTCAAATTCTGCGATCCATGTAGGTTATGACTTACCTTTGTGTTAGACTATAATTGGTGAATCACATATTTGTATACTATTAACGTACAATTGATGAGGATAGAGGGATCATAATATATGATGATGTGATAAAAGATTTGTGGTGACATAACAATAAGATTAGAGGATTAATTCTAAGTATAGAAACATGTGGAAAACTAAAACCTAGTTGATAATTAATTATTGATAAATACTCTTGATTTGATGTTCTTGATAATATGTTCTTAATGTTATGTTCTTGATAGTGGAGTCTTGCGGTGATATTCTTGATGGCATGTTTTGACAACATGTGACTGTGGTTGTTCTTGATTGTATATTTTTGGTGGTATAATCTTGACTGATTGTAATAGTACGAGTAAGGGGAAGAAGAGAAGCGATCAAATCTAGTTTGATTATATGAGCTTAGTGTTGCAATTTAATTGTTAGGAATGAAAACATAAGGCTAGTAGTATAATGAACTAGCTTAAAACGAATCTGAGATAAGGAACGAACGAGTATTTTTAAGAACCCATAGTAGCAAGGTTGTGTAATTAAATTTGAATTGCGTTAAAATGATTATTGTATGTTAACGAATTTTCTTTCTGGATGAATATGTTAAAGGGACAATGATGGGCCCTAGTAAGTTGTCTAATATGAATAATATTTTGATCAATATTGAAAGAACTTGATTATGTGATAAATCCTTATATGAGAGGGTGAGAAGGTTTGAACCATTGAATTATGAAGATTACCTTGGTGTGTTTTATAATTGTGATAAATGACATAATAATAGGATAATTGATAGGTAACTAAAATGATATCAGGTTACGGTTATAAGGAGTCAACTTTAACTGAGGATTTACCCAAGTCATGAATTACTAAATAGGATTACTTAGTCTTCAAACGTTGACCATGACAGAGGTAATATTGATTTAGTTATTTTTTTGTGAATGAACTTCGAGATGAATAAATATTGTTCGTTGTTGTGAAATTTAAGTGCATTTGTAATAATTAATTGTGTACTTATGAGGGATCATATATGTTGACTAAATAAATTGCATGTTGAATTTTGCTGATGATTGTTGATTTATATATCTATCAAAACTGTCCTATAAGTGGACTGAATGAGATGCACAATAAGATATGCCGATGAATGCTGGTTCATATCTCACTTTGAATTTTCATATGAAATGAATGATTGATAAGCATTTTGAATATATTGATGAAAGTTGGATGATAAGTCCTTACACGTGAGATGAAAGGCTCGTGCCCGAGGTGAGTCTCCAAATAAGCAGACTATTGTGTGTATGAGTACTTGGGTATGAGTGGCTCATGCCTGAGGTGATCATTTGAGCGAGCAGTATGGTATGAGTACACATACAGGTATTATATGATATTCACACGGCTGGATGTATAGGTAAGAGTACACAGACAGGTGTGATATGATGTTCATACGATTGGGTGTATAGTACATGAATTTCTAGATTTTTCTGCAGGTCATGACCGAAATGGAAAACATAAGACCCTCTGTCATATGTGTACAGTGATGTGATGGAGGCGTGTGCCCAACACATTATCGGTGGTATAATTGTTGCAAAGATCAGTATAGGTATGTTATGATATACATACGACCGTGTGAAAGATATCAGTATAGGTATGTGATGATATACATATAGCTGCGTGACAAAGTTCAATGGTAGGTATGCCACCAATATGTGTTCAAACATCGGATGAGATTAAATTAATGATGACAGGTCTAAATACCATAGATTCAACGTGCATATGATCTATGGCATAATTGTGTCTTACTTATATTGTATGCCTTTGTGTTTTTGTTTGTTCGTGAATGAGTTAATGTTTGTATCCTAGATTATTGGGTAAATGTGATTTATGTGTTATTGCCGGGTTGAACCTGACTGTGAGAATGTTTTGTCAAAAAGGAAATAAAATGAATAACTACGATAAGATGAAAAGTGGTAAAGTGTATATTTAATTGAGTGTAGATTGGTACTATTTGTGTGATGTTAGATATTGTGTAATTGATGAGGTGTTTAAAGAAGTAAGGTTTCCAACGAAGTTCAGTTACTGCCTAGAGCTGTACTACTACAGCAAGAGAATTCCTGCTACAGCGAGACCACGGCAGCGATCAGGTTATCACTGCAGCGAGGCCGAAACAGTGTGCAGGCCAGCCTTTGTGGTTATGCTAGGTAGAGAATATAAATATATTGTTAAATAATTGG